>CAHIKZ030000304.1:352500-377500 GCA_903632075.3 Acanthosepion pharaonis | reverse complement strand
AAAGAAAAAGTCTAAGTTTGGAGAAGGTAGCCATTGGTGATGAACAAAGAATTTATAATATGATATCAAAACGAAAGAAATCACAGTGATATCCATGAAAAGCTTTAATGTTTCAGTATAAACGGCATTTCCTGGGTGTGGAGAAAGTATTCTCTGTATTTGAAAGAATTCAAAAGGAATTGATTACAAATGACTTCAATCGGAATAAACCCTGACTCCACATCATTATAATTGGTTTATTTGCATGACAAATTGCTATAGAAAAAGAAAACCCATTTTTGTCTAGAAAAATCGACTCGATCGGATAATCTTACTTCATGTAAACGCATATAGTTATATTGCAAAACTGAATACTGCAAACATTAAAGGGAGATAAGTAAGATTTCCTCTTCTCTAATTTTCAGACTGCCTTATGAATTTGTTTTCATTAAAAAAAAATTGTTATTATTGATTCAAACACATTCAAAGCATGTAAAACGCACAAGGAGAATTATATGAATCGAAAACCGGAATCGTTCTCAAGTAATGGAGTACACAATTGTTGTGAGACCGTAACATACCTACAACATGGACTCTTCCAGGACTATATAAAGTATGCGATATAATACTCTAAGAGAGAGAGAGAGAGAGAGAGAGAGAGAGAGAGAGAGAGAGAGAGAGAGAGTATATATTCTAATACTGTAGTATCAGCCGCGTATGACTACCAATATTGGACACTAACACATAGTAAGCTCTGCTTACACTTACACTATCTTTGTAACCTTTTTGTTTAATATATTTTTCTTACCTCTAATCCGTGTTCCGTGTTTTCCTTCCGTGGTCCCAACTTTGGGCCCACATCAACAATTTAGCGAAAAGTATAGGTTTGAAAAACAAGCCGGTGATATTCATATCTTGATAGGTTAGAATTTGAAAAAAATGACATTATTATCGACGGTTCAGCATTTCCATAATTTTTTCATGAAATTTGATCTTATCATATCGATTGGTAGGTTGGTTGTTTTTTTAACGGCATATCAACTCATTTAATGCCAAAATTTAAGTTTTGGTATTTTTTTTTTTACTATCACCATATATTACTCGTATTTTTTAAATACTTTCAGAGGGTTGTGATTCCAGTTTGACGGCTCACTATTTAGCCATAGTTGGGACTCTAACAGTTGCTACAACCCCCGGTTCAGGGTAGACTTGGGAGCAGCAATTCCATGCTCTTCACCATCCCACCACCGATCAGAGGAGGCCTTGTTGCCCGATGTAGTTCATCGTCATACCCTGGAGGGTCAGTATCTGAATTAAACACCATCAGTATAGTGATAGATATTTGAAAAATAATAACTATATTAAACGGCTGTATCCATCAATACGTACCTCGCAATTTGCAAAACACAACAGAATCGCCACAACGAAGCCCTGAATAAAAATGAGAAAAGAATAAGATTTTGTTTTAAAGTAAAAACGTTAAAAATATATTTTGCTATTTTATTAACTGTTATGAAAGAAAAGATTACAAATCAAAGAATATTTTCTAGAGTTAAAATAAATAAATTCATTAGTAATTATTACATTTCCAGTGAGATAATATTTTATCCAACGTGACCAAAAATGTCGGGTGTTATTAAACGCGGCAATATATACACATGTTAAGATATTTGATGCAATGAGTAGCATTAAATCGATATATTCTACAACGCCCTTACTTCTTCATTCATATATATATATATATATATATATATATATATATATATATATATATATATATATATATATATATGAATTGAATAATATAGACATACTGTGTCTATTGTCTCATCAGTTTCTTGATGTTAAGATGAAATTCATCATAGAAGGTGTCGTAGTTTTTGTTAACTGGAGTGAGTACTTTTGATTTTTTTCCGAGATCTCATCTTCAGGGGCGAATTACAAATACAAACTTACTGTAATTGCAATACAAGATTCATTCCGTTGTAATGTCGATTTTAAAAACAAAAATAACACGTGTGAACGCGCTGTTATAGTTATTTTAAAATTTTAAATTTATTCTTTGTAGCTATAGAATTTTTGCAAAAGAGCGTTTCATTATAAGAAAACTGACTATAAATTTGTTGAAATAGAAAATAGCATTAAATCTTTGTTATATGTACTTCAGTACGTTGCTGCTACACTTTGTAATACATTTTGTTGTGTTGGTTGATTGAATTTTATTCAGAGAACCTCGAGAATTTGAAGATTTTTTACTATTTTCATGGTGTAGTATATTGGTGTTGTCGTGTTAACGATTTATATAACAAAAGAAGGCGCCGTAGCCTTCTTTGATAATATATATATATATATATATATATATATATATATATATATATATATATATATATATATATGAGAAATAAATCAAGTATAATTACACTTTTTCATAATATATATATATATATATATATATATATATATATATTATTTATTTAGAAAATTTATAACATAAACATGTTATAAAATCACTACAAAAATAGCCATTTTGTTTCAACACTGCCGGTGTCTTATCAAGTGATGATGTTGAATGCAAAACAAATATATATATATATATAATTATTTTATAAAAAAAAATTATAACATAAGTATGTTATAAAATCACTACAAAATAGCCATTTGTTTCAACACACTCTGTGTCTTATCAAGTGATGATGTTGAAAATAAAATAAATGGTTTCAAAAGTTTCAGATTAATTAACGATCCTACACTAGGGGGAAACATTGTTACAAAAGCTAGAATAACCATACATATATAAAAACAGTCATACCCACACATACATGCAAACAAACTCATACATAATAGGTGCCAACACACATATATATACATACATACAAACATACATAAATATATATACACATACATACATATCTACAAATAAACATATATATAAATATATCTATCTACAATAACAACTACCAATATATACATGCATACATAAAAAATACAACCACACTCAACCAAATACATATATAAACGTACTAACATATAGACACATAAATATACATTCAAATACCAACACACAGCAATATACATATAGCCTAACATACAAATATATAAACACATGTGTGTGTGTGTATATATATATATATATGTATGTATGTGTGTATGTGTGTATATGTATGTATGTGTGTGTATGTGTATATATATAAATATTTTATACATATAGCCTAACATACAAATATATAAACACATTCATACAAACAGAAATATACTTAATTATAAATATACATACACAATAAAATAGGACACATAGATATATACATATATACACACACAGCTATATATATACACACATACATACACACATTCACACACACATACATATATATATACAAATATATCGTGGCACAATACAAAGTAGAGCAGATATAATTATTTTTTTTTAAAAAAAAAAAATTATAACATAAGTATGTTATAAAATCACTACAAAATAGTCATTTTGTTTCAACACACTCTGTGTCTTATCAAGTGATGATGTTGAAGATAAAATAATTGTTGGTTATTGGAATTCATTCCGTATATACCAATTATATAAAATAATTGGGTATATATATATATATATATATATATATATATATATATATATATATATATATATATATATATATATATATATATACACACACACAAGAGGGTAGTCAAATATTATTCGCACTTTGGTTATAACATACCTTTAGTTTTGTCAAACGGCCTTCTGCACATTAGTACTATTGTGGTCAAGTGAGCAGTTTTTTTTTGTTGTCGTTACATTCAAAACATGGAAACTCCCCTGGTAGTAACAAGGAACAGAAATCCGAATCAGAAGAGAATATACTACCTCATTAATGATAACACACCGGTTCGACATGACCATCTCTCGAGCTTGTTGAATCTTTTCGTTAATGACGAAGGTTAACGGGCGTTCAGCTCCTTCTTCGTGCGTCACCCTTGTCCGGTCAATTTTAAACTTATAAACCGAGACATGCACACTTCTACGCGGTAGTACATTGTCATCGTTTTGAGTTAAAAGCTTCCGATGAATTTCAAACTCTGGCACACCTTTTCGACCAGAGAAATCACTTTACTGTCTGTGTGTGCTAAAAAGTCTGTGTGAACGTATGTTTGTCTATGTAGTTATCACTTTAGACGTATGAGTACATGGAGCCACCGTCTGATCAAGTGAGGTATTTTTCCTGTGGGTTACTTTAGCAAGCAGGTTTTTCTTTAAAGAACGTACTTGCAAGCTATGAATTCACCTGGCTTTGAATTCAGTGAGTCTTCTACAAGATTCGAGTTAGAGTTACTGGAAAAAAGCTATAGGGGGGGGAGTCTGCGTTGATATTAAACCCATATTTGCGAGAAAGATGAATTCATAAACATCTCCTAAGGCTATTTGTACAAAAGCGAATGCAATGACCTAGACTAGAATTCGAACTCCTCGCCTCGACTATATTTTGTGTCGATAACTGAACACCATGAACACACTGATATTAAAATAACGTTTTCTCTTATGTAATATTTTTTCTCTTATGCAATATCTAGCTCAAATGACAGCCTTGTGTGTTGCATTCACTTTATCAAAAAGGCAAGAGAGTGACAGTCATTCATTGAAAAGGAATGCTCTGGATCAGTAACTGTGCAGAATACTTCACTATTTTACCTAAGATGTCATGACAATTCACTGTTAACAGAGGAAAAGAAATCCGTGGAGAGTCATGATCACCAACGCCCTGAAATAGCTTTAAACGGATTTTATGTAAAATGAAAGAATCTTATAAAAAACGTTTAATAGGAGAAATATAGTCACACGTATCTCTTATAAAAAGTAATTCTGCATTAGTATTCTCTACCATCACATTAAGAAAAATCATCCAAATTTATAATTTATAATTTGACAAAATGAGGAAAAAAGTTATTAAAATAGACTCTATAAACATTTAACTTAAATCGGAGTTTGTCATCAGATAGTGTATAGATGGTTTAAACATTCTTCTTTATGTGCTGTACCCCTCAGGATGTAGGCAATCATGGCACTCCACAACTTCCTGTTCCTGTTCTTAATAAATTTTGTCTTTCTGTTATTTCTTCTAAGTCCTGTTCCGCCAATCATTTACTTAAGTTCATGAAGTATATTACGCGTTGCTTTCCTTTGTCCCTCTTGCCTTCCATCTGTCCTGTGAGTATTAGATTTTCCAAGCCCTCTTTCCTCATTATGTGCTCTGGAAACCTCAATTGTCTCTTCCTGATGTTAAGTATAAGTTTCCTTTTTGTTTCTATTTTCTCTCAAACTTTGTCGTTGCTCACATGTTTGGTCGTTTCTATTCTCAGCATCCTTCTGTAAAACCACATTCCTGTTGCTTCATGTCTCTTCTTCATCTTTGAGGCGATTGTCTAGCATCCACTGCCATATAGGAGGACAGATATTACGTAACAGTTCAGTACTCTTTTCCTTGTTTCTAGAGAAGATTTTATGTTTCTTAGTAATTAGCTTAGCTTTTGAAAGGCATCTCAGTACGCCTTCGTATTTCAGTATCACATTTTGCGCCATCGATTAAAACACTTTCAAGATATTTAGAAGTTTGGTCGAAAGAAATATTGGGAACCAATTAAAATTTAAGATATTTGGTTATCATGGAAGGAGAGTTGCAAAGTTTGATTATTCTTGGGTGGGGTTTTGTCTGGAAAAGATTCCTGTCAGATGGGATCAAAAACATCCATTAATATAGGCAGAACAAGTGAGATATAAAGAAAGCAATAGTACAAGAAGGAAAATATTTTGAGGAATAGATTCGTTTGACATCAGAATTTGATTGAAGAATTAAGAGGAATATGTTATAACTTGTAACATTTTGAATATATTTTACTGAATATGAATATACATTACCGAATTCATTTCCATTTAGTTAAGTCCAGATCATCATAAGTGTAAGAACTTTGTTGAATCAGTATACGTGTATGCATTTGTGTATGTGTGTATGTGTGTGTAATTGTTAGTGCGCATAGACGAGAGAAAGAAAGAAAGAGAGAATATTTCCATTTCAATAATTACCTGAAATGAGCTCAGCAACATTTCAAAGGTGAGAAGAATCAACTCGGCCTTGACACTGAGGTGCTCAGGTTTAAAGGAGAAGATAATATGGCAACCGAACAATGGAATCAGAATCAACGTTGATTTGGCCAGACGCCTGAAAATCAAATGCGAGAATATAGAAGGAAACAAGAAAACAATAATGGTGCCATACGTTGTTGCCTAGACTAGCCTTTATAATTAGACGAAATTATTTTCCCGGTATTTTTCTGGAATTCTACAGACACCGCATTACTTTGAGAATTTAAATTTTATTCCTCAATCGTTTAGATTAAAAAATCGGCTGCAAGTACTTAGTTCTAAATTCAATAATGATTTAACCGCTTCTGGAAGAAAAAAAAATATGCATGTGCACAGAATATTGGTCGAATTTATGTTAGTCTTGAAAATACTAAAAGTATTTTATTATATTTCATAAAAATACAATTCTTTTAGTGCCAAACTGATCCCCTGCAAAATTTGTCGCACATATACATTTTAATTGAATTTACAATATCCATTGAAATGGCATGAATCGTAATTAAAACAACTTGAACATTTTATTTGAGTTTCATAGCAATTTGTAATGGAAGTTTTATTTTGTTGGCTTGTAAGATTTATTTAGTTTGTTGTTGAAAGTATTGTTTAAATCTAAGGCAATTTCATAATGGAGATTCTCTCTCATACAATACGTTTGTGCAAAAGCTTGTTAAAATTAGTCTCGATACACAATATTAAATAGTCTTATTAAATAAAAATAACTGAAATCTTCGTCAGTTCACATCAAAAGATAAACAAGCGTCATAGCTAAGATTAAAGAACATACTGAAGACGTCAAGCTAAGCATTGTGTCAGTAAAGGGAAAGGCTACACGTTCATATCTCGACAATCTTTTATTTTTAACAGTTCAGATATTATGAAATAACGTAGATCCAAACCATAAAATACCTCAAAGAGATGAACCCCACGACATGAAAAAAAAATTGAGGAATATCAATGAAGATATATCATCCGGTTTAAATGACATTGCACTCAAAATATTTCGATAGATATCCAAGGGAATCTTGAATGAAGTCCTTATCCATTGTATAGGTTTCCGAGAGATTCAAAAGCTTCAAACAATATATATAAAACTTCGCCTAACTTTTTGATAGATGACGACTTGACAAAGAATCAAATCCATTGGTCAAGCCAAAAAAAAAAAAAAAAAAGACGAAAAAAGAAGAAAAGTGAAGACATCATTAATGATGAGGAGATTTGCCTGAAGACACCATCGATAATTTGATGTCGGAATATGTTGACAAGTTCACCAGAATTGACATAATTTTATGAATTATAAGTAAGAACATTTTTTTCGTTTCTTATAGTAATTTAAAATACTATAAAAATTTCTACATTATTAAGTTACTATTGCGAGACCGTAACATACCTACAACATGGACTCTTCCAGGACTATATAAAGTATGCGACATAACAATCTAGAGAGAAGAAGAGAAGAGAGAGTATTCTAATACCGTAGTATCAGCGGCGTACGACTACCAATATTGGACACTAGCACATAGTAAGCTCCGCTTACACTTACACTATCTTTGTAACCTATCATATCGCAAATTCCAACTCCTGTATATCATCTAACAAAATACATTAACCAACTTATTACTCCCTACCTTCCTAGTAAATATAGTGTTAAGTCAACATTAGAAGTAATCCAAATCCTAAAAAGTGAAAAACCTGACAATGAAATCATAGCTTCACTTGATGTTGAAAACTTATTTACCAATGAAGTGAAGCTATTGACATAATTATAAGAAATATATACAGTAACTCATCTTTACCCCCACTTAAAATTAATCCTAATACATTATGGAAATTACTATTAGCTTGTACTACTGGTCCATTTCTTCAATCATAATAAGAATATCTATATAGAACGTGATGGTGTCTCCATGGGTTTAGTACTGGGTCCGACATTTAGCAATTTCTACATGTCGAACCTCGCAAATAAGATATTTACAGATTTTAAAAAAACATCCATCTACCTAAGATACGTTGATGATATTCTTATGTTAGTTAAAAATACAGATGAAATACTTCAACTTCAAAAACGTTTCCAAAATAATTCTCTCCTTAAATTCACATATGAACTCAATACTAATAATAAAATCCCCTTCCTTGACATATTGATAAACACAAATAATAACAAATTTACTATTTCGCCATACAAAAAACCTACAAGCATAAATTCATGTACACTTAACTACAAGAGCGATTGCCCATATTACTATAAAATAGCAATTATAAAGAATCTAATACATCGTTCAGGAACTAATTCATCCACAAAACAGATTTTTACAATGAACTAAAGAATATAAAACAAATACTTATTAATAATAGCTTTCAAACTATATAGTTCATGAACAAATAAGACGCTTTCTTAGAAATCTCAATACTAAGCAAATAGTACATAATACTGCTTCTACTAATCTCAAACATATTAATCTCCTATATCGTAATCAAATGCATACTAATTATAAACAAGATGAAAATATGCTAAAAAATCTAGTAAATACTAATATATCAAGAACAGATCCTAGCAAAAAAATTAAGTTAATCATATACTACAGTAAATCTAGTATATCCAACTTAATTCTTCGCAATGATTCTTCTCCCCAGGTTAGCGATTTGCAAAGAACCAACATAGTTTACAAATTCAAGTGCCTTTTGGGAGATTGTATCTCCAACGAATTAAATAATATTTATGTTGGTCACACCACAAACTCGCTTTCACGACGCTTGACATTACATTGGAATGAAAACTCTAACATTTTTAGGCATTTAAAACAACATGACTGGCCGCACACACAATTCCGTAAAATACTTGTCGAAAGCACAATTATACTTCGACATGAAAACAATAGACAAAAACTAAAAATCCTTGAAGCATTATACATCAAACAATTGAAACCTAACCTAAACAAAATCATCTATGGAATCTCTACAAATATCCTTAAATGTCTATAATTGGTAACAGAAGCCATTGGTTTATACCAACGGCTTCCCATACTTAATACTTCTCGAATTCACTCTGGCGTGGTCATGTGTGACGTCATGAGCTGCGGTGCGATTTTTCGTGTTTATAGTTGCTTGGAAATCATCCATGTAAACAATCATAGACTATCATCACTGTCTTGTCCGTATATTGCTTAATATATTGTACAGTAATTGACATCTTTGATAATGTCTTATGTAAGCCGAAAGCTTAGATTGTATTAAAAAATATGTATCAATATTGTGATTTTCTTTCTTCGTTTAATGATAATGTTATTAATCTTATCAGACGTTATGAAAAGAATTTACATAAAATAAGTAAAATTTCTTCATTCACTGCTGCATGCAGGCTCGTTATACATACGTGGTAATACGCCTTATGTTACCACAATAATATACACTTTCTAAAATACTCTGTAATATTTATTAGTTATTATGCAGTTAATCATCTGGCTGCCTACCAAAGTTTTTCACCGCGTTAAATAGCAAGTTCTTTTAGAATTGCTTATTATTGTGGCCTTGTACCACAAATGCATAATGTAATAATTATCTGAAGAATCCTGCTTGGCCGGTCACATGAAGATAGATTTTCCATAATGTTAATGTCTCCAAATTTGAAGCTAATACATTTTCTGAAAACTTCCCCAAGTTTTGACAGAATTATTCAGTAACCCGAAGATAAGAATGTAATTTCCGTAAATAATTCTTGATCAACGTTTATTATTCACCACAAGTTTCTCTAGTGAATTAAAAAGTTTTCTTCATTTGTTCAAGAGGATTCTTGAAATTTCGCCTGTAGTTTTCCCCGTTAAGAAGTTAATCGTCTTCGGATGCAGAGTTCATCACCGAACGATTATGGAAGGCTTATAGTTGAAGGATAATAGACAAAGAAGAAGAAATGAAGGAGGGGGTTAAGCCATTCAAGAACATCTTGCCTGAATGATTGTCTGAGCAGAAATGTTAGGCAGGAAAGAAGGAAAAAAAATTAAATCTTCTAAATTCACGTGAGGCTAAATGTTCTCTGTAAAGTCAAGAGAAGAAAAAAACAGGTCAGTATTGCTACCATAACCTTGGCATTAACATTAAACATGCAATTTTGAAAGCATATTTTAATAAATATTTAATACTTGTTTTTTAATTTTCCTTTAGATTTTAAAAATTACCATATATAAGCAATGTTTCTGAAGATATACATTTTTTTAAATTCATCATATTTGTATAAAAATAATTTATATCGGTATTATCAAAATCAGCCAGAAAAATAAGAAAACCTACAGCATTCGCAACAATTTGCATTGTGGTCGTCTGCTATTTCGCATTACGATAAATTGGCCGAAGGTTGACGTTATAATTTTATGGAAAAATCACCTGTTTACTTAAAATTTTATTTTACGTAAAATTGCGTCAAATTATTTTAAAGATTGATAAAGGTAAGTTTTCTGAATTATTATTTGTGTATGTTATAATTTCTGCTTTGTAACGTGTAGAGCCGAGTCCAAACTATGGTCCTTAGATCCTATAGGAGAATTGTCATTTAATTAATAGCACTATTCAGGGCAACTTGTATGTTGATGTTACTTGGAGTACTATTAGTAAAATTGCCCATTCCTTTTCTCACGAGGCACATGTACAGACTCAGTGTTCATTCTCGACATTTTGTTAATCTCGATCTCCAGGTCCTTGTATTTGGACAATTTCTCGATAATTTTTATCGAAGTGTTTTTCTCAGATGGTACTGCTATGTCAATAAGCATACATTTCCTGAATTTCTTGTCTTTTATGATAATATGAATTCTGTTGGCTTTTATTTCCCAGTCAGTTTGAATTGTCATGTCCCAATGGATAGTTACATTCGTATTTTGGATAACTGTGTCGGGTTGGTGCTCATAACATCTCTCAGTGGTTTTGATTTTGTGCTTCTTGTGTTTTCCGGTATACACCTATTGCTACCTTGTTAAGTCTGTGTATATTAATTTTTTTACCAGTTCCGAACATACCGAGAAAATATGATCGACAGTTTCATCTTATTCTCCGCAGATCCTGCATTTCGGATTAGTTTCATCCTTGATTATGTAACATTGATAGGATATGGTTGCGAAATTTTGGTCCTGAGTTGCAATAATTAGGCTTGTCTTAGCTTTCACCCCGGTGATCCTAAGACACTGATGTATTTCTGTTGGTCTACATCTGTTTTTTTTTTCGTTCTTTTTAGGTATTTGCCATGCAACAACTTGTCCTCCCAGTTTTCTTTTCTTTTTTTTTCAATTTCATTTGCCCAAGTTGTTTTGCATTCTGTTTTACTCGTTTGGTGTAGATAGTTTTCGCTTCATTTTCTGTTGGCAGGATTTCAGGTATATCAAACTGTTTTTGAAGAGTGTAGCTTCTTTGTTGATGGAGTGTATTTGGTGTTTTACTATTTGTAGGAGAGGGGGTCATTGTTTTTTGTGAAGTCGGCTTCCAATTCGATTGTTGTAGTTTTTAGAGTTACTTCAAATTGGATCAGTCATAGGCCTCCTAAAAGTCTTGGTGCGTACATCGGATTTCAGGTGGTGCATCCTCCATTTAATGTCATTCACCTTTCATTCAATAGTGTTGAAACTGTATGTTACTACGGGTAAAGCTAAGGTGTTCATAGCTTTCATTTTATTCGTCCGACTTAATTCGCTTTTGTAGTATCAAATACAGTCTACTATAATATTCTTTTCGGGTCTCTTCATAATTGAATGTTTTATTCCCCTACTTCATTAATTCCTAATATTTGTCTGCAACATCTTAGTCTAGTACGTTAACCTTGTTGTTGATATCAAGGTCTAAATCCGTAGTTTTCGTTAGTTTATCAACTTTGAAAGTTGGCTTTGTCACATTTGTCGATTCCGAACTCCATCCTACTGTCTTCGCTGAATGTTTTGATAATGGTGAGTAGATTCTTCTGCTGATTGTCATCCTTGGCAAATCACATCACCTATTCTCTATTGATGATCTTAAAAGATCATCAATAGAGAATAGGTGATTCAGTTTGTCACTCTGTGACTTGTCTCCGTAACTACTGCTGTTCAGTAGGCAGCTGAGTGTCGCTAATGCAGGACAGAAGAGCAATGGTGGCAATGAATCTCATTGGAAGATCCCGCTTTTGATATTGATTGGTTTGATGGTTTAAATTTTGTATAGTCTTCCAGTTTTTCATGCGTTCCGTTTTTTGACTGTTGTGGGGCCTACTCTTCATATTTGTAGACTCTTCTTTATCCATGAGTGTGGAACAGTGTCGAAAGCCTTTCTGTAGCCGATCCATGCTGTCAATATATTCTTTTCATTGTTTTCGCCATTTCCAATATTGTTTTATTGATAATTAGTTGTTCCTTGTACCCGTATCTCCCTCTTTTATATCTCTTCTACTCTGCTGGGAGTAAATTGTTTTTTTCTCAAGGAAGTTGTATGTCCTCTCGGTTATGACACAAGTGAGAATCTTATACATTTTTCGTAGGCAGGGGTTGGGCTTATAGTTCTTTGGGTTCTGTATCTTCTGTTTGGGGGGGGAGTAGGTATCTTACTCCCTTTCAGTAATATTGATATCCGTCTATTTTAAGCACTCTATGTGTGTGTGTCTTGTTCCTACTGTTGCTTGATCCTTGTAGCTCTTTCATTGTGCATTTTGCAGTTTCCCACATTTTACACTAGAAATCTTCGACTTCCTGGATATTAGGTGGGTCATTTATCTCTATTTTATTTTTTCCCAGTTCTCGATATATTTTCTTGACATCTTTGAAGATCTTGTTTTGTCACCTGATTTTACGTGCCTTCGTTTGAATTCGTTATTTCAACTTCAACTTTTGGTAGGTCAGTATTATTCTTTATGCCTAGTCTTCATTTCAGTTGTCTTCCTTTTCTTTCTTTCCTTTTGATGCCAATGTCTACTTCATTTAAATGTAAGAATTGTCATCGGAGTTTATTCATTTCAGTTTCTATTTTGTCCTTCTAGACTGGCATTTTTCTTTTTCCTTTACGTTGGGTTTTTACTTTTTCACCTATTGTTTCAGCAATCGCTGCCGAAGCTGCGTATATAAGATGATTAATTTCTGTTAGGTTCATCGGTCTTTCCATTTCATCCCTTATTTTTCTAATTGCTTTGTTAGCGAGGCTGATGTGTGCCTTCAGTTGACGGTTCTTATATATATATATATATATATATATATATATATATATCTACTTGGGCGACTCTCCCGTCGAATTCGACGTATGAGGGTCAAGCAGATCAGTTCCAGGAAACTGCCAGCCCGACAACAGAACATGAGAATTGATTACTTCACTTTTTGAAGGGCCGAACACAGAGACCTGGTACACTACGTGCCACAAGGTCTCCAAACGACTTTCCGCAGGTTTTGAATTCAGAGTTGTCGTTCTCCTAGACCAGTTGCCATCCAAAGCTATAGAACCCAGTCTGTCCTGCTATTTACCCATAGCTGGAGGGAGAGAAGAAGATTCACGTAAGGAAAGAACTGGTTAGGTAAATAATCAAAAGTTTCTTAGTATTTTAGTTATTATTTTTAAAAAATAGTGCTCGATACAAAAGTAGTTATTTTCCGTTTTAAAAAAATTAACATAAAAACTATAAGAAAAATTAACTCATATTTCTATAATTTAAAAATAAGGTGCCATAATTCCCCTTAACCGATTTGTCATTTTACCCGTAAAATGACACAAAAATTACATCATTTAACATCAGGTTTGTCTCAAAACAAGAAGAGCTTTCAATATTCTTTGTTCTAATGCAATGAAATGTTTAATTTCTTCTAATTGAAATTTCTTTTTTCAAAGTGAAATGTTCTTTTCCATCTTCAAGCGAAATTTTTTTTCATTTTCTTTTGAATCAAAATTCCAAAGATTCCAAAAAAAAAAAAATTTCTTCGCCATTCGTCCCTGAAGATGGAACAGAGCTTACTTTAACTCAATTTAATGGCTATAACAAATAATTATATTGAAGTTTTCGCGATCTTCATTTTGAAACATGAGACCATCTTGTGTCGCGAGTTGAGAATCTTCATTTTTAAATTAATAATTATATATATATATATATATATATATATATATATATATATATGGGTAGCGTCGGGATAACGGTGTGTGTGTGTGATAATGCTCCTCATGCTGTTGATGTGTTCCTCTCTATATTTAAACTGGGGTCATCAGGAGAGAATGTGCACCGTTTCGGGGCCTTCCACTCAACGGTTTCAGTTGCACACCGCCCCTCCCCTTCATTGATGTGAGGCCCCATTATAACGATATGCAAGTGATGTAGATAAACTAGTTCAAATGTCTAACGGCGAAATTAAATTTACGAAAATTCCGAAAAACGGCAAACCTCTAGTTCTGAGAATGCAACGTGAACCTCATTACGCATTCACGATCAGTCATGTCATACCGTCATGTTCGCTGAAACACTCCACGGAGTATTTTCTTTTTTCCATATCCACATAGAACTATTCTCAGTTACTTCTATTAGGTGTTTTATACGTTTGACCCTATTAAGCCCCTTGATTCCAATTTGGCCCAGAAATTGGTACAGAATGACTGAAACGAAACCCCTTGCTCCAATTTCCACTGCTCTAACAATTGCATTATACCCCTCCTTTATTAGCTATGATTTTAGATTTTTATATTTATTAGTTTTATAATCGTGGCTTTGTTCAATCCGGCATTCATATCGTACTGTTAACTCAACCAGGATGATTTTATAGTTCACCCTTGACAAAAGAACAATATCTGGTCGCAGACCTTTACTTGATATTATTTTGGGGTAATCATTCGCCAACCAGGAAGGTCTGCAGATACATCCCAGATGCCACCAGAACTACGGAGATTTTTTCCGGGTATAGCATGACATTTGCTTGTTTGCTTAGAACCGACATATCGTTTTCCTTCTGCAACAAATTTCTGGGTTGAATTAGATGACTCAGACTTCATATATTTCTTTATAATTTTGACCAGCTCATTCAAAACACTATTGAGCCTCCATGTATATATTCCATTGACAAGGGCTGTTTTACAGGGACTAAGAACATGTTCTAATGTTTGTGACTTTTCCATACACAGGGGACAAGTAGGATCACTCTCTTTCTTCCATTTAACAAGATTGTTCTTAGATGGTAGCAGGTCATACGTGGAACGTATTAAATAACTCAACCTGAGTGAAGCCATCTGCCAAATGTCCTTCCAAGTAATAGATTTCTGCAGAGCCTCCTCCCAGTTTGTCCATTGGCCTTGTTGGGATTGTTGCACTCCTTTTACAAGTTTTTTTTTATCTTCTTCGTTCATTACATTTTGGATGACCATGTCACGGCGATCTTTGCCAGAAGTTTTCGACCACCATTGCTTTTCATTTAGTCCTAACCCTTGTTTCTCTGCTTGAGTGTATCCGATGACTTCATTGAAAGCTAGATTGTCTTTAGCGTCTCTCTGACCTTCCATTTTCTCCTTGTTTTTAATGTAGGCTTTAATGCTTTTATTGCTTTATCCTTGGAGTCATCCAACATCATTTGAAGTCTAATTTTTCCGGATTTATACTCTTCCACAATCGATTTAAATGGCAACTTTAGTTTTGCTTGTCTGCAGTACAATGCGATATCAGACAAACCTGGAGGCAAACCCAACCATTTTCGGATATATTTGTTTATTTTTCTTTCCATTGACTCAATTGTACTCATTCCAAATTCGTATATAAGTATGGGCCATAGTAACTTTGGAATGAGCACATGCTCTAAGCACCATACCTTGTATTTTCCTTTTAGACGACAAAGAACTATCTTATGGAAATCTTCTTGTAATGACCTGGGTGTTTCTTTTACTTGGTTGGTATCTTTTAAGGATTGATCGTACCACCGACCTAAACTTTTCACTGATTTTTCTGATACAGTAGGGATTCTTTGGCCACCTACTACAAAATTTGTGTTTTTATTCAACTTACCTTTTGTAAGAGAAAGACTTCTGGACTTGTTTGGTTTAAATTTCATCCTACACCAACTTATCAGGTCGTCTATCAAGCTTAATATCTTGCGAGTTGAACTTACTTTGGATGAGAGGATTCTAGTGTCATCCATAAACGCCTTCACTGGTGGAATTTGACAACCTCTACCAAGCTCAACAACATCAGCCTTGTTGTTTGTCGCTTTGAGAATCAGCTGGCGGTCGATTGCTAGAACGAAAAGTATTGGTGACACTGTACATCCCATCGCAATTCCAACTTGAAGTCTATTCTACTTAGTCGTAAAGTCTTTTGTAGTGAAACGCATGAGGAAACCATTTGTAATAATAATTGTATCATTTGGTGAGGTACTGATCCGTAGTATGTAAAAAAAAACTCATTTAAGAAGAGTAAAACAAAATTGTTCTCAATTCCCTGACCCGCTCTGTGGACTATGGCAGACATTTTTTTGTATAGAAGGAAAGGTATTCCGTTAGAGCCAGGTGTAGATTTATTCCTACTTTTGTCGACTATGCGTTTTATTTCTTCGCGTGTGGGGTGGTTTCACGTCAAACTTCACTTTAGAAACGGCTGGCCAAAATAAGTTGCTATTATGATCTAGAGGAATATGTCGTTTAGGATCGGATCTAACATACCTCTTAAATGTTCCTTCTAGAACATTTTCTCTATTTTTTGCCCGCAAGCACACCTTCAGATCTTGGTTGATCAAATATATTCCTCGCATATTTGTAAGGTTCCTGGAAGAAATTCGTCTCTTAATTTTTCCTTCGTTTTTTTCACTCGTCTCTTTCTTAAATTTTCAGCTCTGCTAAGAGCGTTGTTCCTTCTTCTTTAAGTTCCTGACAGATTTTAAGCAAGCCTTCTTTCTCGTCAAAATTTGCCGAAACGGATTTGTCGTTTTAGATTTTTTTTTGTTTCTCAAATCTTTAGCATTAACCGTTGACGCCTGTTCTTTTTTTTTTTCCTGGGTCTTAATTATCTAGGTGGCTTATCACTTTTCCTCTTTCACGCCGTAGATTTCCTTACAAATCCTGTAGATTATTTTACTACTTTCCTTCAAACGTTCGTGATATTTCTTTCTTCCCAGCTCTTTACGTAATGTTTTACTAATGATGTCTCGCATACACCACGCTTCCGAGTTGGATGCTGGTGGAAATTTGATTCTTGGCAGTTTGGGTTGCGTCCCATCCTTTGATTTAACAGCTTGGATATCCTCAGCATTGTGGTATGCATCCTGGCATTGGTTTTCTGACGTCTTACCTGTGTTGACAGAGCGCTGCTCCTAAACCGTTTGCAGAAAAGCACAACACATTTTTGTAAGGTGAATCTTCGCTCCCTTTTGGGACCTGAATTTCCGACCACAAACATATGGGAAGTCTGTGCACTTTTCTAAATTTATGGTTTATTTTTCCTTCCGGGTTCGTTGCCGATTATTCCGTTTGCATTCATCATACTCCCTCCCTATATATAAATATATATTACATTCATGCAAATAGTCGATTAGTAAAGTTAATAATATAAATGGCGAAAAACATCTTCGCAAAGAAATTTATTAAAGTTGCATTAACCTACGAACCATTCGATGAATGTTACGATCCTTGTTTTTAATAACTTCAAGTTGTATAAGGTCTTTTTTTTATTCTGCTAGTACTTTCGGCTGTACATTCAGCCATCTTCAGGCATGGAAATTATTTTGTTTTTAGTAGATCCAGGTAATAGCGGACACGAAAAATGAAATGTGAATCGAAGTATTTTTTTTTTTTTTTAAATGTGTTATTATTAACGGATAAAACCTTATGGAGCGTGCAGTCTAACGCTAAGCTTGATTTTTTTGAAAATTTAAGAGAGTGCGTTTTTTTTTTTACTAATATGGTAATTTGAGAATTTTTTTGTTGTAGGAGTTTTTTCAGTCAATGTGGCATGAACTAAATTGTTCAATAGAGGAATGTCGCAGCTGTTATCCCGATAATTTGATTTGTACGCCGGATCAGTTCTTTTAAAATCAAATATATGGTGCAGTTCAATTTATGCTACATGAATCATTCATACAAATATATATATATATATATATATATATATATATATATATATATAAGTACACACATACACACACACACACATATATATCATATAATATTACTATCATTACTAGCACTACTACAATTATTATTATTATCACCATTACTATTATTCTTCCTATCAGCAGTATTTATCTTGTAACTTTCAGTCATTTACTTAAATGACTTCTACTGGGAAACGCTTTTGTAATTCAAACAGAGACGCCATTAAGAGAAACAATTAAAAAAATTTAAACACTAACTGTAACAATGCAAATATACCAGTAAATACCAATTACATAATATGCACATCAATAACACATTAAATAGCAATGACAATAATATTGATAAAAATAACCAATCGGTCACTCTTGAATGGTAAATACTCACTTAATAATCTGACTTTAAAATTAAAATATCATTAATGTAAGATATAATTTGCGGTAATGAGCAAATTAATGTATATATTCATACAAAACTAATAGTTGGTTTTCTTTTTTAATAGTAAAAACTTAAATAGATTATGATGAATAGTCACATAGATTTAAATCAAAATCAGTTGGATATTTACGTTGAGTTATATTTGCGTTGAAGTATATATTCATTTTACGTTTCTACGCGTTTATCTCTTCGAAGATCATATATTATCATTTTACGATTTAAAAATTATTCAAATTTTTCTCTTATTATCGGGTTTTTTTTATTATGTTCAGAAAAGACGAACGTGGTTTTACTAAGAGTGAAATAAAATAAGATATTTTTTTTTTTTAAATGTGAAAACGACAATAAAAGAACAGATTTTTTTTGAAAATTTTAAGGATTCATATGGTGACGTTTGATTTTTTGTTTAGGATTGAAACAGTCATCTGGAATGAATTCCACAGATGATATGTGAGATTTATGCTTCTTGAACTTATTACATTATTTTATTATTATCATTAAAGGAGGATTTCATTTAAATGACTTCTGCTGGGAAACCTATTATTATTCAACTGTAGAATATAGATCGTTAAAAATTATTCAAATGTTTCTTTAATGAGCAAATTAATGTTTATTATCAATACGGTTTTCTTCTTCTTCTTATTATTATTATTATTAAGAATATAGATATTAAAAATTATTCAAATGTTTCTCTTATTATCAGGTTTATGTAGTTATGTTCAGAATAGGGATTTCTAGTAGATATAGCACGAGGACAAAAAGATAATAGATATCTTGCTGAAAATGTCATTTATAGATTAATTTTAGAGAATTCTATCACACATTTCTCTGTTCTTAGAATTTGTTATTTGGCTAATATTTAAAAAAAAACTTTCAATTTCGGAGATCACATTTTTATTTAAATTCAGCTTTAATTTAAAATGGCAATAAACATTCTTAAGATTTGATTATAAATATACACAACATTTTATCCGGAATCCTTGAGAGTTGATGCATTTAAAGCGTCTCTGATTAAAAGCTTAGTCTTATATTAGTCTTAGTATTGTATAATACAAGTTTACGCATGTTGTCAAAATTGACGACATATTTTGTCAAAACATTGCTTTTAATAAAACGTTTTTAGAGTTGAATATTGTGATAACAATAAGTTACTGCCAGGGGGTGTGATAGATAGAATCACCTCGTTTCGACTGATAGCAAAAAAGTTAAAGATATGTCAACAAATATACAAATAAACTTGCTGTATGATGATCAACTGTTTATACGTGATATCACGGGTAAGGATTTATGAAAAACATTATGAAAAAAATGAAACTAATCTTTAGATAGGAGATGGTACTAAAATGTTCATATATTTTGTTTTTTAATCAATTCACTTCAAGCAAGACGATAATGAGACTAAGACGAACGTGGTTACTAAGAGTGAAATAAAATAAGATATTAGTGAGGAGAAAGGACAATAAAAGAACAGATTTCCGGAAATTCATAAGACTGACGTCACATTTGAAGATTGTAGGTGCCAGGGACGCAAGAAATCTGGAGAGAATTCCACAGATGATGTGTGAGAGAAAAAAACTATTAGAATTGAACTTACGGTGACATCTTAGATATTTCAACTGTAAAGGAGGAGACCTAGATATCAATCAAGTAGTATGGTAACACTCATGTGGTCGTGGTGCCAATGAGGAATGCCATGAGAGATAACTTTACAAACCCTTCTTTTGATTTTGTCAAGCATTTTGATATATATATATATATATATATATATATATATATATTAAATGCTCAAACAACATGGTTCTAAATTATTAAATTGGAATCGTAATGACGATCCAATTCATCAGACCTACAAATTCAAAAATAAATCGGAAAAGATATATGTCATTCGCAGACAGTACACTTTCGCTGTATCACAGCTCCTCGGTGCGACTAGACAACTGAATGCCTCAAGCCCAGATCGAAACCCAAACGATTTGGTGTAAGTCAGAGCTTCTACCACAGCCATCTTCACTCGACAGAACGAATCAGCCAAATCTAGCGTATTGTTTTACAAACGTAAACAAACGCCAAGCAGCCAAAGTGCTCCATTCATATTATTGACCACTAATATATATATATATATATATATATATATATATATATATATATATATATATATATATATATATATATATATATATATATATATATATAGTTAGATTGATGTGTTTTGTGACCCTGGGTTTCACTGATTAATTTTAAAAATTTTTGAATCTAATTATGGTTATGTATAATGGTGTTTGATGGTAATGGGAGGAGAAATTCTCCTCAATCCATTTTAAGTAATGCAAAACCCAGACGGATAGATATATATGTACACATGTGTATGTGTGTGTGTGAGAAAGTATTATTATTCCGTTAACAAAATAGACGAACAATTTGTAAAATGATAGCAACACCACCGACCCACCTCCTGTTGAGGGACATTCGCTACACAATTCCAATATCGAAAACAACGACAATTGCGTATGTATAGACACACCGACACAATGATACATGTCTTCGCGCAGTCTCACATTGTTCATATATATATATATGTTTGTGTGAATTACAATACGTACACCTGCATGTATGCATGTATGCGTATGTATGAGCGACATCTTGAAACAGACAACGGCGCCAGAGAACATATTGCTTATCAAATACAATAATTTCTAATGTTGCCTAAACATTCATTCATCGACTTTTGAAAATGTGAGGTAAAGAGATTTTCAGGGAGCCGGATAGTTAGATAAATATATAATATGCATAATATAAATACAATGCTAATGATGTTTTTATTAAAACATTTACAACAGAATACAATTAAAATAAGGAAAATGGATTGTCAGTGGTCAGGAATTAATAAAAGGATTACTGATAGCAAAGAGATTTGCAAATGATTTTACTAAAAAGAATTATTGCAAATGATTTACTGTAGGATGCTTTGAAATCAAGAAGGAGGAGTTTGATAGTGGTCAGGAATTAACAAAGGTATTAATCATAGAATAAAGTAAAAATACGTATAAAACAATTATAGTGAATTATTGTAAATAATATTACTATAGAAATACACTGATAATGGGGAAAATATTTACTGAGAAAACAGCTATTATAGACATAATGGAGTAAATATGCCAAATTATATTAAAGTCGGTATTTTGAGGAAATCATACGCATATTTCTGTGAAAATATTTGACAAATTAATTGCCATTACCTGTATCGTGCGTTTCTCGACTCTCTGTTGTGTGGAGCATTCAGTTTTGTAAATAATACTCGAACGATATTTAAGAACAGACAGAAATTTATCTGCAGGAAGAAAAATAAAAGAAAATACATAAGTAAATTGAAATAAATTCACAATGCAATATCATTTAAATCCTTAAGCTCTGCATGTAGGCGTTTATTACAACATAGAGCGTATTTTCATCAACCAATTATTTTCTGATTCGAAGAATTTCATAGATTTATTTAGCAGCGAGTTTCACGAGAAAGGATCTAAAATCATATGGAAGCACACATTTGGAATAAAATCAAGATTTGAATGATAAATGCAAAAACGGAATTTTGGAAGGCGTGTTTAATTTATTATTATTCAGATAAATATGAAGAATGGAAATACCAGGTTATCCGAATCATATTGTTAATTACCAAAATATATTATTTCAGGTAATGTAGATCTATGACAAGCATTTCAAAACTAGACTGTGACTCGTAGGTTCTATCTATCTATCTATCTATCTATCTATCTATCTATCTATCTATCTATCTATCTATGTCAGGCTGTTCATATCTATCTATCTATCTATCTATCTATCTATCTATCTATCTATCTATCTATCTATCTATCTATCAGTGCTGTAATTTCCGTCGGTTTTCTAAGCCAGTGCCTACGTTAAACTCTAATTGTTGGTTTTCAGCGCAGTAATTTGCTGCAAGCAGTTTCTTTCCTTATCCAATCAAATACGCTACGCTATTGTTTATTACACTTAAATAAATCCATACAGTCAACAAATAACTGACGTTTACATGTTATCTAAATATTTGTTAAATTTCAGACTTTTGATTCCATTTCCCATTTTTCCGTTCCTTGCATTTAACCCCCCATAAACACAACAGTTGAATTATATAAGAATTGCTTAAAACTCTATAGTGTACACGTATCCACATAGTTAAACTGTTGGCATTGTGACCATGAAACACAGGTTCGAATCTCACGAATTTGTTATGGGGTTGTCTTATTAATATCGACATCGTTAGGAAGTACCTGAAAATCATACCCAGTGTTTGACCCAGTCCTTGTGAGAGAAATTGAGTAGACGGAACTATTGAGAAGCTATCGAAGTTTGTACTAGCATGAAGTCGCAAGTCATCGTGACTGAGAGTTTGGTCGTGCTGACCTTGTTCAAACTGATAATCAGACCAAATTCTCACTTCTAGAAACTGTAGAGAACGTCTGTTATGCACAGTTGCAGTATAAAACACAAAAAGATCCTTGAATGGTGTGTTAAAACTAACACAAATATGCCTGAGCCGTTGTCAATAGCCCGAGCTCATGCAGAGAGGCGTACTCGGATGTCAGCAGACATACGTTATATTATTCAATATTTAAAGTTTTGCAATAATAGCAGTTTTTCTCCTCAACATTTGTCTCTATTTCTGAGGTATTGTAGCTATTTACATTATTTACATCGTTCGGACTGTTGTCCTCATCAGTATTGCCATATTTACAACGTTGTAAACGTCGGCCTTCCTCAGGTGATATTCGTTCGAATTTTGAATCAAACCCTTTATTTAGTCCACGGAGGTAGATTGTTCTAATTCCACATGCCATGTCTTTGATGTTTCACTTTCAATAATTGATAACTCTCCAATGTTTTTTTTTCCCTTTGCTGTGGCCAAGTATTGAACTCTCAACTCTTGAGACAGTTCTGAATCACACAGCCAACGCTTTTATCCGCTGGGCCATGTCACTTTGGGGGCACCTAAAGATGGCCGGCATTTCCTGGTATGATTATACATTCCCATACAGAATAAAACGTTAAAGCGATGCAGCTTCTCATCACGCTGTCAATATTCTGCTGTCTAACCTTAGCCACTTCCAGATACTTGACCCCCTCCAAAAACCATTGTCTATATTTACTAGACTTATTTCCTGTTTAAATAACGATAACAAATTTTGTCGTAGAGTCGTAACAATAAGGAAAGTATAGTGATATTTTTAAAAGCTTTTTGGGAACAGTACGTAGTATATATAAACTTATGCGATTAAAAATATGAATCTTTGTAAATGTATCAGTGTATATATGTATGGGAGAATTTACGTGTACACACACACACATACACACACACATACACATATATATTTCTGTCTTATCAAAAAAGTAATATTAGGTTGGTGCAAAAATAATGACGTAATGATGTCGTTTTTTGACGTATTTTTTAACGTCAAAAAACGATATTATTACGTCATTATTTTTGCACCAAACTAATATTAACTCTTTCCTTATAAGAAAAAAGTTGGCTTTCATTGATCGAGCAGTCAGTATTACTATCGATTGAAATTGATAAAATCTTTCTCTTCAAACAATTTTTTTAAGGAAAATAGGTTTCTCAAGTCCAGTAGCTGTTATCGCTCTTTCCAGTCTTGATGGGCGTTTCTTTCGTAACATTTTATTCGAAGTAGTGTGGAATGTCAAGTTACATGTGCCATCCATTTTAGCCGCTGCTGCTGTTGAAAGTCCTCAAGTGATGCCGCATGAAATACTGCGCAGCGGTTGTTAAATGTTCCGAATTCAACATCTTAAGAGATAACATTATCAGTAAAATGAACGAAGTAATTGTCAATTATTAATGCAAATGCGATATCACAGACATCAAAGCTATAATACATTAACTCGTAACTTTCATTTCCTTGTATCGATGACGTTAATAACGACAAATTATATCTGCAGCAAAAAAAAAAAAAATGGACAAACAGACCAAAATATAAATCGACTTTCATTTTCTTGTGCTATCATTATTTTGTTTTTTCAGTATTATTCGATATTGATGTTTCTCGAAATATCATGGGCATAATTAAGAAAAACATGTCAAAACTATCATTCCCTATAAGGAATTACTATATATATGTGTGTGTGTGTGTGTGTGTGTGTGTGTGTGTGTGTGTGTGTGAAAATGTATATATATATATATATATATATATATATATATATATATATATATATATATATATATATATATATATATATATATATATATATATATATATATATATATTTGAAGTCAATTTGATGATCCGCAGTCCTTTAAAAGGGCTGTGGTGAAATAATTTATTACATGGAACCTTAAAGTGGTCTGTTTTTATTTAAATTATTTGCTCTGGATTTACA
>CAHIKZ030000304.1:340000-350000 GCA_903632075.3 Acanthosepion pharaonis | reverse complement strand
AGAAGGTCGGAGCGTAAAACGGCCAAAACGTTGTGATAAACATGGCGACAAAGATGAGGACAGTAGTCCGAATAATGTAAATATTGTACATAATATCTCATCTCAGAAATATAGACAGATACTAAGAATTTCTTGTTTAATGAAAATTTGCGTCCTGTATTTTGGATAAAGACAGAAGTGAAGGACAAATAATTAGGACGGTGCACCACGTATCTGTCTGAATTTATGGGATGAAGAGTTGTCATTCTTTAATATTATTTACATGCAGATTATTGTCCTTATCTTTGTTGTTGTATCACAACGTTTCGGCCACTGTATTCGCCGGCCTTCATCAGGTATATATATCGGTTCTGGTAACTTGGAAGGAATTTCCTGAGAATACCAGCTTCTTGAATATTCGAGTGGTGTAATGGATAATGGCTCGGAATGAAGTCGAAAAGTAGAGTTTCTAATTTCGGTCGGGTTCATTACATTCACTTACACGAAAATGCTCTTAGGAAACGTACAAATCCACCTCTTCTCTACCCATATATAGATTAAGCTACTAAGACTTGTATATGAAAAACATTATTATCTCCAAGAAATTGTCAATACAATATTTCCTAAAAAAATTCCTACAATCCCATATGTTTCGGCTTTAAATAACCTACAAAAGGTTGATAAACCGTAAAAATTCAGTTAAATTGTAAAAACCTACAGGAAATTCCAAACTGTGTTCTCGTTCCAATGTCTATGTCGAGTTCTGACAACAACAAAGATGAGGACACTAGTCCGTATTTACATAGTGTAAAAGAATGATTCCAGACTTCTTGGTGGTGATTGGTGGTGCCCACTAAGAGACAAGTAAGTGCTAGTAAAGCGGGAGAAGGAATAACAACCAGAAAGGTGCTCCGGTTTGAATATCCTAACCAGAAGTCTGTCGTTACTTAAACAAGTAAGACTAGCTAAATTGGAACGTATAATCTCAGCCTAGATTTTACTAAAATCTGGAGAGAATTAGATTTAATTTTCAGCTGAATATATTTCTTTACGACATATATTTCTAATTCCACTTTGATGCCGTCTAACCGGATACATTGTCACCTTGTAGGGTTTGAAGAAAATATGTACCAACAGAAGGGGGTGTACGCTCTACCCTAACATAATAACTACCATTTGATTGAAATGACAGGTTCTGTAAATGCATTAAAGAGACCCGTTTTTAAAATGGTTTTGAATAAACAAGGATTCAACAGACATAAATATATATAATGAAATATTAAAAAAGTATTTCAAGAAGCGATGTAATAATTCTTTTTTGTCAGGCAAAAAACTTTTTCACTGGGTGGGGTCTGGAAATACGCGTAATATTGGGAAAAAAAGAGCCACGAATTCATACACAAAAAAAAAACTTGATGTTAAGAAAGAAATCCTACGGTTTAATTTATTTAGTTAGTTAACTTCGGCACAACGCTACTGTAATGGGGCATCTGCTCACCATTAAACTCACTATAATAGACGAATTTGCTGATAGCCACATTGTTTTATTAATCAGTTGCAAAGATGCGTCGTGGAATTTCTAACTTTTTCCCTTCGTAAATCTGGTACATGTCAGCTCTGTCAATGGTTATAGCAGCTTTTGTATGTTGCTGCTTGAGGAGGTAATATCAACGTAAGAGAATAATGATCGACTAGAATTTGATTAAGAATCACAATTATTTTCTCTTTTATTCTCACAAGATTTCTGCTTTACTATGTCTAATAGCTTGAGCCGTTAATTTCGTCACTTTTATATTCATGTTCGTCCCTCGTCTATATTGAAGCTTGCAACAAGTAATAAAATGTTGACTTGGTGCGTATGTGACTTGCAAGAAATTATTGCAAATTCGCTTTCTTATGATTACTTACTCATCGGATTGTCGTTTATAGTCGAGTCAGTGGTGACGTACTCAATCACAGACAGGTTTTGCATAGATATAGTTGTGAATGGAAGTTCGGGCTTCTTCCTTAGATTGGACGGACGATAATAAAAGTCCACAGTGATTTGGTCGAAACTCGTAAAAGATGTTATCTACGACAGAGCCAAACATATTTAAAGTATAAAATATCGTAAATTTTACTCGCAAAAAATGTTTTGTTTACAATTTGACTTGAAGCAAACTAATAAGATTGTTATTATTATTAGAAAGTGAAATGGAGGAGGGAAATATATAAAGCGGGATAGATAGGAAATAAGTGTGATAAAAAGAGGAAGGGAGTGAGAGATTGGGAGGAGAAAGAAAGAGAGAATGAAGTAGAGAGAAGGCAGGAGCGGACGGAGGTAGAAAAAAGAGAGAGAGAGAGAAAACGAGAAAGAAATGGAACAAAAGAATCGTAAAACATCGCTAAGAGCAAAAAAAAATTCTTTTAGCTCAAATAGAAAAAAAAACAAAAACATTCTATTTGTGAAACGAAAAAATCTGACCGCTGTTGTTTAAAATGGAGAGTCAAGCGAATGCCATTAGATTTGAGAATTAATATTCTGAAATTTAGACATATCTATATTTGCTAAAATCGCTGTTATTGATATGAGATAAAAAAAAAAACAAAGATGAATTAAGAACAAAAATACAAATGTGAGAAATTAAAGGAAAATAATAATAATAATGAAGTTACGAGGGTCTTACATTTTTTAATCCTTTAATTTCAAGAAAGGCGATAAAGCCGCTAAGACTCAAGTATTTACTGATGTTGAAAGAAAATAGAGTGAAAGAAACTGGGAAAACGTTGGCTGAAGAGGAGGAGAAAGAAAAAGACAAAGAACTGGATTCAAGGAGACAAAAGAATAACAATGGACAAGGCATTGACATTTTTGTAGATTGCAGTTGACAGGAAAGCAAGAAGCAGGAAGAGAGATTTATAGGCGAGAATTGCAAGAGAAGAAACTATCAGAATAGAACTGGCGGTTACATCCAGGGGCCGGTGCAAGAGTTTTGCGTTCCTCCCCATTGAATTTAGTAAAGATTCAGTGGAAAGTCAGGCAAAAATCATCCAGATGAGTCAAGTGTAGCATTCAAAGAGAATTCACGAGTAAAACATTCAACAGGTGATAACTCTTCAAATTGTGTAAAAAGAAAAAAAAAAGGCTGAATTCAAAACCTTGTTAAGTGAATCTCTACAAAGGCATGTTATGCACAAGATACAAAGACAATGTCTGTAAAAAATGATGATGATGATGATGATGATGATGGTTGTCACTCATTGCAGAAGAAGAACATCTCTTCACTTGGTAGGGGGTGTATTTTACATTTAGAATTTTATTATTTCTATCGATTATATCTAAGCTAACGCGCTGCTACGAGTCCGTAAATTTACATGTGTTACCTATGTTGGAAACTTGCTTGACCATGTGTACAATCATGTGATGTTTGTGTCCCACAACAAACTTACGAACCTTGTCACAAGACACGTACAAGTAACCTAAAGGTTTTTTCTGGTAGGGTTGCATTCACATGAGTTTGCATTTGCATTCTCTCTCTCTCTCTCTCTCTCTCTCTCTCTCACACACACACACACACACACACACACACACACATATATATATATATATATATATATATATATATATATATATATATATAATTGTTTATTTTGTACCTGTACTATAAGACTGGCGGTGTAAAAAACACAGATGATGCAAGGTGGAAATAAAAAATATTATACAAACTGATATCTGGGAAAAAATTCAATAAAGAAAAGACTAAAAATATCCGTACTGCTTCCAAATAATCTACTAGCACCACAATGTCTAACCAAAAGCCATATATATATATATATATATATATATATATATATATATATATATATATATATATATATCTTCTTCACTGAACATGTTTCATTGAATAATATATACATATTGTATCTACTTATTTTTATACAGATTCTTTCTAGTTGTCTAATCAGTTTCTTGGTGTTAAGATGAATTTCATCCTGGAAGGTGTCAATGTTTTTTTTACCCGAAAACACCAATATACTACACCACAAAAATAAATAAACACTTCAAATACTCTAGGCCCTCTATATCAAAATTCACCAACACTCCAGTACTTTCGACCTTTCCTACGATCATCTTCAGGGGTAAATTACAATGACAAACACGCTACTGCAACTTCGATAAAATCTGCGTTCCTTTGTCATAGTGATAAAAATAAATACCAATATCCAATACATCTATCCAGGTCTGTGGGCCTGCAGCTACACATGTTAGCTACGTTCCATCACTAAAAACGTCTTGAACTGTTACGTGGGTATCCGTGCGGGAAATTGTATCAGTGGAAGATTGTTGTCCAGTCTCATCTCTCACTTGCTTCTGAATAAATTGGATGGTAGGTGATACATGATTTGTTTTCTTGGGAAGCAATGGCGCTAAGATATATAAACAGGTAAAGGCATAGGTTTGAAACGTTCTGCTTATCACTCATATAGAAGGTACTTTGTAGCGTATCACGTGCCTAAATATAATGGAAGAACAGGTACACGCATTCATTTCAAAATTCTTCGCCGATAGCAGTGCTATTTTTCCGTAGAGCAGTGCGTCCTCATACACTATGAATTGTTCAGAAATGTCTTCAGAATATGTGTCGATCTGTCTATCATTCCCTCCAGATCTAAATCCCATTAAGCACATATGAAAGAGACTAAAAAATTCTCGTGAAACCTCAACAAGTAAAATGATCTGTTGCTAACACCGTTTCCCGAAAACTTACAAGAATTCATTAGAATTTCTTTAGGATCTAAGCTTTATTGATTAAGATATTTTTGGGGGGTATTTGCTTTTTGTGCTTCACCTTTTTAGCCATAAGACTTTTGTTTATACAAACATAAAGAGATCGAAAATATATAATGTGAATAAAAAGCTTTTCATTTAAGTGTCTGCCTTCGTAGTTGTTTTAATGGTTCTATTTTTTCGGTCAGTAAATTTTTCAACTGTTTTCCCATTTAGTGCTTGGCGTTTTCAGTTTGAAATCCCAACGCCAAATCATACATTTTTGCCACGGAAGTACACCCGAAAATATCTGATAATATTTTACTAAATATATAAAAAACTTTTCTATATAAATTATGGACGACTCTCATATCTACTATACTGTTGTAGCATACCTACGGACGATAATGGGTATGTCCCCATTCACATAAATACAGTAGTAAATACTGTATGTTGGTCTGCAGTTGGAGATTCGTCTACAGCTATGCTGGTTAAACTCTCTGTCGAAGGGAAGAGTCTCGTCTCGAGAAACAGTTACTCGACCTCGTTTTATACGGACTCGGATACACCACATTAAATTCGGCCTTGTACCACATTTGGCCGCGTGGGGCTGTTGATAGATATCCTGCAGATGGAGATTCGTCATCAGCTGTGCTGGTCAAACTCTCTGCCTCCGGGCACAGAGGATCCCCAGACGTGGCTATATCAAAGGTCAGAGTCTCGTCTCGGGAAACAGCGACTCAACCCCGTTTTATTTTTGGCCGAGCCTACGGGCTCGGATACCCCATATTAAAGTTGGCATTGTCCCACATTTAGCCACGTGGGGAGGTTGGTAGATATTCATTTTGGAATTCATTTGACTCACTTCTAGCAGTTGACTACTACTTCTAGTCGCCGCTGGCGAATCTTATATGTCTTGTTCTTGCCTTAAGTATTACCCTACATTACCAATCTTCGTTTTATTATTCTATTCAGTCACCTTCTCCAGGTTGCAACATATATACATCAGTATATAGGAATTTAATTAAATATATACATGTATGTTTTAAATTGATTGAAACGTTAAAATTCTTTTAAAAGAAACTGAAAATTAAAGCAACTGGATTAAATGTTGAGGTAGATTGTTATGCAGAAGGAAACGAAAGGGAGGTAGGCTAAGAGATAGCGAGAACGAGAGAGGAAGAGAGAGAACGAGAGAGAGAGAGTGAAAAAGAGAAATATACATGAAATAAGTAGAGAGAGAACGACAGAGAGAGGGAGAGAGAAGAGAGAAAGAGAACAAGAGAGAGAGAAAGGGAGAGAGAGAGAGTGAAAAAGAGAAAGATACATGAAATAAGTAGAGAGGGAACGACAGAGAGAGGGAGAGAGAAGAGAGAAAGAGAACAAGAGAGAGATAGAGAGAGGGAGAGAGAGAAAAGGAGAGAGAGAGAGAGAGAGATTTTTTATCAGAGTAAAATACTTTACCAAAACAGAACCAACGCACGGTCCTCGTATGATCCAGAACAGTTTACGATTCTCATGCGTATTCCAGCAACTGAAAATATAAAGCAGAAATATACGTCAAAATGGATGTGGCAATAGAATCGAAGATACATCAAATAAGTACGTATCAGATCGCGGACTTATTGATCCATCCACGTTGAGTTTCGTAACAAGCATTAAAAGACATTTTCGTGCAAGTGTTGAAGTGTTAAGTAAATATTCAAGCTATATCAATAATTTTGTTGCTTAACCACGAAAAATCGATTATTAAAGAATTAAGTTTTCCATTATGTAAATTTCATCGCATTATCACTAATGAACACACCAACAAAACACCATAGAAAATTCGACAAATCCTCCTCAATAAAAAATACTGACTGCAACAAAACGATTACAAATGCTAGAAGAAGAAAAACAAACAAACCAACAAATAACAGAATATCAATCAGATATTTTGAAAGTTTAGAACAAACAGAATTAATATATTCCCTTGATAAAAAAAAAAAATGGATTGTCACGTGAAGACGTAAAGAAGAGTTATTTGAAAATGATGAAACTAACAGAGTGTACAAAGTTTATCCACAACAAACCCGACACCTACTGTCAAAAATTTCGGTCTCTCTACCTGCGGGACTTATTAACCTCATTGGAGACATAATGTATAAATTGAAATCAGGACAAACTTTTTTTTGTGAATACCATTTTACCTGTTCGTCAAAAAATGTAATATATGCTATTAAATGTAAAAGATGTAAAGAAGATTAAATCGGAAAAAAACAGGATCACTGTCAGAAACAGGACGACAATTCATCGCAAACAGAAACGAGACCACAAGAAAAATACCAATCCGTGGACATCTAGACTTATGTGCAACAAATAAGTTCCACAAATTCCAAATTTTCATCCTTTATATTTGCCCAGCACAGATCAAAAGGAAAAGCAAATTGGAACAAACTATAACCAGGGACATTTACCAAGGACTATTTACACACACGCACAACACACACACACACACACACACACACACACACACACACACACACACACACACACACACACATACATACATGGAATGTCATTGTTCTTTTTATGAATGCAATCATCATTATTATTATTAAGATTATTACCATTATTATTAAAACTATTAAATGCTATCCCATCCTCACACACGCTCAAATAAGAATTCTTGTTTGCCTGGCTACTTACTGGGCACTATCACATTTATACATAGAGACTCATATACAATTCTTGTTTCATTTGCTATCATCAATTATAATCATTATTCTTGTTTCTTCTTAATGTCACATTATTCTTCACATTCCAATAAAGTAAGAAACACTAAATCTATTTTTATACGCACACACACACATACACACAGACACACTCACACAAACAGAGACACACTCACACACACACAGACATATAATACTTGTAGAATGAACATTTTGGAATTGTCACGAAGATCCGATACATTTCAATTGCTTACACTTGAACTACTTAACACTTTGTGGCCCTGAACTTCTTAAGATTTTATTATCATTAGCTACGCTGAATTATGACATTCACAAATTTTGACAACAAAATCTTATAATGGATCATTTTTGGGTGCAAAATCTACTATGCCTGATCACGTGATCATAGTCAACCAATCAGGTTGAATTTTAAATATACACCAATCGGGGCCATCCTTTTTTCTGCATGAAACGGAAAGTATTCTTCAACTCCAATGGGAAAAGATCATGGCAAAGCCAGGCGTCTCTCCATCTAAATTTAACTTTTGAAAATCATAGAAATGTGAAACCGATAAGTTACTCTAAATAAATATTCTTAAAAACTCCAGTTGCATTTTCAACTTCTTTTCTCTATATATCTTTACTTGTGAGGTGTATATATATATATATATATATATATATATATATATATATATATATACATACGTGTGTGTGTGTTAGAGTGCGAGAAAGAGAGAAAGCGGGTAAGTCAAACAAAATATGATTCATATTAGACATGAATGTGATTTTGACTTTAGAAATTAGATTTTAAGTCATTTCAACATTTTTATTTTATTCATATATTAATGAATAGCTAAATAAAAAACAAAACAAAAACGAACTATATAGAGTGTGTGAGTATTCACTCACACACTCTATATAGTTCGTTTTTGAAATATATCGAATAATACTGATAATAATAATATCCCAATAAATTTAAGAAATTCATTGGGAATTTCATGGGATTTAGTTACTACTTGATTACTCGGGCTTCTTCGGACATAAAAGAGGAATCATGCCTATCCATAAAAAGTGCCTCGTCAACATACACGAGTGAATTACTTAAGTTTACATTATCGCTCTTTTCTATTTCCTACTTGGGATGAGATGATTATATCAAATGTTTACAGCAATATTATTATTTATTTGTAATAAGCCATAAAATTTTTTCCCACGTGCTAATCGATTATTAAATTGCTTCAAGAATTATTCTTTAATCATTTTATGATTTAAACTTTCAAAATGGATCTTGTTCTTAATTTTTGGTTGTCTTCCCCAAAGTGAGATTCTAAATATAGAAATAAATTGGCCCCTGGAAAGTTGATAAAGTGTCACATACATTTTTTTATTGTTATTAGTGCTTGGCCAAATAATATATGTATGAGAATGTGGTTTAGCCAATATTCATTTACTCACTCGCCTCCCCGTCAATAATCGTGACATGCCAGTAACGAGAAGCTTTTGTCTATATATTTTTCGATGGAACAAAGCACGCTTATATGAATTCCTGTATACGTAAATGTAGGCAAACCCATCCGACTGACAATATGCATTACTGCCTTTCACAGGGGCACGAGTGGTGAACAGCCTCAATCTATATTCGAACTCGGTTTATCGATTCCCTGATGGTAACCCCCCTATGATAACTAGTAAGATTCAGAAAGAAAGATTAAAGATTAAAAGATTAATAAAGTAAGATAAACTCTCATGTCATTGATAGAGATAGGATGGATTCTCACAGTAAAATCTGGAGGTGTTAATATGTTTTGCCCGTATTTCTCTTTGAGTTTATGGGGGTAATTCCTATAATCGAAGTAATCATGAATGGAACTATATATTGGTCTATTTTGGAAGAGAATTTGTTATCTTCGGCGTAAAAGATATCGCTGAAAGAGATTCAACTTTTTCAACAGGAAAAAAACCTCTCGAAGCACACGGTTAAAAAATGGATTTTCTACTTCTCTATAAAAGGACTTCAGTAGCCTACTCAGTCTTTTGAACTGAATCTATTTGAAAATTTATGGCAAAGATAGATCAATTTCAGGCGATATCTCGAAATATCAATGAGTGACATTTGTTTGAAAGAGTAGATTAAACTTTCTAAAAAATATTGCAAAAAACGAGTAAAGGCTTACAAAAATATCATTAAGCAATAATTGCTAACAAAGTCTATGCAATTAATCATTAAAATATGAAATTAATGTCTTGAAATAATATTTTCCTACGTTATCTTTGTTAAAATTTTATTATATTTTTATTTTAACTTTTAAAATATATACTTTTCTTTTTTTTTAAATTATATATAAAAATACATAAACATAAGTTATTGGAATCACCGGAAGTATACTGCTTTCCTCCTATTTTTTCATTTTCTTGCCCTATCTCTTTCTCTCAACCCCTCCCCATATATATATATATATATATATATATATATATATATATATATATATATATATAAAAAATGTCTCAATGATTAGATATTTTCACACAAGTTCACTTATAGAAAGCACCGCGTAGAATC
>CAHIKZ030000304.1:202500-337500 GCA_903632075.3 Acanthosepion pharaonis | reverse complement strand
AAAATAACAGCAAAAATAGAACCCTTCATAAAACGCACGGGAAGTATTCTATTTCAATAGCAAAAACAATGACAATAGTGACAACACCAATAATATTAATAAATTTGGATTTACACCAATGAAATGCTCACAACAACAAAACGATCTCATTGCTTTTGAAAATGACTTAACAAAGATAATCAATAATTTGAAAATATGAAACTTCAAAAATGTAGAATAAAACAATTAACAAAAGTAGAACGATTTATTAAATTAAAAGACCATAAAGACAAATTCATGAGCAAACCAACATACAGATTCCTAAATCCTCACAAAAAGCAATATTGGGAAAATAAGCATAGAAATATTAGAATAAATAGGCTCAAAATTAAGAAGGATACGAAACATAAATTAATGGAAAAATACTAAAGCGACAATCAATTAATTCCATAATATTCGAAATAAAGAAAACTGCTCCTTTATACAATTAGACATAAAAATTTCTACTCATCTATTAAACATTAAACTTAGCAAAAAATACGTCAGTATCCCCAATAAGAACATAAATTAAACACTTCCGAAAATCAATATTATACCACATTAAAAAATATGGGAAAAAAGGGCCAAAATAATATTAATAATAATAATATTAATATTAATAACATTGCCACAGCAATGGGTAGCTATGATGGTGCTGGTATGCAATCTCATAGACATAGAAGTAATCAATAAATTAACAGTATTATTGACAAAAAATATAGGTCCATACAGAGACGACGGTCCTAATCCTAAGAAACTGCAACGGCAGAACGACAGAAAAAAAAACCATCAAGAGCCTAGGATTTACAATAGATATAAAATCAAGTTAAAAATTAGTAAATTTCTTAGATATAACATTCAATATAAACAACGGAACCTACAAAGCATACCGAAAATCAAACAACCCAATTTACATAAACAAAAATTCTAACCACGCCTCTAAGGTATTCAGACAAATACCCTAATTTATAAATAATAGAATTTCAATAAATGTTAATATTCTAAAAATAGTCAATGCAAATAAAAACAACATATGAATCAGCCCTCAAAAACAGAGGATATTCAAACAAACTAGAATGCAAAAACGAAAATAATTCAAACAAAAACAACAGAAAAAGAAATATAATTTGTTTCAACTTCCACCCTGCAACAATACGATAAAAACAAAAATAGGGAAAATATTTTTCAAAATAATTGGCAAGCATTTCACTAAAAACAGAACATTATCAAATATTATCAACAAAAATACAATCAAAATTAGTTACACTGCATGGATAACATGGAGAAAATAATAAGTAAGAACAATAAAAAATACTAAAAAAAGCAATAGCAACTACAACAACAAAAATAACATAGAAAAATAACACCATTAAATGTAACTGCAGAGACAAAGAAAATTGCCCATTTAACAATAAATGCTTAACTAATAACATGATATACGAAGCCATGGTAAATAAAACATTAACACAGAAAAAAGAAATTTATATAGGGGTTACAAAAAATCTTTTAAAGAAAGAACCACAAAATGTCGTTCGAAAGAAAAAATACACAAACAATACAACCCTATCAAAATAGCCATGAAATCAAGAAGAAAATAATATCCCCACCTAAATCAAGTAGCAAATTATTAAAAGAGCATCCTCATACAGCGTTAACAGTAAAAATCGTAAACTAAGCATAGAGGAAAAATTAGCAATAATTAATTTTAAAAACAAAAATAAATTCTTAAACGAGAAAACTGAAATAATGTGTAAATGCAGGCATATAAATTAATAATTACTTTGCCATCTAAGCACTAACTAAAATTAAAAAATAAATATAAATAAAATAAGTATAAACTTTAAATAAATGAAATAAGCAAATAATAAGAACTTCAAAAAAAAAAAAAAAGAAACGAATATAATATAAACTTAGTTTATTAATGTATATATATGTATGTAGGTATAATAAGATTAAAAAATGAAATAACACCACCATTTAAGCACTAGTTTATTAATAACAAAGCACAGACTTATGTGTACATGTACATGCGTGTCTACGTGTACATATGTCCGGTTACGTATACCTATATACCTGCGCGAATTGATGTGTACGTGTGCATATACATAAGAGTAGTAATACAGACAGAATTCTAACAATAATAAATAAATTTAATTATAAACCTAACGTCCTAATATTAATAGTTATGACACCACCAAACCTAATTAAAAAACGAAATATTAGTCCGATGAACATATATAAATATTTGTATGCGTGCATGTATATATGTGTGTGCATATGTATGTATAAGTACTTATCATACTTATCAACAAAGTTCAACCTCCCTAGCAAAAAAAAAATAAAAAAATTGCCATAGATAAATAACTAAAAATATGTCACAGGTCTAGAGCTGGAACAAAGCCAGAGTAAGTAAGCAACACATGAAAAAAGAGGAAAAAGGCTAAATTAGCAAGTGTAGAAAAAAATCGAAGAAAAGGGCAAAATGATCACGACGCAAGACCGCGCAGACGGGCGAATGTACAAACGCAGAAATAGGCGCATGACCGCACGCAGACAAGTGCACACACAAGTGAAAAGAATTCAAAAGAAATATTACACCAATGTTAAATGTGCATAAGAAGAAAAAAATTGAAAATATATAAGCAGTAAATTGAATACATTAACCTTTTGAATAAATTGAAGCTTGAAGAAAAACATTTTAAAGTCAGAATGTTAAAGTCTCGTTGAAAAAGCTAAAACGTCAATACGTAATAAATAGCATCGATCTTATTGCCAGTATTCTTATTTTCTGTCTTTTTTTTCAATTTCATTAACTGGCTTATTAAATCTACACAAGCACACGCACGCACACATACACGCGCGCTCACACGCACACGCGCGCGCACACACACACACACACACACACACATATATATTAATAAATATGCATATTATTTCTCACCGCCAGCACGAATCTGAGTTTCATGAACGTCGCAATCTTCAGGTGGTGAAAATGAACTGAACCGTACACAATTTGAATTATAATATATTTGGTTATCTCAATGTTGGCGTAGTTATATATTATGCTGTCGTTAAGATATAACAACTCCAACACTGAGATGACTAAATGTATTATAATTCAAATTGAGTAACGCTCAGTTCATATTCACCACCTGAAGATTTCGTTGCGCTCGGAACTCAGATTCGTGCTAGTATTGAAGGATACTATGTATATTTATTAATATATACATTGTTTCATTAACAACAGCACTATATGTGGGATATATATATATATATATATATATATATATATATATATATATATATATATATATATTAGGGTAGTCGATTTTTCACTTTTTTTAAAATATCAAAAAGAATAATGTGCCGAAAGTTGTGTATAGACCTATTAAGTACTGATTTAGGTTTTTGAGCATTTTGGCATCAAAGGTCGTAGAGAAAATGCATTGAAAAATCACCGATTTTGCAAGATTTGGACTAAATGTTGATTAAAAAAAACAAACAATTTCACTATTTAAATCAGGGAATGTTGTTATTTTGTTTTATCAAAATGAAATAAAATGTAGAAATTATAAGTAAACTTCAAATTGAAAATTTACCCCCCATAATCACTGACGATTTTGAAATGCTGTTTTTTACCTCATGAATTAAGCAGTATTAGTTGAATACATTAAAAAATTGATTTTTTTCTGTTTTTAATGAAAATATAACAAACAAACAAACATATGGAAAAATAAAGAATAGTTTAATAGGGCTTAATATATAGAGTCAAATAGCTCCATATAAGAACCCTCAGATGAAATTGATGGTCTCAATTTCTGACACAAAGCTTTTGATATTATGTGCTAGTGCCTTGATTCAAAGCCATGCACAGATTGGGAAGCTTCCGTTGTTAATTTGACTGCCCGTTCCATGCCTTGAGAATGTGAGGGCAAATCTGGCAAGTCAAGTTTCGTACCATTCAATAATTATTTCCGAAGATCATTTTCAGAAAATTCTTCTGTGAGTGGTGGTTCACAAACTCCACTTAATGACAGATCATTTAACTGTGTCCAATGCATAGCTTTAAAATTGATAGTTGTGATTCTTTTTTAATCTTTTCTTGGTTTGCTCCCCACTCGTGAAAGAATATAAAAATTAATTTGATTTATTTTTAAAAAATTGCACTCTGTACTGCTTTAATATTTATGTTGAAATTAGATAAAATCCTTAAAATGATTCCATAAATCTGTATAACTAATTTAGTCAATTTTATATGAATAAATATTTACTAACCTAATGGCCCAAATTCTTTTTATAGATTCTTCCCTCACTTCCAGTTCATCAGATTTGACCATTGAATATAAGATAATTTCAGGCAGTAAGGCGAAAGCATTGTATTGTATATTTTTCAATGTGATCTGTTGGATTTCATATGGTTGCTTCCTAATCCTTTGGATCATATTGAAAATATACATTTGTTGATTGTGGAACTTGTTATTTCTTTTATTTTCGAACCGGCAAATGATATACACATTCACAATAAAATTTATTAAACTGTGGAGTTTGGTTGAAATATTTCCTGTGTATGCACTATGAGTCCATAAGCACATCAGACTGATGCCTAAAGTTAACCACCTTGCCTGGTTTAATGGACCAATTTTCCATGATGCAAATCTAGAGTCCACCTTACCTCTAGAAATACCCACTGTATATTCATAAAGGAGTCTTTGGTCACAACTAAGGGTATCTGCATTTTCCATTTTAAAAATAGAATCCAGAGGACTGCCAACAGCTGAAAATGACATTTGGGGTAAATTATGGAAATCATTTTCACGTAATGTTCCAAGTGGACCATTGAATGTGGCAGGGCTTTTTTGTGGTACCATCTACATGTTTAAAAAGAGCTCTAAACGGAAGTTTATTTTGGTGCAAGGAGCAACCAATAGTATGAAGATTTCTGTTAAGTTTTCTTTCTAGAGATGCAGCAAATCCAACTTCACAGCCTGAATTGGCGTTAGTGTTTGTCAACATGGATAGCCTTGATAGTGCTCACACTGTTGAATTCATGCAAAACATCAGGCACTTGCTCGTCAAGAACCACAACAATTGCACCAATATTAGGAAGAACCCTATGTGTCAGATATTCACTTTCATGTGTCATCTTTGTGAGAGTCAAGTGGCGTTCTGGTCTCTTGGTCTTTTTTTCAGTTTCCATTTCCCCCCACTATTGTACATTAGCCCATAGCTCTCAAATCCAAGAGGAATGGATTGGCAAGGCTGGCTCCAAGATTGTAAGATGCATCACCCCTGATCAACTCAACAGCATACCATGGAATTTTGATAAGGCTAGCCGCTATATAGCCTTATGGAAATTCCACGGTATGCTAGGCTTTTTGGGATGGTTTTTCCTGCCATTTTTATTAAAATATCTGACAAAGAAAATATATTATATTATCAGAAATTATATTATATTATCAGAAATTATACAAAAATATTTTTCAAAATAAACTGGAAAATAAAGTTTGAAATGCATTATTAAATTATAAAAGTAATGTTTATTTACATAAAAGTAGAGTTAATTCCGGGTTTATTTTGTAAACAGGCTTTTTAATAAAACATTAATTTTCAAAATATAAACAAATTACAATAATTATAAAAGTTGTATTTTTTTTAAATAGTTAAGTATATTTTGATGAAAAATAAAATAGATATTTGCGCAAGTTAAAAACGTAAACAAAAATAAAACGAACATACAAGAGGAGGTAATTACTACCGGTAAATACCGAAAAAATATCCAGTAAAAACGACGTCGTCCATGAGTAGTTATTTGTATTTTAAACTAAATATTTTAGTGTGTTTTATTTTTTATTTGTAGTAATTTCATTTAATTTATTAAGAGGATAAATAATAAACTCAAAAATATCCATTATTAAGCGTTATTTTCTTTTTTTCTTTTCGTTAAGACTCGGTTTTAATTTAACATACACATGTCTCCGGTGACACCGTTATGATGATAAAATTCGCGATTTATTTGTCTTTAAGTTCGATTGCTCAAATAAATACAAAGTTTTGAAGAAAGATATTTTTGAGGTAATTTTTGACGTTATTTTGCAACTTTCCTCGAGTTATTCTTTTTACAGTTCCAAAATCGACCTACCCTAATATATATATATATATATATATATATATAATATATATATATATATATATATATATATATATATATATATCAGTATCTGTCTATATTTCTGAGATGAGGTATTATGTACACTATTTACATTATTCGGACTATTGTCCTCATCTTTGTCGCCCTATTTATTACAACGTATCGGCCGTTGTACGCTCCGGCCTTCTTCAGGTTGTTGGAATGTCGAACTGAAATTTTTATTTCGCTCACTGGGTAGACTGTTCTAGTTCCATGTTTTAATGGATGTCAGTTATCAGTTATCTCCTGTTAATTCCCCTTTCTAAGTTCTCCACTGCCTTATCCGGGTATATGGCACAGAAGATAAAGGCGTTGGTTAGATCCCGTGACAGGACCCAAAGAGTTTAAATGAAACAGTTATTAATTGCATATAATGATACTCAGAACTCTCCAAAATATTTACATAGTATAATTCTTACTAGTTTCAACTCATCCTATTTTAATATTCTGATGAATCTTAATTCTTAAGGTGAGTTCCATGACAATAAAATATCCGTAGAAATGTCCCTATCGTATCGCTAAATATTTGAGCTTAAAATGTTTTACAAAATAATGCTGGTCGTTATTTTAAGTAGTCGGTATAAATGAAATGAGATCTTTTCCATTTCACTTCTATCTTTCCTTATTTCTTTCTCTTTTTTCTTAATTCTTTTTTTTCTTTTTTCATCCTTTCTTTTTTTCATTCATTCGTTATTTCTTTCTTTCTTTCTTTCATCAAGCAAGTGTCTCCTCCCACCCGTTTCCACACATCAAAACAGAATATTCTATTATTTATGAGGTCGTAACGATCCTGCAAACGAAAGGCGGGGGGTGGGGGTGCAATTATCCCAGGATTAAAGATAAGGAAGCTGAAGAAATCTAAAGTCTCCTCCGTTCTGAAGGAACATGGCATTTGAGGAAGATTAATTTAACACCTGGTTTGAATTTAAGAAGTAAACTCATTTACATTTCACGAGCACAGTGACCCGTTTCAAATTTCATTCCTTAACCCGTGTAAAGAGCTGCCCGACAAACATATCCCAGTTCTTCCATCGATCGGTTTTCGCATCCAACCTCTTTTCACAAACATGAAACATTCTATTATTCAATACTTAACTTCAACTTTCTGTGATGTCGATTTAGGGAATAAAACCTTCCTTATTAAAATTGACAGATGTGCAATACAAATACAGAACAATGGCTTAGAGGACTAAAGTGTGAATTTTGTGACGTTGGAATTGTGAGTTCAATCCGTAAATGAGACTGAGAAAACGAATATCAAGATTTTTTTAGAATCTGCGTGAATTGTGTAATACGAAAATTACTCTGTAAAATTTCGAGAAGTTTAGTATGAGCCTTGTAAAAATATGTTGGTGGAATAAAATATGCCTGAAGAAGACATTAGGTGATACTTATTATAATAGTATTGGGCATTATGACATATCTTTTGGCACAAGCCATATTTAATCTCGAAATCTTCAGCACTTTCAACCGAAATAACCAGCATTTTAATGGCAGGATGCAAAGAGAAAATTACCATTAATGGTGATCTTTATGCTTCTGAGAAGTCCATTCAGACGGATTAAATAATTGTATTTTGACGTGACGAAAATAATAGTAAGCACAACGAGAAACATGGTGAAGTGAGATGTAAATTTAATCAGCAGAAATATTCTTCTGTTTTACTAATCGATGTAAGACGAATTCAAACTTGAAATATCGTATTTCTTAACAAACAATAGAGTATCTACTTCCATAACATAATAAGCATGATAGGTTTAATCTGGTAAATGGAATCCCCTTTTGATAATAAGGTATTAATCCAATCTAAACATTTCTTTTACTTTCAATTCAGTTATCTCCATGCTTCTAATTCTTGCATTGGCCCTAGGAAGTGAAATATTTTGATGTCTCTTAAATATTTATCTTTAAACTAATTGATTAAAAAATTTAAATAAGATGTAAATAATAAGTAGAATCGAAAGTTTGAACGTTGTGAAGAACTCAAAGAGGAATTCTGAAGAATGTTGTGATAGATGCTGAAAATACGACAAGGAAGACAAATTGGAAATTAGTTGAATAAAGGAAAAACAAAATCTCACAAAATTGTGAATAAGTGATTGTATTAAAGTGAATTCATTCTTTCGTAGCCTTTCAATAAACGGCATTTAACAAGAGCTTATAGAAAACTATTTATCGGAACAATTCTTTCTTTTAGTAGTTGTTTTCTTCAGTTATTGCTCATCTTATTATTTGTGTGTTAAGTGTTCATTCTTTTAGTATCACGTGTTTTTCCATGGTGAACAGGTGACAGCAATTTGTTTTTTCAGTACTCCAGGATACTTTTAATTAAGCTTGATTTTAGTAAATTCTTTAATTCTCGTTTAGATAATCAAAACTTGTCGTTTTATTTCTAGGGTTTTCAGGAATTTTAAAGATCTCTAAAACTGATAAGCCTAAGCGTTAGAAAAATTTTCTAGAATCTATAAAAGTCACTCTCAACATTAGAATATTTTTCTGCTTTTTTGGTCTTTCAATTTCACTTTGTGGCTTTTACTGGAAAACCAACAACAAAAAACCTGACAGCTTTTTCCTTTTTTCATATTGGGAAAGTTGTTTGAACGTCAAAACTCAAAAGCTTTTTACTTTTTATCATTGTGTTTCTAACCTTTACCCTCTTAATAAGCCCAGAAGCGGTTGCACAATTCGCAGTAAAACAATACATTCACTCTTGGGTAATTCCATTGTATATATATTTTAGTATTTTTTATCTCTCACAATAGACGACGTTGCCAATTCTGATGTGAATTATTTATTTTAGTCCCTATTGTTCTCGTTTTAAAAAATATATTGTGTGTTACTCTTAGTTTTCCCAAATTTTGTTACCATTCCTTGTTTTTATCAAAATATTATACAGGCATGGATTTGTTTTCAATATGATTAATTCTTGGTTTGTACATATTTTCATCTTCAATTTTAGCCTTTTTTATCACACTGAAGTAGTTTATATATCTATTCGTTTCATATGTGAACAAGAAATACTGAATGCAGAACTAATTTTGTTTTATATCTTCATCAAAAAATAGAATCAAATCTGTTAGGCCCTTTCATTCCTACTTGCCTTTCAAACATTCACTCATTGTCTCTTGTTATTCATCCTGCAAGCAAGCCTTTGTCTTTCTTTCTTTCATCTTGATCCCTCTTTCTCCCTCGCTTTTTTCTTCCTCTCTTTCGTTCTCTCTCTATTTCTTTCTATCTGTATAAATGAATATAGTATAGTTGTTTGTATATGTATCTATAATTTATGATTTTTCTGTTCATTTGAATTTTTCTTGTATCTTTTCTTTTTCTTTTCTTATCTCTTACGTAACCACTTTTCTTTCTTTCCTTCCTCTTTTGCTTTTTGCATTACATCGTACTTAATATTGTATAGGTTTTCCGGTCTGAAGAAAGTAACTGCTTCCAAATCAGACAGATAATACACTCTGATCCTAGATGGAGAAACGTAAAAATTGAAAAGATGTTTTCCCCTCCAATTTTTTTTTATATTTGTATCAATATTTATTTCTTTTAAATGCAATGTTACAGTTTTGAATAGACTTAAAAATTAATCAATATATTTTTTAGATTATATTTATAATATATTTTGTTTCGATAAAAATGAATTATTCGGTGTTCTTGAACTTTTAGTATGCATTTTCAGTCTCTCCTAAGATAAAACATATTAATAAGAACAAAATGCTAGTGAAATATTTCTTGTAATCAAAGACAATTCCCCCTCACCCTTACCATTGAATCAGTGATTCGATAACAATTTTACACATCACATACACACTGTATTCGAACACTTGAAGCCCTACATCGCCTACTTGTTAATACAACGTTTTGCATGATCCAATTTTTATGGCCTGCTCATGTGTAAAATCTAAGAGAAAAGATGTTTAACGGAAGAGATATCAAAAACTGGTCGACGTTACAATATTAGGGTGGCTTTCGACAGCAAAACCTCTTCTGCGCCATGTCCTTTCATCGCCTGGGCGATGATGACTGTCCATAATTTCTTGTTTTTTGTAGCTCTAAGTAAGTCTTCTCTTTTTGCGATTTCTCCTCATCTCTTTTCTGGCAACTATGTACACGAACTTTTTAGGTAAATTCTTCGTGCTTTTCTCTGTCTCCCTGCCTTTAATATATTCTCTGGGTGTCAAATTCCACAAGATTTTCTTTCTTTTTGCATCCTAGAAATTGCAACGGTCTTTTTCTTATTCTTCCAATAAGTGCTCTTTTTATTTCCATTTTCCACAAAACTTCTTCGTTGCTCACATATTCAGTCTATGGTATCCTCAGTATCTTTCTGTAGCACCATGAATCTGTTTCAACAAGTATCTTCTTCAGCTCTTAATAAATTGTCCAACATTCACTGTAATATAAGAGGAATAGTATTACTCAACAATTCAATACACTTTTCTTTGTTTCTAACGATATTTTCATGTTTCTTAATAATTCGCTTAGCTTTTGGTAGGCATCTTTCGCTATTCTATTGCGACTTCAGATTTCGGTGTCGCAATTTCCGGCCCCTTTTAAAACACTTCCAAGATATTGAAAGTTTGGTACTTGCTTGATTTTGGTATTTCCAGTTTGTAATTTACATGTTGAACATTCTGTAGGAATTCTTGTAGTTTAATTTCTGTGTCTGCTATCAGCACTGTGTCATCGGCATATCGTATGTTGTTAAGATAGCAGCTGTCTGTAATGAATATTGGTAGCACTTCAAATTCACCTACTGTTCATTGTAAAGGTTAAATAAATCCATTAAAATGATACGTCATTGTCTTACGTCCCTATATATTTTTTTTGTATATACTGAATTAATTTTCTATTCGTATGCAGACACCTTGCTTCTAGTATTTCTGGATTATTCTAATATCTTTTCCCAAACAAATCAAAAGTTGACATTAGCGCAGTTGAAACAGTTCTTTGTAACTTACTTAATGAAACGCTTATAGTTAGTCTCAGAGATGTTGGAAACTCATCGTCAAACTGGATGTGGAAAACATGTGGTATTGTGAACTATACTGAGTGTGAGATAGATACACTTTTTTAATGGAATGAGGTAACGGAAGCAAAGTCGTAAATTTAAAGGGTATTTTTCTTTTGCTCAAAGGAAGAAGGCGTTGTTAAACCTTCTGTATATTATGATATTATCACGGTACCTGAGTGTCAGCGTTCACTTTCTCTTGTGAAGAAAAAAAAAAACAAAAAAACTTTTCCTTGCTTCTCATCGTCTCCACCTAACGATGAAGATATTGAAACGTTACTAACATCAACGGCGTTAAGAAGGCGATCAAGTGTCTAAATAAATTGTGGAATATCAATGCCTTTATCCAAAGTTATAAAATATAAATCTAACTTAATGTTGAAATGTCTTTGAAAAATGTGTTACTTTGAGATATTATTATTCCCAGCAACCAGACCGAGGCTACGCATCAGATGTCATTAACAAAAAGATGAGTTTAGTTTGGAATACGGTCACAATAACAGAGCCCCTATTGTAGTGCGATCTCATTTGAAAGGTTTAGCAGGTCTAATAAGTAAATCTTTCATTGGCGGGAAGTCTTCTGATTTCTGATATTTTAAAAATACCATGTCTATTTAGGATGTAGACGATCATGATTTTCCACATTCGTATTTTTTATTATCTCTGTTAGCCATAGCTTCTTGGGAGATGTTGTTGTCTTATCCACCGTTGTGAATTGCCAGTTGTTTCTTCTCTATGACTGGTTGACAAACATGGCTAGAGCGCGCAGTTTTATCTGCTATTTAACACCTATATGAGGGGGATAAAAAGTACATTCCTTCCCTTCGCAAATGCGACAACACTTTTTGCAAAATGAGGATAGCAGTAATAGATTTATACACTTCCCGTGATATAAAAGTGTGAAAATGAATGTAATATACACGGCTGGAATTTGAACCTGTGCAGCCGATTTCAATTTCATCGTCGATAGCTGTTATGCTACAAATACATCGTGGACACTCTTCAAAAGAGTAGGCGCATGAGTTTACAAGCAAATGACAAAGTATAACAATAAGAACTGGAAGAGTAATACAAAAGGATTTCTGGTAACCTGTCATACATAAAATAAAAGGACCCCCCCAAAAAAAAGAACAGTGGATAGATATTGTTCGAATAATGACAGAAAACATGTGTGCCAGATTCTGAGACAATACGATTCCTAGTAATATTGAAGTTTTTTAAGAACGCCAGAAGAATATTGGAAGTTTCAGAAAATATCCTGTCATTTGATTCTGAAACGGAAATCTTCCTCAGCTTTTCTATCACAAAATCGGATAGTAATTAGTTCCAGAGTAAGTAGAAGATAATGATAATGTGGAGGGGAATATTTCAGTTAGGAATATCCCAAAATGTCTTGCAAATCAGTATTCCAAATATTTTCTTTTAAGAATTGAACTTCAAACACTGACAGGTAATAGGCAATTATGTCAACGGTGACAACACAGGCAACACTTCATTTATATTTTTCATCTCTTTTTACTTTTTACGCTATTTATTATTATCGTAATCTGCAACATTAGTATTACATGATTTCGATGATATAAACTGATTTTCATTCCGGGCACTTAAGTCACTAAGAGGTGTAATAATTGGTGTCTGACCAATAAAGAGATTCTATTATTGAAATTGTAAGAAAATTTTCTATAATTTTTATTATCTCAAGAGCTTTCGGTCATTTATTTAGCCATTTTCGTGGGTGTTTTGAGTCTGGTGTTAATTTTTTCTCATGTTTTGACTGTTACGTTGTAATTTATTTTTGTGTTGTTTTGAATAGTAGCGTTCATTTCGAGTCTTCACGTGTTGCAAAAAAAAAAACAAAAAAAAAAAACGAAAACTTTTAACACTTTATTTCAACTGTTAAATAATGTGATAGTTTTACAGGGTCTTTCTAATTTCGAGATGTTTCTGATAATGTGATTTATATAGAAATCTAATGTTTCCGACCAGATTTTTTCTTAAGTGTTCTTGTAAATTATGGGCTGATAGATATTTATTTTTTTATCGCACTTTAGACTGAAATGTTTCCTCAAATCAAATTTCAGCGTATTATTTCAATAATCAATTTGTGGCACTCTCTCGTATATTGAGCAAACTTCATAGTTCATATAATATGTTGTAGGATGCAAGTTAAATCAAAGTTTAATTAATTCTATTGTACATTGATTCTCTCAGACCTGTTTCTTTTGCTTCAACTTGTCTCTTCTTCGGATATGTTTGCAGATGTCTAGTACATTCCATTTGATATTCGGTGAATGTCTAATGGAAGCCGTAAACTCTGACTCTACCCGATATGACTTATTGGATAAAAAGTGCTATAGTCTGTATATTTTGATGTGTGTTCAATTCCGACAGGTAAATCTTCGATACCGACAATGGCACATTAAATGTGTGACATAGTTTTTTCATAAGAAAGACTGTTATGAAATCTGTAATTCCTTAAGAAGAATTCTAGATATGATAAAAGAAAAGGTAGAAGCCCACCGCTTTAGGTTTGAAAATTATGTTTCGCTTTCCCAGAAAGTGCCAGAATTATAACACCTGAGTTGACAATTAACCAATGTTCCGTTTCATCGGTTTATACACCAGGTTAAATTAGCCCTGTTGCAATTGAAGACGCACAGTCAGGATCGATTAGTAATGCCTGAAATGCCCCAACTAAACAGCACACAGGTAAATGGCCAATTTGTAGCGCCACCTGTGCGGAGTTCCACGTTATTCGTCACATTGTGTAAAACCTACGATTGTGAAAGATAAATATCTAGTCTCGTGAGGTCGATTAATGAAGCTTGATGATTACAGCGGTTGAAACAATGTGACAAAATGAAATAAAAAAAAAAGTGGAAACGGTTCCGACACTTTTAGTGGAAACACACACACACACACACACACACACACACACACACACACACACACACACACACATACACACACACACACAAATTACATAATCCAACTGAAAGGTTGGGTAACAAAAAATATAAAGTGACATTCTCAAAAGGATGATATTAGGCTTGCAAAAGAGGAATTTAAAATATAAAGTGACATTCTCAAAAGGAAGATATTAGGCTTGCAAAAGAGGAATTTAAAATATAAAGTGACATTCTCAAAAGGAAGATATTAGGCTTGCAAAAGAGGAATCTAAAATATAAAAGTGGGGTTATTGGCTCAGAGAATGAATCAATGTCTGAATCAGATGGAAGAATTATTATTCTCTGGAATAGGCCGTCCACTTTTCGTCTGATTTCATTAAAGCGATTTAATTTCATAAATTGTTTCGTTAACACATAGAGAAATAATTGATAAATGACAATTTGAAATGGAAGATTTGAAGAAAAGTAGGCTTCAAAGTGGAGGAACTTAGGGTTTTAAGTATTACTTGGTACAAACTCATCATAAGCAATAATAAACACATTGATATAGATATTTCCTAAGTTTAATGTAAGGAAATAGCGGTAGTCATTCAAACCGATCTTTCAAGCAGGAAATCCATTGTATATGCATAAGTGCACAAAATCATATCTTCAAAGAATCTGTAGACATATTTCTATAGAAAAAGTTGAAGAACTCAAGATGACTAGTCTCGCTTATTCATTTCTGAGACCCTTCAATTTTCTTGGAGAAATGAGTGTTTGTATGAAAACATGGAACCGTGAAAAGCTTTCATTTCGAAAATTCACTCATAGTATCAAATTATCCTTGAGATATCAGTCTCCCAAGAGTATTAATAAAATACTTTGTATTGTCCAAAGATTCGGTGGGTCATTCAACTTTTAAGCTATCATGCATTATAAATAGGTTGGTTTTATTCCATTTTGTGTTAAGGCGGATATATAAGAAACAAGTAGTAACGATAATTAAGTAAGTTTCGTTGGTGAGAATAAAAAGATTTAATCAAAAATTATATATATAAATTTCTGTGATGAGGAATTACGATTATTTACACAATATTGTATCCTAGTCTTGATTATCATAGTAACGTTTCGGTCGTTTTATTTTATGGGCTTCTTCAGGTTATTACCAGAACGCGAATAAATATGGTAGCCATTTCTTTTTCTGTTCCTTTTTTAAAGATCGTAGAATATTAAAGCAACATGAACTAAAGATAAAAACCCACGCCAAAGAAAATTAGTGTAACATGAATACTAATCTATTTACTAAGACAAAGAACACTAACTATTGGATAATATTATAGTTGGTACGAATGGAAAAGTCCAGCTTCTAGGCGCGCATGCAAAATGAAAATTGATGAATTTAAGAAATGGATAAAAGCAGACAAAAGCGGAATATGATATTTTATTTCATAATAAATAAGACAAATAATTGATAATTCAATTTTTAAATAAGGTTTCCATAATGAATATGAAAAACGATAAAATGCTATCTGGTACGTTCATTTGGCGCTGTTCTTAGGAAATAACGTGGGAAAAATGATGTTAAATATTGAAAACTTTTGGCTGTAAAAAGATTTTTTTAAACCCTGCGTTAATGACCTGGGATTTCCGAAAATGGATAGTCCAGTGGTGTCTCCCACCTACATCCACTGAACTACAACTGTGTTACAGCACATGCTACACACCCTCACTGAATCAGGAGAGTAGCGGAAGAGAGAAAAAGAAACAGGTTGCCAACTATAGGAATCATGAATATTTAAAAATGTTGGTGAACGTAGGGTTAAAGAAAAAAAACACTTGCAAAAATCCACATCAGTGAAGAGTATATTTATGAATATTTACCCGAAAAGAAATTACTCATGTGTTAGCAACCACATTTAAAATAATAAATGAAATGTGCCCATTTTAATCATTTATTTTTGTAGTGTGCGTAGGCGGAGGTGGGGGTGGAAGGGTTATTCTGTATTTTTCTCCCAGATTTTTATCCGAATATATATATATATATATATATATATATATATATATAATATATATATATATATATATATATAAAAGCAGGGTATTCTTGAAATTTGAAGAAAATTAATCAGATTGTGTATAATGTGATCTGACAAGATAGCAGGAGAAAGAAAATCATAGAAATATCAATAAATATTTTATGGTGAGCGAATATTATAACTTGTAGGCGAATTGAGATAGCAATAAAATAATCAAACTATTTACTCACTGTTCATCGCTAAGAAGGGATCGTCCAATGGCCCAAGGTATCACAAACAACAGCGGCAAGGCTAGAAAAAGAAATGACATCACATGTATAAATGGTATTGCATTTATTCCATTTCATGCATTAATTCACTGAAAAAGGAAAAGGTTGTCAGAAGGAAATCGGAAATCATGTTCGATATCAGAACAGAGTAGAAGAATGGGGTACCTAGTGAAGTTAGAACTCACTATTCAGTCGTAACTGATCTAGCGAGACAAGCTTGCTAATAATTATACCACGTCGAAAGTTCCCAAATATTTTTCTCGGCCTAGTTTATATGTAGCACAAGGCCAGATGTATGGAGCACTCGGTGTGGGTCGAACTCACTTCTCAGTCATAATCGATCTAGCGAGATAAGAGCTCTAAAAATTACACCACGTCGAAGTGTCCTTCGATTTCATAATGAATTGTAGTTGAGGTTGGAAAAGATATGAATAACCTAGTATAACCTGTCGTATATTACGTAGAAAGCAGATAGACAAGTAACCAAGTAACCAATAGTTGCCTAATTGAAAACATTTTTTATATTTGTTATTTTCAATTATTGCCCCGAAAATAGTGTGTTAGATTCAACATTCTAATCCGACCATCTACGATGACATGAGATAATTTGACTTTGTTGTTTATAAGAAACTAACCTAAGTAATGTATTTAAAACTACTTTCTCATTGTTATTTTAAATTATTTAGTGTTTTTTTGTTCCGTCCTGTAGACAGTGAATACTCTGGTGGATGTTACATTAGGTAACCAGCTTTCAAATCGGCTTGATAAACATTGCGTTACAAAAGAAACGATTGTGGCACCATTTAACGAGGCAGAAAAAGAAGGCAGAAAGAGAGGCGAGACGAATCGTGGGTGATAAGCAGAACACACACGGCTAAGAGACAATGGATAAAGGGATATTTTGATAAGTAACAAATGGCGAAAGGGTGTCATTACAATGACAGGGAAATTCTGAGTAAAAAGAAAGGGAAAGAAAGAAAGAATCAGATATGTTTTGGCGACTGCTGTGTTATCTAAGGATATGAAAACAAACTATTGGTACGGGAAGGCATCTTATTATCAACTACAGACCGACTGGCCAAAGAAAAATTCAAATGAAAATGTTATTTCGATAAGTGACGAAAAACAGGCAACTAAAAGGACTTTGGACAGATATGAAAAATTAAAAGCCACCCACGAGTGTCCGCTGACCGATTTCCTTCGACGGAACATCCTTGGCCTGCGATAATAAAATTATGTTATCAGAAATATGTACCGAAGGGAAATGAATGGGAATTTAGAAATGTCTTTTCGGGGCGACGTTGGCCGTGTTAAGAAGACCACCTATTCTGATAATTGGCGATAAAATAATTGACGAAAACCGGGTGTAGAACAAGAGTTATGACCACTGTCGTTGCGGCTAGGGAAAATGATAACTCCGATTAGGAGGAAGTAAAAGAAAAAAAAAAAGGGATAATTTTTTTTTAGTTAAGCAAGATATTTTTTCCTGAAACAAAGCCGCGGGTTCGTCCACGCCCGACTAAGACATCATTGGTCAGTGGTGATCACGTGACGCACGAAGGGAGGCTGTCGCCACCTCATCCAGAGTATAGGTATGAGAAGCTGCTACGAAGAAGTGGTGAGGGCAGTTCACGCCCTCTGAAGTATGGTGAGAAGGTGGGAGTAAGGAAAAGCTCCCAAAATGGAAAAAGTGGAAATTCTAACCAGAGAGGTGGATATGTATTTAGAATTATCGAGGAAACCCCGACGCCGACAGACCCACCCCGGTTTTGGTCGGCGTCCATATAAGCAAAGCCACAACGAGCAGAAATCAGTTCCATTAAGTTCCAGTAAGTTCAGTTCCAGAAAAGTTTGAGTTGAGTCTCCAGTTGAAGCCGCCTCGCAGATAGCTGACCAAGATTCACGCAAATTCCGGACTCCTCTTCAACCCAAGAACAATTATTTTGAAGAGCGACATAGATCCAGACCACCGAAATAAGTTTTTTTCGACTTTCGTCCGAAGACACACCGAAAAAACAATTTCTTAGAGAGCAAACAACTTGAAGCGTTAAAAATCGCCTAACGGAAAACGACGTGTCACAATCCATAGAACGGGTCGGGAGATAGATGCAGTCCTATGTATCGAACAACTAGACATAAAGTGTGTTACCTTTTTCTTTGATACTTTGAACTTTTTGAGTTTTCATTTTATTTTCTTTTATGCATATTTGTGTGGTATCACCCCCGTTGAACTCGGTTTGCATTACGGCCCCAACCACTGATTGATCTCGTCTGCCTAAGATCAATTCACAACGTGGATAGGCAGACTGGAGATCAATGCAGTTACCTTGGTAACCAGGCGTTGGAAGCGAGTTGGGAACGACGAGGCTGATATCAAATCTAACCAGATTCCCACCCGAATCACCAAAAGGTTAGAACGTCACATTTGGGTGCCGCGACCGATACCAAGCCAGTTGGTCGTCACAGGACGAGACAACACGACTGACGCGACAGGCGGACGTCACGTTTGGAGCAGCAACACCCGAACGGAGCAGCGAGGAGCGAACAGCTGGTGCCGTGGTAGACCAGGATAGAACGTCACAGTTGGCGCTGCGACCAGGGGACTATGTCACAGGTAATACAGGCCTTTTTCTTTATTTTTCGAAATAGAAACATGCATTTTTATTTTCCAATAAATAGTCTTTTTTAGGACAATCGATTCATGCACCCGAATAGATATCCCAATTCCCCTGGAAAACAATCTTCGGGTGAGAGCTACATTTTTTAGTTTCACCAGTTCAGACCTTTACCGATAAGACCAGCCATGCCACGTTGTTCACAGTGTGCAATTATCCGCATAACCTTCAAATTTCATTTGTAAAAAGAACGTCTCATTCATAGAACTTCTTTCTGAGAATCGCTACTTTGTGGAACAGACTCCCGAGAGAATGCTTCCCCGATCACTAAAATCTTAACCTCTTCCAGTTTAGAGTAGAGCAGTTATCTATGCTACATATTTCACATAATCCGCATTCATTTTCTCCTCTACAACGACCAGTTTTAGCATTTATTCAATAACTGTAACAATATATGGATAGAGTTTCGGTTGACGACATCGGCTAATGGTTTGACTTCCAGATTTACCGTGTGTTTACATAGGAGTTAATTTTAGTCACGTTCACAATATTATCCCACAAGCCAATGTTTTGACAATAACATTGGAATTAACCAACCGATATTTTTAAGGATATACTTACGTTTGTATGCTCAATATATCATGTGAATTTCAGCTGATAATGTTTGTCATGTTAAAAATATTGATAATTAGTTTTAAGTTGAGGAAATAAAGACAAATATGAAAGTACGTAAAATATAATTTTATATTCTCATGTTATATTTTTATTTAATAAATAATAAGTAATAAAAATAGATAAATGATATTTGATTAACATACTAGCCACTACTCCCGAATAGATTTATTATTTTATAATTTCAAATGTTAATATGTTCTTCTTCACATTTTACAATGGATATGCAGGTGGTGTAATGGATAGCAGCATGGAATGAGAAATCGGAGAGTCGAGTTCGAATTTCAGTCGGGTTGGTTACATTCAGTTACGCGCAAATACTCTTGGGAAATGTATGACTCTATAATCTCACCAAGCTATGGGTTAAACAAGAGGAATTGTATCTAGAGAAATCATTGTTATTCCCTAAAAATTGTTAATGCAATATTCACTCGCAAAAATCCTCAATCTTACAATCCTCAAGAATATGTTTCGGATTTAAATAAAGCACAAAAAGATAATAATCCATAAAAACAAATCAATCGATTGTTATTCTATAATCTTTATCAGGATTTCATTCATTGCAGCCTTTCGACTTTTTTATTGCTTCCGGATATCTTTATTAGTCAAATAGTTTTTTTCTGTTTTCATATATATCGATTTTATTGATGCAACCCAAATTCGCTATTTGATTAGTATCTGTAGAGTGGTTGATTCATTTGTCTGTTTAACGGCACATCAACTCCTTATGGGTCATTTAATGTCGGGATTTAATTTTCTTGGGAAATTTGAAGTAACAAAAATATATGTTGTTATGCTTTCACAATTGAATACATGGTAGATGATACTCAACTTTTGTGCATATTCATGTTTGTGTGGGCATAAATAATAGAGACGGTGATATGCGTGTTTTATGTTGTAATTATATTTTGGAATACAGTTTGATTTCTTTAAGAAATTATCAGATATTTTATGGATTAATGTCACGAAAGTGTTCTTTCATACTGAAAATTTGTTTGGTTGATTGATTTTGTTTAGTGGCATGTCATCGTCAGTGGGTTATTTAATATCGAAATCTAAATATTTTGAACGCAATTTTATGGCTTCAACTCCAATTAAAATGCATTGTTGGTCATTTTGCTATGGAATGTATTGTTGGTAATCCTGTTTTCAAAATATATTGTTGGTAATTTTATAATAATATGTATCGTTGGTATTTTTATATAAAAATTGATTGCTTTTATTTTTACGATCAAAATGTATTTTTATACATTCATGGTGTTTTTTTTTTGTTTTGGTGGGGGTACACTATTTGCCCTTAGCAAGGTTCCCCCCTAACAGGTGCTACCACTCCGGATCAGGGTGGACCTGAGAACAACAGTAATTATAGAGGTGGTTCCATACTCCTCAAAACGTAGATAATCCCAAGCAGAGGTCTTGCTGCCGGATAGAGTTTATCGTTATATGCAGCACTACTAGAGAGGAGTGGCATTTCCATTAATTTGGTTTAATTGAAGCATTTCAGGTTAATGTGGGCAATAATCAGCTTTGAGACTATGAAGAAGCATTATCTTGCAGGAAGCTACTTTTCATTGAAGTTTTTTTTCTTTTGAACAACACCAATTAAAAAAGATGTTTGTCCTCGAACAACTTCATTTATCTCGATACAATCATCGAATATTTTGGGAACCAATAATAATATTGCTTACAAGTCTAGTACAAAGCATTACGCCATTTGTATTCTGTTGTTATCTATGTTGTATTGGCTGATTTTTCTTAACAAGAACCAAATCTCTCTCCAATGTAGTTGTATGTCTTCCGTAATAAAAACCTTATATTGAGAAATAATTTTTAACTAATACTTTGAAGTTTTTCTTTGGTATATTGACTTACAAATTGAATTTTTGTTTATTGGTTTCATCTCTTAAGCTGATATTAATATGTTAAAAGATATTTTCTCCGTTTACATTTGTAACACAAAATTCCACAAAGAATTTCGCTGCTCAGTCCTTTTAGCTTGATTATTGACATTTAATTTTTCACACACAAATCATAAAAAAATCTAAGCCGGCTAATCATCAAACAATGTTTCTTCACTTTTGGTAACCACATCCATAGACAAACGGTAATCTCGCAGCGTTGTTCTCGCTAGTCTGTTTTTAAAACTTCCAGAAAATCGCTCTTTTAAAAACATTCAATCAGCAAACTCTTCATATTACAGATACATAGACTACTCCCTACTGATATATCCACAAAGCACAATTTTAACAGATCTTGTCAACAAACTTAATAGCATTGAACCCACGACAGACTTTACCTTTGAACCTGAAACTATCTGCACTGTTTACTTACTAGATATCATGTTACATAGAAACAACGGCGAACTCATCTTTGACGTTTACAAAAAAGCTACGTCAAAACGACCTAGTCAACTTCTACTGAAGTCATTCCTATAAAATTAAATATGGTATAATTAGAGTTTTCTACCTAAGAGCATTAAGAATGTTTAGCCCGCAATATCTACCCAAAAAAGAAACACACATAGAAGACATATTAAAAAACCTACACTATCCTTATCCCACCATCTAAAATGCAAAGAGAAAGGCATACAAAATCCACGAGCGCAAAAAGACAAAAATATTATCCGCAATAATGAACTAGACAAAAACAGGTACATAAACACCACCTCCCAACTCCATAACATCCACTATCCAGAAAAACTTATCACACCTGAACAACATTCAAATAGTCACAACTACCTCCAAAATCGCTATGGATATAATCAGAACTAAATACAACTATAACAATAATAATTCATGGGCATATATGAAATAAATTGCCAAAACTGTTCGTTAAAATACATTGGGGAAACATGCAGAAATTAAAAATACACAAAATGAACACAAACGAGAACTCATAAATAACAATTTAATAAATACATTAGTCATACACAGAAATAAATTTCACAATTTTGATTTAAAAAATGCCGCACACATGAAAAGAGAAAGTAATTTACTCAGTAAATCCTCGAGAGTGCCGCCATTGAATATTATCAAACTATCACTTATGGCATAGTTGTTTTCCTAATCTCAGCTTTCCAGAAAGAATTACTAATTTCCCAAGCCAACATACACCAGAACCAATATGTGGAAAGAGCAAAAGAAAATGTTTAAATCCATCATATCATGCGTTTGAAGAAGGGCAACACATACGTTCATCTCATACCATAACATTCTAATCACAAGGCAAACAATATTTATTTAAAACAATGTTGAATATAACTCGCTGAATTTACTTTTCATCAGACTTTGTCTCCTCCACATGTTTTGGCTGACCTTTCAACACGTAAAGAACATTTATGAACGTTCTCAAATTTATAAGCCTTGATAAATCAATGACATCCTCGCCTCTGTGTATATAAACACGTGCTCCATAATAAATTCTACATCGCCTTTATCAGCTAACGAAACGCGTCGGCTAAATATAGTTTTCCTCTTGTTTTTTTATTCATCTCTCTCTCTCTCTCTCTATATATATATATATATATATATATATATATATATTTATATATATTAATAAATACACACATACCTTTGTAGTGCAACAAAGTTTCATGGTTTCCCAAGTCGTCAGGCGCAAATGATAAATGAACCACTTAATACAATTGTTTTTTTTTAATATTGGGCCTCATGGGAGGAAGCTCAAAGTTAATATAAACTTAATATAATTGGTCCTGTGTCATACTAAGCTGAACTTTGTAAATATTATTTGGAAAATAAATAAATAAATATGGAATAATCGGTAAAGAATGTAGAAGAAAGAGAATATAATTCTAAATTTGTCGAATTCAGCCATTTTGACACAAGTCCAGATTCATGAAGGATATAAGGAGAAATGAATTCATACATAATAGAAAATACCCGAGAGAATTTAGTTGAACTGCATCCAGCGGGGTCTTTGGAGTCTTATTGGCAAAATCAATAATAGAAATAGTCAGACTGCAGAATTCCAATATATTTCAACGCTCAGTAGGATATTTGGTTTAAGAAGAAAAAAAATTCTTAGTTGATGAAAATATGCCTTTAGTTCATGCATTTTATTTTAAAATCATTAGCTGTTAAATTTTTATTATTTCCACATTATTTTCAATAAGATGGCGTTCGGATTGAATTAACTATTTCAAGTGTAGCTTTCACCATTTTTCTCAGTAAAAAAATCCCTGCCATTAGTTTGTCAAAAAAAAAAAAAAAAAAAAAAAAAGAAAAAAAAAGCACAATGCAGTAAGTTGTAGTTTATTTGTCAACATTTTAGCCAACTGGTTAATTAGGAAAAAAGAAAAAAATATGTTTGCAATAATTTCCTTATTTTGCAGTGACCTCCAAGCTGTTTATGTTGGCCAACTCCAACAAACAAAGGTAGTATTTTACCGAGTCATTCATCATATATTTTTGTAACATTCATCTCTTGTGAACAGCCATTTAGAGCAGAGAAACAATTTAGTTGAGTCATTTATTATATGCAAAATTCCAAACACTCTCTGATTTTACAACTTGCAATCAATCAGCCCTTTCAATCCAAATTAGGGTATTTACATCATAATAAAATACCTTTAAAAATAAATACAATTTCTTAAGATCTGTAAATACTCCCGGTTGTTTACTACATATTAATACAGGGTGACCCCCCAAATACAACGGGGACTTTTAACAATCCAATAAAACCAAGAGTGATGAAAGAAAAATATTTTATTCATAGTAATTGAAAGCTTAAAACATGCCATTTACGAAACAATGATGGAATTTTCATTTTTAAAAAATTACGTCCTGTAGATGGCGTCCTCCTGTACGAATGCATTCTTGAATTCTACTGTTGAGATTCCTCATTGACTGCTGCAACATCTCAGCTGGGATACTGTGAATTTCATCTTGAATTCTAAATGGCGAAATGTTTACTTGCTCAAGGTCACTGTCTCGCAGTGTTGCCACTTGCTCATGTCTGGCAATACGCACTTCAAAAATTCCCGTTTTTTTTTTTGGTCACCCTATAATTTTGGTACATTTACCGTGTATTTACAAATACATTAGATCTAAGAAACACTGTTTATTTAGGTCCTTCGCGAAGTAATTTCAATAAAAATATCTAAAGAAATCATGCAAACGTCAAATTAAAAGGGTTAAGACACAATAAATTCTACAGATAAAATAAAATCTAAGGATTACAATATTTAAGAGCATAACTAAAACGATAACGAATGTTATGCCTTTTTTTTAAGCGTTTCACCCCAAGCAAGGCGAGAAGCCACTAGGACGCAAGCGGTTACAGAAGATCAGATAGGAGATATAGAAGAAAGGATGAGGAGAAGGGTAGTGGATAGATCAAGGCAGCTGGAAATGTCGATTGACATTACATTTGAATAGCTGGAGATTATAACTCTCAGGGAAACTGGAATAGGAAGAGAGTTGCAAAACATGAAGCTATTGGAGTAGAAGAGACGGCTACATTTAGGAGTTTCGACAGTGAAGGGGTGAGATGGGGATGCCAGCCTCGTCGGGCGCTTGAAATCATGAAGTCTGGGAACCAGCGAATGCAGCTCCTCGGAACAATTGCCATGAAAGTATTTGTAAAAAAGACAGAGAGAGGCGACGGCGCGTCTGTGAGAAAGTGACTGTAGACGAGATGCCAGAACAGGGCCAACTATATTGCATATCCGCCTCTGGAGCCTATCAAGAACCCCGAGGCAAACAGAAGGGACTCCAGACCATATATGGCAGCAATACTCCAAAAAATTTAAAATATAACTTTTTTGTGAGTTTTGTTTATTAGATATAAAAATACTTTTGAACTGATTAAACATGAAAAAAACATTCGTGATTCCCACTGTAAATGCCTTTAAAGTGAAATGGGAAATCCACGTTTATAATATCTACTTTATCGGAGTAGACATATAAAATGAACTTTATCAGGGGTAGCCATATAAAATGTACTTTATCGGGGTAGCCGTATAAAATGTACTATATGGGCGTAGCCATATATAATATGCCTTATGGATGTAGCCATATAAAATGTACTTTATCGGAATAGCTATAATTTCGAAGGAAACCCAACAAACCGCAATCTACTGTATATAAAATAAAATTGTCAGCAAGTTAACCTTTATCTAACTGGTCATGCGTTCGCTCTCCAATCCTTCCACGGTGAGGTAAAGAATTAATGTGTGACCTTAAGTCACATTGTAGAACCAGCAGCCATGATACTCTCATTTGGATCCTGGCTTTTCATTGATTACTTTTCTCTACAAGATAATCCCCAAACCCAGTATCATTAAGCAGAGATTTCATAGATTTAGGTAAATGGAAAAAATGACATTGAGACATCTGTTTCCAATTAATCCTTCTAATCTTGACATTGTCTTTCATTACCTTTTCGTCAACACCTAAAATAACATAACAATCATGCTGCGAATTAGTCAAATAAATATCAATTTAAAGATTATTTGGAAGAAACGCTATAGCATTATTGAAAGAGCCACTACCTTCAATGATTATTTTCCAGGTTAGTTTCCCATAATCGTTGTATAAAAACAGGAAGACATAAAGAGAACTCAGATACTTATAATTTCATAAAATCATCTGATATCAGAATTTCAGGCATCTTTAATCAGTTTAGCCTAATTATTGTTTATTGGTGAAAACAGAAGCAATAAAGCTGGTTAAATAATCAGCTTTTAATTATAAAATTTAATTGATAATTTACACTGGAGGAGATTTGGTTGGCTCTGAAAATCTTGAAAAGCAGAAAAGAAATAGCACAACTTCATATGAAAGCTATAAATTAAAGAGAATGTAATTAAGTGGAAGTTAACTTTTATTAATAACTGATATATTATAATATCAATAGCCAGGAATGCTGTCAAGAAAATTTCTATGATTGCCCAACGAAATGATTGTGAGGTTTGGTTGAAAAAATAGCCGAGTGAACTGAATGGATTCTATCTTTACTGGGCGAATGCGCTGATACAAAGAAACGTTCCTAATGGCGAAACAAGTGTTAACTATTGGTGTTAGATTCTTTAAGAATAAACAAAGAGATAAAATCTCGCGGCCTAATGATGTTATTTTTCTTGTTGTCTTGTTTTGTAAAGTGCTATCTTGAATTTTCGGCTGGAAGAAAGTATCGTTTTCTTTCATTTTCACGGTTCGTATGAATGCTTGTCAATGCAGTGATTATGGCATAGCTAGAATCCATAGAAAATAATATCTGCCATCTTCCACATAGAAAAGACCTTTTGTAGAGATATTCTTAGTTTCTGTGTTGCGAAATGTCAGGTTGAAGCTAAATTCTTTCTTTAAATTCTAATTAACTTAATCTATTCCGTATGTTTGAACATTATGTCCGTTGCATTTAGAGATCCTCTGTCACTTTGACTTGAATCAGCGTCAACAGGCGACTTATACAGCTAATTATCTTAGTTTTTAGTATTTGTCAGGGTAAAACGGATAAAAAAATTGCACTAAGTCATTTTAACTTTTGCTAAAATCCCGTCGGCATCCGCCCGTCTCGGGAGACGATGGAGTAGCTCGGTGCGCTATGAGACTGGGCGGGAATATATGGAGAACTAGGGCTGCCCGGAGGTCTAGTTCCCCCTCTCGGCCTTGCTAACAGAGTCCAAAGGAGAGGATAAACCAATAGAGTTTGGTACCAGCGCGGCTACGGAAGTTGCCGGAAGGTAGCACATAATGCCGTCCATCCGCCTTAGGGGCTCTACTCCGGGTTTGAATTCAGAGTTGTCCTTCTTCTAGACAAGTTGCCATCCAAGGCTATAGAACCCAGCTCTCCTGCTATTTACCCATAGCTAAAATAGCGACAAGCTTTATGCACTCGAGTCTACTGTACAAAGCCCCTTCATTGTTTGCATCACAACTTAATAGTTGTGATGCAAACAATCAAATTTATGTATAAATATCAACATGAAGTCTCGGCTGGTGTCTTTGTTATTCAACCAGAATTCACTGAAGTTTAAATGCGATATTACTTTCGGAATTATTTTCCGAATTTATTTCCGAATTACGTTTGGAATTAATTCTGAACATCTTAGCAAGATAGAAAATTAAATTATTTTTTTTTTAAATTAAATCTTATAGCGTATTATTTTTAAAATTGAAAGAAGAAATTCTTGTTATGCCATGATTTATTCAAGTTATTTTTCTCATCTTGATGTTATAATAACAAAGTTTCAGATGTTATACTCCCTGGCATTCTTGTACTCCAGGTATTAGAACCTCCGAATCTGTGGGAATCTAACACAACGTCCAATGACTCACTGTATAGCAAGAAATCATTATATTATATAACAGGATGGAGCAACCGGTAGCCGACTGCTTTATCAAGGAAACGTTTTAAATCTTGATTGTAGGTGCTTTTTCTATAATCAATGAGTTTCGTAAAACGGAAATGGTGAGCCAAAATAAACTTAAAATAATACTGTAAAAATAGATTATATTTGATTTCGAAATAAAATTTCGTATGTTCAAGAATGTGAGTTGACTCTGGAAGAAAACTGAAGCAAAAACCTATCTTAAGACGATATGCTTTGAAATAATAATAATAATAATAATAATAATAATAATAATAAAAACTATTTCGTCTGTGAGGAAAAAATATTTTTTTCTAACTTAACTTTATTAACGTATTTAACTGGGTTTTAATTTAAAGCTTTGCACAGTTTTTGTTGGTATGTGAAAATAATTTAAAATCAAACAAAATACATTTTGGTTTCATCATCAATTTATTTCTTTATTTCGCAATAAGCTTTGCTACAAACAAAAGAGTATAAGCTACTTTAGATCTGTGGGTTACGTTAGAAACAGCTGCAGTAGGCATCTTAATATTACACGATTCAGGCTCTTTAGCATTGACGACTAATTCAGATTTCTGCTGTAGAAAGATTCTAACTGCGGGTTCTTGTTACATCCAACCAGCTTTTGAGCAAGTCTCAGCTGATTTTTCTATCTTTCTTGAGGTTTCTTAAATTATTTGAGTTCCAAACCAGTTTTGCAGATGTTGTTGGAATCCACAACAGAGAACATCAGTATTAGATAAGAATGTGTTCCACTCTTTGAAAACTGCCTCATCCAAGGACTTTTCCGTTTGCTGTGGTTGAAAGACCGCCTTCTTGTAAGTATTGTTTTCCTATATACTCCGAAAGAATACGCAAAAATCAGTTGAGCAAAAAGCTAGCCTTACTTAGTGGACAGCGCCATGAAAAAGAGAAGCTTCGTCTTCGTCCGGCTTTGATGAAGTCAGTTCTAAAATAAAATATTAAATATTCTTTCATCTTCATCTGGGAGAGGTTTAAGGATAGGATTAGGGCCTTCACTACCGAATAGAACCAGCAGCTTGCACTAGATAAGGTTAAAAAGGTGAAGACACCTGGGAGGAGGCTGGAGGGGACTCCCTAGAGATAGGTTTAGCTGGGCAGGTTATGAAGTGCTCGACTAGAGTGCGCTTCAAGAGTCAGTTAGGCATAGGTTAAACAAGATGTCTAACAAAGCTATGAACAAGGGCGCAGTATTGCATAAGGAAGATATCCGTCGAGGTTCCTATTGGTACATTCTTGAGGTCAATACGCGGAAGGGGCGTGCTCAGAGGTCGACTGATGATATGTACGAGGCGTTTCGGCGGCATTCCGAGAGCGGCTTTTCCAAGAAGCCTGGTCGCTCAGATAAGAATTTTCGTGGCTATTTAGCTGACGTGCCTTGGCTTTCGCCAACTAAAGGGGCTAGCTGTGAGAGTGAGATCACAGAGGCTGAGATGTGGTCTACTTGGCATTGAATTGGGTCGGCAATGGCAAGTCTCTCGGACTTGATGGTGTAAAAGTCGACGAGCAAACCGCGCAGATCAATTTGGATGTACAGAAAGCACTTAAAATGTCAACAGGGACCAAGATTAACCGTAACAAGTCTTCCGGCTTGCTGTTAGGTGCCTGGAAGAAGGTCAATCTTCCCGAGACCATTGGTTGAACGGAAGGTCCTGTCCGCATTCTTGGAGTGTGGTTTAGACCCGACCTTTACCTTGAAAAAAATTAGTCAGAAGTACAGGCATAGGTCGGATCGTCGGCTCTGAAGAAGATTGTCCTTGAAGGGTAGACCGAGGCGTGTGCCACTTACGTCTTTCGTCTCATCCTTCACTGCTTGGCTGTACTTCCTCTTTGCAAGGAACATACGAAGGCGATCGAGCGCTTTTTGTCCACCCTTTTGTGGGATGGCCGCAGGCAGAAGATCCGTAAAGAAGCCTGTGTCCAGCATCCATGTCATGGGTGGTCTAGGATTGTCATACTTGATGAGTCATGGACACGCCTCGAAGTTGGCGGCATAGGAAACTATGCCGCATTTTGACAGAGGATTCGATTTCGGTAGGGAGTGTTAGGGACGCCTTCCCCAGCCTTACTATCACTTCTCCCATTTCCTGGTTAAGTGCCGTCGTAAGACGGGGAACTATCGACATTCCTCAACGAGTGTCGAGCAGTCTTGAGGGTCTTTCCTCGGTCCAGTGAACTTTCACGGCCTTGAAAGGTATTGTGAATTACTGTATTTTCAGTAATATATATATTTGCTCTTAGCCCCGTTGCGGACAACTCTGTTTATTTAAGTCTTCGTCATAGTACTTTTTTAGTTCTGTTTCCTATTACAATTTAATAAACAGTGTAAATTGAAGGATGGACAAACTTTTGAGACCTGAGATGTTAGATGAATCTACAAATAAAATGTTCAATCATTAATACTGGACCTTCACTTCGTTCCTAGGAAAGCTATAAATGATACTGTACATGATGAATAAGACAAATTGGGTATTTTAATTAATAGCATTTCCTCAGACGTCTACAACCATATTGACAAGTATGCTACTTCCGCCACATAGAATTATACGTAAAAACCAACAAACGGAATCTTGGCCAGACATGTTCAAGCAATAGACTAAGATATTGATGAGTATGTTCAGGAGGTACAATTACTGGTTAAAGAATGCAGTTTCAAAGCGGTTAACGCTGCTCAAAACTGAGACGACTGCGTTAGAGAAGCCTTCACTACCGGTTTGCGCTTTATAGCGTCTTTTAGAAAACAAAACCCTTGATCCACACAGGGCGATTAATCAAGTCACAGCTTTATACCTAGCACAGAAAAAAACTTTGAATGCTATTTAAATCTCTTCCCATCAATTGTGGAAGCCATAGCATAAGAAAAAAAAGATTCATTTGTCGGCGTTGCGCGTGCCTAAGAGCTAAATGTTATTTTTCTGGTTGATCTCGCAAAGAGACCGCGTCTCACAAATGCAGAAAAAAGGCACTTTTCTAAAGTATATCGGTCTGTTGCTATTTTGGCCACCTCACTTAGTCTATCTTATACATTGGCGACCATTAAGCTACTTCGTTTATTAAGACCGGCTACTTTGTACGTATTGATTGGCAAAAATGAGGCTACTGCTCTAATGGACACTGGTCACTCTGGATCCTTTATTTCGCTAGACTACGCGAAGAGATACCAGATAAAAATAAATCCTGCAGTAGAGAATGGGTCCATGGCTTCGTCGTTCTTTAACGCTTCAATAAAAGTTGCAGTGCAGCGTCAATTTAAATTTAATAGGTGAATGATATTTGAATGTTAAACTTTGTGTCCTTTCCAATCTTTGTAGTGATGTAATTCTTGGGCAAGATATCATGAACCAACATTCTAGTGTATCTGTTGACTTTGGTGATCTTAAGAAGAGCCTATCTGTTTTGAGTTCGACTGCTTGTCGCCTGCCATCTGCGATGATAGATATACAACCATTATTTTCGAATCTCGATCCTAACTGCAAACCTATTTCTACGAAATTTAGACGATTCGGAACTGCCGATAAACACTTTATTAAAACAACTTAATAAAAATGCTAAGAAGTGGAATAATTAAAGAAATCCTGTTTCCTTGATGAGCTCAAATTTTAATTGTTGATAACGAACGGCGTAAAAGGATATTAGTTGTGGATTACAGTAGAAATATTAATAGATTCACTGTACTCGGCGCTTATCCCTTACCAAGAAATCTCTAAATATAACATTTCTTTTTCTTTGGATTTAAAGAGCGTATATCACCAAGTACCCATTCGAGGGGAAGACAAACCGTACACTGCGTTTGAAGCTAATGACAAATTATACCAATATTGCCTTTGGGGTCACTAATGGGGTATCTTGCTTCCAACTCATGATGGACAACCTTATTACGAGAAATAAATTGCACGGAACATATGCGTATGTAAATAACCTAGTTGTGGATGGCAAGACTAAGGAGATAGAAATTTCTTGAGGTTGCTACATAATCTTACTTTCAACGAAAAAAGTCCTCCCTATCAACTAGTATTAATTTTCTTGGCTACACCATATCTCATGGAATACTTAAACCTGTTTCTAACCGACTTCGCCGACTTACCTATCCCTAAAGATAAAACTGTCCTTCACACGGTCCTTGCTTTGTTTTCTTATTATTACCAATGGACATCAAAATTTTTTGGATAAGACGAAACATTTAATTATGGCTGAGTCTTTCCCTTTAAATCGCGTGTTAAAAAGCTTAAAAAAGAAACCAAACGTACCTTAATTCATGTTACTGAAGAAAACGTCCCGCTAGTAGTGGAGAAGGACGCTTTTGATACGGCAATTGCCGCTGCTTTCAATCAGAACGGCCGTCCAGTGGCTTTCTTTTCGTGATTACTAACGCTGACTGAACAAATGTACGCTTCGTTAGAAAAGGAAGCTTCAGCTATAATGGGCGATGTAAAAAGGTGCTCACAATTCTTTATATGCTCGGCTCCTTACCATCGTTACGGACCAACATGCGGTGATCTTCATATTTAATCATGAGAGACCTGGAAAATTAAAATCTATAAAATCCAGAGATGAAGAATGGAATTTGAGAACTATAATTATGAAATGATAATTGATCAAGGAAGAATAATATACCTGCTGATAATCTCTCATGGGCTCATTATGGCGCTATCCTACGCAAAGAAAATTTATATGAGCTCTATAATGGTCGTTGTCATCCTGGTAGAACCAGATTAGCCCACTTTCTCAAAGTCAGGAATCTATCTTACTCTAAGAAAGTCTACGCTGACTGTTCCGTTTGTGTAAGATGGAACCACGTTTCTACAAACCTGAAAAGGTTCGTCTGATAAAGGCTACATAATCAATGGAATGAATCAGTATAGATATTAAGGAATCTCTTCCTTCTAACTCGCAGAACCATTATATATTAACGGTAATAGACGAATAGTCTCGGTTTCCTTTTGATTTCCTCAATATCACAACTAGCGTAGTAATTAAATGCTTAACCCAGATTTTCACCGTGTTGGGGACTCCTTCCTACATCCACTCCGACCTGGGTTCTTCTTTTCTATCTAAGGAACTTCGTCAGTACTTCACTAATTTGGTTATAGCTACGAGTCAAACAACTTCTTATAACCTCCAACGGAATGGTCTCTGTTAATGATACAATGGAATTATCTGGAAGCACGTCACACTTTCCTTGACTTCGAGAAATCTTCGAGAATCTCTTTGGGAACTTGTTCTACCAGCATGCCATAAGATCTCTAGACTGTACCGCGACGAACACTACACCCCACATAACAACGCCGGTCACCTAGTGGTCATTCTTTGCCCACTTGACTAGCAGCCCCTGGTCCGGTTTTCTTACGCCGTAATGTCCGTGCTAATAAGTAAGAACCTTTAGTCGACGAGATTCAACTGTTAGAAGCCAATCCCCAAGATGCCCATGTAAAATTTAATGACGGACGTGAGTCTACTGTAGCTGTGCATAATTTGGCTCCTGTTAGGAACAAATACGATCGGGAAAGAACCAGAAATTAAGGAACAAGATACTCTTGTGGAAAATAGCACTACACAAATGGAGGAACGTGAGTCCGCTATCCATTCTAAACCATTGAGTAACCTTGAAATACATTTGCCGGTTCCTTCCACCTCTGCGCATCAACGTTCTACATTGATTCTCGAAGATTCAGTGACTCTTAGACGATCTTCGAGGAATCTAAAAAAAACGTTACGATATCCAGAACATTAAAAAAACAAAATTATTAAAAAAGAAAATTGAGTGGGTGAATATCATAAGTGTTAATTTCCCTTGATTTGAACTCTTCCGAAATCATACACCTTTTTGATGTAATATATATATATATATATATATATATATATATATATATATATATATATATATATATATATATGCGTCCGCGGGTTAAACCTAGGTAGGTTTGCCTAGCACTTTAGGTTCATAGTTAGGTTTGCTCTACTTAGTGTATTGAGCACTTTGCTTAGTTATTTTTGCATTACTCGTGTTGGAGGTTTTTATCTTGGGACTCTGAGCTTGGATTCTGGACGATTGTTCTCGACTGAATTACATGTTCTTTGCTCTTTCTTTTTTATTCCTTATTTTTCCTTGGGTATTGGTTAGTTCATTTACAAGCCAAAACACCTAAGTTTTTTTTGGGACGCGTATAATTATTAATATATATATATATATATATATATATATATATATATATATATATATATATATACAACACACTCTCTTTTACTTGTATTCTACGTATTCATATTTGTTCTTAGCACTGTCGTGGACTTCTCTGTTTATTAAAGCTTTTGTCATAGTTGTGTTTCTCATTACACATAGAAAATTAATCCGCATACCCGACGTGTTTTTCTACTTTTAATTATACCAGTTTCCTCGACATCTCCCAAATCTCCCCTCCATTACACACAATCTCCCGTCGTACTCCTCTTTACCTCCCATGATCTCTATTCATTGCAAATAGACAAAGAAGCTCCTCCATTGGAAGCTACAAGGATTAATCACTCAAAAAAAAAAAAAAATATCTTAAACAGAAATGAATGCCACAGAAGATCTCTGTCATTTAGACATCTGTTGTGTAGATCTAAACATTTTACATGACTTCTAACCATGGCAGAGACTCCTCCGGGCATAAAAATGATATTTTCAATAATGAAGAAGGTAAATAAATCTTTCGAAATTTCACTTCTTCTAGTTGATGACACAAGCTAAAATTTAAAAAAAGTTGAAAACAATTTTGTTTGGAGAAGTACACTATATGTCTACACACTACTTTTTAAGGTTGTAAAGCTAACATTATCGAGAGACATCGAGGAATTATCCTTGGATGACACCACCAAAATTAGGATGACAGGAATAGGAAGATTAGTAACATTCCTTCATATATGAAGGTTTTCGTGAATTTGACATCACAATTGATTTCGTCAATACATTCCGAAAATGAATATCAGAAGAAAGGGTGAATTTAAACAGTTGTTACTTGCATCTGATACAACGTTCGAGATTTAGGAGGGAGAGTCGGTTTATCACTTTTTGACTATCAAAATGATCATAGTTTAATTTATTCTGACTACAGGCGTATCCGGGTCCGAATAAACTTAGATTAGGTCAAGCCTAAAATAGCTGGTTACTACTGTAAATTGATCACATCCTTGTTAGATGAGAAAGAGTTTCGGGATCGGCTGTTAATAAAAAACGGAAGTTGAGAGGGGCGCTTGTGTGTGTCAAATTTAGAATTAGATCTTTTGGCGCCCGATGATAGTCGGGGATTCATTTTCAGAAAATTTCGTCTCATAAATTGCATTTGTATCTTAAGTAGAAAAGTCTGTTGATCAGCAAATATAGAGTTTGTCTCCTTGAAAATCTAGAAGGTAGTTATAGATTGATAGATTAAAAAGAATGTCTATCGAGGCTGCGAACATCGCCGTAGAATTGTGTGCAAAAATCCAAAATATCACTGGCGGAAATATCGCTAGATGGACGAACTTTGATGACAAATGAAGGCATCTCTGATGTATTTCATGATTACTGCCAGAAACGTTTTAACAGGGAACTCGTCTCTGTTCAACACTTATTCAGCTGATTTTCATTTGTCTTAAGGTTATTTAATCAGTTTAGAACAATCTTTATGGCTTTTTCGACTTGAAAGCACAATGTGAATCAATGTGTTTTTTGTTTGTTTTAAGAATAGCTGCTCATCTGCTTAGGACCATTTGTATTATTTCAACGCCCACAGATGGAACATGCTATCTTAATTACAGGTACAGCAACTATGCTATCTTAATTACAGGTACAGCACGATCTTCCCCTATACTGATTTCTAACCACAGCTAGTCTGCCCTATTTAATTCATAGATGAGGGGAGAAGAGAAGCAAGTGAATATAATGATCTCGGTTGGAATTCGAACTCGGCTCACCGATTTACCTTTCAGCCTTTAACTACTGTATTACTTGCAAATCCAGATGATTGCAAATGTTTGATAAAAGAGGACTGTATCTTGGAAGCCTTGAAAAGGTCAGGATTGACATGACTCCTAGAATTGATGGCATTTCGTATGAAGGGTTCTTGGCGGCAATTGTGTGCACTTATCCCCCTCCCAATTGTTGGCGCTGATTTAAAACAACTGGATAACGCAAGGAATATTTCTCTACGCCTTATCTAGTTTTTAGTGAAAATGTTATTCAAGGAAGAACATGGCGTGAACAGATTAATAATTTTTTTTATCACTTAACTATGTTATATACAGATTTAAACAGTTTGGTACGTTTTCAGCAAATGACACTGGCATCCTCTTGTTCCGTGAGGAGGAAGACGACCTAAGATAATCTGCATGTAGAAAGTCAACGGATAAGCCTCACTGATCGATTTACACCAGTCGAAGGTTTTCGATAGGGTCGACAGTCAGTTATAGATTGAAGACATCCGCATATAAATTCGCCTCCTGTCTGTAGAGATGAAGAATTTCATGCTGCCGAGACCTATTCGTTAAAGTTGTTCGCCCGAATTTTCTGCTGGACATCCTTACACTGGGAATATTCTTACTGAAGTTGAAGGCGAACTCAACCACTACGCCATTCACGCATATGGCGACAGTACCATATCATGATTGACAAGGTTACTGTCGAGATCAAGTAGATCGGCCAAGAGATGCGGTTTTATAGGACGATAACCTGGGTTATAATTAGCCACGATATAGATTGTTGTTGGGCTCGTAGAGATGTTCTTTCCTGCTTACCTTCTTCATTTAGACGCGGAAGGAGAGTACAAGATATTCTTCTTCGTCGATATAGAGAAGAGTATTGTAATGATTTTATGTCCGTTGATTGATAGCTGCCCGCTTCGCCGACAGTTTTTTGTCTTTATTAGCCGTGATGCGTATGATGATTTGGATGGCGCGAATGAAAACAGTCTACGAAAATTCATCTCTTTCTTTTTTATAGTTTTGCCTTTTTCTGCAAAATGTAATTGTTATGTTGATAAAATATACCGCAGAACATGAAAAACTACTTAAACATTTATTTCTACCTATCTACCTACATTTTGTTTCATTGACTTCAAAAAAGAAAAACCCAGTTATACATTACCTCATAATCTACGAAAGCCTTCCTCCATAAATATATCACAAAATACTATATAACATTTTGCCTTTAAAAACCATTAGAATTGCTTACGAGTTCCAATTTCTTCTTCTTCTTCTTTTGCTGGCTCACCACAACTTATCCGTTGTAGATCTTAGTAACATTAGTCTTATTATCATTCAACACACAAGCTGGCCAGATAAGTGGCCCCCTGACTTCTCTGTCAATTTTGCCTTCGATATATTATGTGAGTGTCAAATTCTCCAAGCCATCCTTCCTCATTATGTGCACAAATCTTTCAGCTGTCTCTTTCTGGTTGTGAGTATGTGTCATATTTGTTTCCATTTTCTTTAAGACCTCTTTGTTGCTTAAACATTCCTTTCGTGGTATTCTTATCATGCTTGTGTAGAATCATATTTCTTCAACTGTGAGACAATTGTTAAGTCTTCACTGCCATATATGGGCATTGATATTACATGGCAGTTCAGCTATTGTTGTATCTTTGTTTCTCTGGAGATTTCCCTGTTTTCACGCACCTTGTTTTGTTTTCGGAAAGTTGATTTTGCTGTTGCAGTGCTCGTTCGGATAATGATGAACAATTCGAATGATATTAATTGATTAAACTCAATGAATAAATCCTTTTATTTTATTCGTTGGTTTTAAGGAGACACAACTGATGCTTGCTTCTGTCGGATTTGTTGAATACTGACTAAACCTCATCTTAAGAGTACTTCGTTATCTCAAAACAAACCGTATGAGAATTGTTACTTCAACCTGAAGCAAAAGATGAAGGAAAAATTGCATATTAAATCAATAGAATAATTCCTATTTTTGTCCTCTAATGTCTGGCTAGAATTAAAAAAAAGGGTTCCAACAAAGGAATCACTTAACCTAATTCTGTTCTTGAATGAATAGGAATTTGTTTGAAATTTCCTTTAGTCGTCACGACAATCTTTTGCTTAACGTAAAACAAAATTTCCAACAGATATATTCTATATATAAACTGATTTATTAGAATTGGTGTCCTCTATTTGTTTGTTATCATGTCACAATGATTCGAATGTTGTATCCTCATTTTTCTTTTTCAGGTTTCTTTTGTAATTTGTAACCTTCTGTGAAATTCGAACCGATTGTTTTTCTTTCTACATATACTGGTTGCTATCATTTCTCTGTCCATGACAAAACAGCATCTCATATCATTTAATTTCTCCTTGTGATATTTTGTTTATCTCTTTTCATGTAAACCAGAGGGTATGGCACATTTGGACTACCCAACACAAGAATTAAAATTATTCTACAGTCCATGCTAGAGAAAAATCTAATACCAGCTAACACTTCCTATTTAATTAGACCCAGTGATAATGCTTGTCTCTACCACTGAAATAGACTATAATGGACGTTTCTAAACTACTCGACACAGATATGGATCTAATGACCTCTGAGAAACTACATCTATTTAACCAACGCTTTTATCTTAGATGTTTAAAACGAATGTTGATTTTACTATCTCTTCAACAGAACAACATTATATATATATATATATATATATATATATATATATATATATATATATATATATATATAACGTGTTGATTATCACAGTTGTCTTACCTACCATCATTGTTCTCCATTATTCTAACTTCATTCCACAAGGTTTGTTGATACCATTCCTATCTATACATGATTAGATGTACCTGATTTCATCGTCTCTTCAAGGATTACGTTTTTCTAATGTTCCTTTTGCCATACTTTCACAAGGTGGCTTGTTTTCTCTTTTTATTCTCTCTCCCAACTGCAGGGGAAAGAATATATGAAGTTCTTGGTGATATTCACTCCTATGCGATGTTTCATACATGAAAGATGTTTCCGAGTGGTGGAACTGCTTTTGAACATTGGTTTGATATTGTATACTCCAGAAATTCCTGGCATTTAAGTAGACACGTCGTGGCAGGTTTTGTTTGTTATTTAAGCAAAAATTAATATGTTGTTTTCAGCAACTCTTTTAATAAAGAAAGTTAGTGCTTATTCTTTATATGTGGGTTTGATGACATAAAGCGACTTTATTTTCTTTCAAATTCTACTAAATTGTTTCAAGTGATTTGCAATGATTTCGCTGTAGAAAAACAGCTTTTAAGCAAGTCATTTCAAAGTCCTTATTGTAGTTGTGGCTACTAAATTACACAAATTAAAACAGAAAGACAAACATACACACAAATCAGATGCAAATAAAAAAACTGAAATCTCGAGAACCTATCGTGTTTCAACTGCCGTGGAAATAATTTTAGTGGTATTCCTAATTTCGAGAATTTTTTTATTTTCGAAGTCTGCGATCATTAGAGCAAAATACGCATGTGTAATGAGATAGGAAAGAAAGAAATTATTTTTAATGAAAGCGGAAGTTTTATTTTATAATGGTTGATGTTTACTGTTGTGTTTTTTTTTTGCTACGAATGTCGAAGTTAAAAATTTCGCCTGTTTTTATGAAAAATATAAAGAAAATGATTATTTAGTAAAATTGAAAATAATATTTATCATTGTAAACAAGTAGATGGAAAAGATTAATTCAAAATAAAGGAGAAAAATTGGTGAAATTAGAATTAATCTGACCAACTGCCTCGGGACTGAAATGAATTCGTATCCGTGTGGTAATAATAGTCAAATGTCAGGAGTTAATATGCGGATTGTCATGATAAAATATTTTTTTTATTCTTTGACTTATTCAAGATTAACCTAAGCCTCACAATCTAAGGTTAATCTCGTTTTATTTTTAATATGAGGAATTGTCATTACATATTGATTCATTCGATCTACTTTTCTCACCTTTTGTTGTTATTATCACAGCAGTTCGGTCAAATATCCACGGCCATCTTTATTTTTCCCTGTTATGGTTAAATATTGCAGTAACGTAAGGGAATCCTTATAATCTGGTTCAAGAAGAATGAAAAAGAAACAGCATCAACTAATGAAAGGTATCTAACGTCAGCTAATAAACGAGCACCCGAAGAAGACTTGAAGGTAATGACCGAAATGCTGTGTATGAAGTTTAATGTTTTAATATATGTGAACAAACATTAAATATGGTCGCGTTTTACATTCGTACGAAAGATATTTGTCTAAATTTAATATGACTCAAGAAATAATAATTGAAAATGATTCTTTTAACAATTTAAGATTTATTACTACGGATGCTTCTAGTGGATATAAATAAGTATTAAAGATGGTAGCCTCAGACATCCGTGGGTAGTGAAGAGAGTTTTCATTTAAGTAAACGTTAAAGCAGCTGTTACGAAAAAAACAAAAAGAAAATACAGTTTAACTCGGCATTTGAGATGCACGTTCGAATCTGGCGGAAAGCGCATCGAGTATTAGAAATCAACAATGTTTATAAGAAATGTCAATAAAATAAAGGACAAGTGGAATTAACTCAAAAGAAGTACGAGTGGGAAAATTAATAATAACTGAAAATCTTCATATATTAAGAAACCCAAGAAAATATGATTCTCATATTTGAAAATTTAATTTAATGAATTGATTAATTAATTGAAACTGAATTGGAGATCGTCAATAATAATTCAAGATGGTTCGGAATATTGAACCCATTATTTTGCTTTGCAGCAGATAAGACAACATTTTGCCATTTTGATTTGCATTTTTTTGATTTTTCAGATCCACAATCCGTATGCTTGAAATGTTATCTTTTTACTACTGCTACTGTCTATTGATCTTAGTTCTTTTGAAATTAAAATAAAAAACACTGAAAAGAAAATAAGAATCATAAGGAAAATGACTGAACATTTGAAGAAAGACTAAAAATGAGTTGTGGCAGTAATAAAAAGAAAAAAAAATGAAATTCCGAAGAACCTTGGGCAGGTGATGACTAATCTTAAAATTAAAAGTTGTTGATTGATTGTTTTTACGGCTTTGGAGGTTATTAAAATCCATATTATATTTTCAGACTAAAAAAAATATTTTCCAGATAATAATGACTTACTGATACAATTTCTACTAATTAAATCATCGCTGGGAGTGGGGAATGGTGGATTCCCAAAAGAATTTGCACGTAAGTAAATATAACGAACACGACTGGAATTGGAACACGGCTCTCCGGCTTAAATTTCCGAACCGTTTTAAATTAGACTACCCAGCACCTGGTATTCTTTAGCGGTTAACCATCTAGATACTGACAAGGTGCGACGTTGCTTAAATTCAGTGATTGTACTAGAACCGGTGTTTCAACGAGATTTGGCCGTAAACATCAAAGGTTGTATCTGTTCATTAAGTAACATTTATAAGTACTGTGCATAGCAGCACTTGTACAAATTCCAAGGTTCATCTTTGTCATTAGGATATGACAAAAAGAAATTGCCATATATCAACAGTAGGGAAAAAGTTAAAATCTTCCTCAATCAAAACACAACTATATTTCTACTTTACCATTTTTCTCTGATCGGCGTTGTACTTTTGCCTACGGAATCTCGAAATGTGAAAAACACAGCAGAACGCTGTCTAGTTTTCAACAAATATTAAAGCGTTTTTAATTATTTGTCGTGTAACTTATTTATTATTACAAGACTCGGGTGTTCCATACTTGCAGCTACAAGTCTATATTGTAGGTTGTAGATAAGTAATACACTGAATAAGAAATAGTAAACAAAAACTAACACCTCGCTTTCTATCACTGGTTTAAAATAGCCAAGTAACCTAAAAATATTTCTTATGTTTCGGCGTTGGGCGGAGAAATAGATAGAATAAATGTAAATAGTGCACAACATTTTTCTAATAAAATATGAAGACTGAATCTGTTCATAAATAACAGAATTTTGATTCCAGGCAAAGTAAAATTGTCGTTCGGTTAGCTTCAAAATCATGCGAGGAACACAGGAGAAAATCTTTTAATATTTGTTGGTCCATCGATTTCCCTTTCAAGCTCATATAGAGAGGATCTTTCACGTCAGATGCTGGCACTCTGTTCCAAGTGTTTAACCCTCAGGTTAAAAATGGTGTTCAAATCGCAACAAACATTTTCTGGAAAGCTGAAAATGATAGAAATCTATAATGGCGCAGACCAAATAATTCTTTTATCGTTTCGGTGCCAGTGACACATTAAAGAAGGTAAATCATTCACTTTTCAACCATACATTATTTATTTGTCCAGGTCTCAGCAATTTATCAAATTTCCCAATTCTGAGATATTTTTAACGCTCAAGCTGAAATATTTAAAATTTCTTGGAGGCTGATAAGCCGTATAATAAAAATCAGTCAATCAAAAAACTGCTTGGATCTCGGCACATTTTTCATTCTTTTACATCCATAACTATCATGACTAAATATGATATTTTTTAAGAAATTCGCCCCAAGCAAGGCGGGTGTGCCACTAGCACGCAAGGGGTTACAGAGGATTAGGAACAAGAGTAAGGAGGCGTGTTTGAGGAAAGGATATAGAGAAGAACAGGGAACAAGATCAAGGTATCAGAAGATGTCGATTGTCATTACACTTGAATATTTGAAGATTATATTTATCAGGGAAGTAAGCAAGAAGAAGAGAGTTCCACAGATGGGAAGTGCAAGAGAAGAAGTTGTTCGAGTAGAATAGACGGTTACGTTTAACTATTCCGATAGTGAGAGGGTGGGACTGACATGCCAACCTAGTAGCTCGCTTAAATTCGCGCAGTCTTGGAACCAGCGAAAGCAATCGTCGGAACAGTTGCCGGGAAAGTACTAATAGAAGAGACAGAGGGAAGCCATGGCGCGTTTGTGAGAAAGCAACTGTAGACAGATGCCAGATCATGACCTATAACATTGCATATTCGTCTCTAGATTTTGTCGAGGTCCTCAAGATGAACAGTTGGGGCACCAGGCCATATATGACAACAATATTCCATGTAAGGACGGATGGTTGATTTATAGATTTGAAGGATGGACTCAGACAAGAAAAACTCTCTGGCGTGACACAGAGAACCAAATTTCCTTGTGGTTGATGAAGCTATTGATTCAATGTCTTTATTCCACCTCATTTCAGTGGACAGCCTGAGACCAAGCAGGCGTAACGAGGCGATTTCAAGGAGTTGGGTGTCAGCCATTCTGATGGGAGGCAGGAAGGATTCTCTGTGGTGGGTAAAGGAGAGTAGTTATGTTTACATTAGGTATTAAAGTTTACAAGCCATTTCTTGTCCCAGTTAACCACAGATTGGAGTTTATTTTCGAGGTCACCGCTAGGTTAGTTCTGTCAACGATACCAGATTTACTATTGAGGCAAGAGTAAATAGTAGTATGGTCCGCGTAGATGCCAACTTGGGAACTGATGTCATCAGGAATGAAGATCAGGATGAGTGTAAGGCCCAAGATAGAGCCTTGGGGAACAACAGACTTCGTGATAAAAGAAGCTGGTGGAGTAACCTTCATTTCACGGGTTGACAGGAATGATTATATAAGTCAAATAATCGTCCTGTATTACCGTATCCCTGAAGCTTACGAAGAAAGCCGTCATGGTAAACCCTATGAAATACTCGAGTTTCACCGTTGGTGTGAAGTACTTGGTATACAAATTTAGCAGTAGATCGGCCAAAGCGGAAACCATATTGCTTGTTAGTGAGCAGATTATGTGAAGTAAGGTGCTTAATAATTGGGCGTTGATAAAAGCATCGAAGACTTTATCGAAGAGTGGTAAGAAACTGATATGACGGTAGTTGGATGGGTCAGAAGTGTCATCAGAGTTCTTAACGACAGGCACATAGGATGAGGACTTCCAGCAAGCTGGAAAGCAAGAATCGGTTGTAAAGTTTGGAGAGGACAGGAGACAATTCAGGAGCACATTTCCTCAGGACAATGGCCGGTATCCCATCACCACCATTAGTTTTATGGGAGTCTAATTTAGAGATGATTTCTAATAACATCGTTGGCGTTATGTCCATCTCATTCAGTAGAGGCATACTTCTAGGGTGGAAATCAGGAGTGGGTACACCAGCTTGAGTCTGGCCTTGAATTGGATGAGAATTACTTAAAAATATTTAAAAATTATGAACAAACTTGGAAGCTAGGAAAATTATTTTAGGATTAATTTTCGTTCGTATGCATTTCCTGCTTTCACAATCATTCATCAGCTGGATATCACGTTGTACAATTGAATTAGTTTATAATAATTTCATAAAAAAAAGACCCGAAACGACCGAAAAATGTTTTCGCTAACAAATGTTGAGACTATAATAAACTGGAAGTAATAAATGAGAAAGATTTAAGATTAATAGGAAAAAAAAAGAACTTTATATAAATCATAAAGGGACAGGACTGCCGAAATTATCTGGGATACATAATGAAGAGAGAAGAATTGGAAAATTTAACATTCAAAATGCTCAGTGAAAACAAGATAAGCAGATTAAAATAATATATATATATATAAAAGTAAATGACAAGATCCGCGAAGACAAAGAGAATCTATTGCTGAAAACAAGTAGAAATGAAAAGAAATATAATCATACACATTCTGAAGGAATATATACACACACACACACACACACACACGTATATATATATATATATATATATATATATATATATATATATATATATATATAATGAAAATGAAATCAATGCCAGTCTAGGAGAAAGAAGACTGACTTAAAACCGGCTGAATGTACTCATAAAACGTGAGAAGGAATTTTTCTAACTATTCTTTTCAGCTGAATCTCTAAGAGTGGTTTTGTATTTAATCTTTAAAAAGTTTACAAAACAATGCATATTGAAAAAAATAATTTTCTTTTAAACTATGATCGCCTATACAAAGCGTCTGCCTTAAAAATCTTCCATTTATTTTAAAAGAAAATGCAAGGCTTTACTCCACTTTTTGGATGATTTGAACAAATCACCGAAATCGAAGGGAATACAACTATATCACATGAAATCTTTGATCAAGTGGAAAATTTTGAATCGAACAGCGATACTAAATGATGCATTAAGTCATTTTTATGACCTTATACAATAGAAGTATGGATATCATATACTGAAAAATTTCATGGAAGTTTATTTCGTTTTTTTTTTATTTATTATTTTGAAATTGCATACATAGATCTTTTTCATCTTCAAATAATTATAGTAAATATAAAATTGCGTCCAATTTGCTTTCGTGACTGTATAAATTAATATGAATTTGTAGGTGGCGTAACGATTATCGGAGAAAGAAATGGAATATTCAGGTGGGGGTTCAAAATCCAGTAGAAAGTTTTGTAATTACTTCGCATTATTGCCTTTGGGTAAAGAATGATCATGGATTTAATATAGATTAGATTGTAAGGAACTAGCCCTGGTATGGCAACCAACTTAGGAAAAGAAAATCCAAGAAAGCAACGAGCAAAGGCATTAAAAAACGAAACTGGAAGCTGCCATGTCAATCTATGTACTAAATGGACATGACATTAAAGAGTACTGTCATTTATAAAAATATTACCAGAAAGATACACCGTGTAGTTATTTTTAATGAAGTTTTATTAAGAGTTAAAGATCACTTACGTTAATCGTATTTGTTGAGATAAAAATCATAATTATTGATTAAGCAAGCATTTTATTCTACGCACCTTTACCAAAAAGCAATTTTTTTGTTATTTTATAAAGTGACGCAATTTCATAAAATAATATTTAATAAAGGGCTCAACTTCACACATCCTTCAGTGAGTCCCCCGACAATAAATCTATCACGATAGAACTCGCCATAAAATGTTTGGCACAAATTCTCTCGCTATGGAATCTCTAGTGATGTCTTCGCAAATATCAAGTCCTTTGTGTTCGGTAGATCGTTGTTAATGTTCTTCTGAAGCCGATGAAATCAATGCAGGTGTCCCCAACCCCACGAGGCTCTTACTTGCTCCTAATCTCTTTCTAATTTGACGATTGTCAGATAAATATTAAACTATCTATGCAGATGAATCATGGCAGTAATAGTAGACATCTAGATGATCAGAGCTTACCAGCCGATCTCTCTTTTGAACTAGCTTTAACAGTTTAATGCAGGGGACATTTTGTAACTTTCAATATATAAAATGTAAACTGGTAACTTTTTTCCACAACGAAGCAGGCTCTGAATCCCGCAAGTCATAATGAATGTATTTTTTTTAAAATAATGATGTTCCCTGTGTACAAGTCTCGAGGCGCAGGTTATGTGGATATATGTGGAAGACAACCATTAACCCTAGTTTTGCATTCTCAAATAGCCCCTTTACTTTGAATATCTACTAGAACTCAGTTTCACTCCAGATCTCAAGGGAAACTCATATATACGATCTATTGCTAAAGATGGAAACATAGTCTGCTACTTATACCGATCCAGAAATTATCTGCCTTCTACTGCTATGCCGTATCTTTACAGGAGTCAAATCAGACCAAAAATGGACTGTTGCGATCATATCTAGGCTGGAGCTGCCCATTCCTCTTTCTCCAGGCTTGAAAAAGTTCAAAATCATTTACAAAGCCTTGAAGGTGATGAATTATTTTCAACCCTAAAATCCCCCCCCCACAGATGCAACATTCCAAGCCTATCACTATTTTCATAGTTCAAACTAGCTTCATTTTTACTCCCATCAGTTCAGACTGTTACAACAAGGACCCGACATGAACACAGTGTCGAATCATCCCTTTCTTATTCCACTGGTAAGAACGAAGTTCTATTCAGACAGTTTCTTTTCCCAAGAGCCTCTGCGATTTGGAACATACTCCCGAGATTATGCTTCCCCGATTATTACGATATAAACACGGTTATAACGGTTATATATCCTACATAACCTCATAATTTGTATTGAGTTGCGCCTCTTACGCTCATAAAAGAACTTTCAGTGACCGTATACCTTGAGTGTATCTTGGGCTTTGAATTGAATGAACAATAATAAAATAAAAAAAACTTACCCCACCCGCTGATTATATACCACTTTGTTCGTGGGTTGTCCGCAAAAACAGAAACGTAAATAAGGGTGTGTAGATAAAGACCCTCAATGAAGACCCACATATAATTGGCTCCAATGGTGTAGTTAATTGTAGTAAAGAAGAGTTTGCAGCCCCAGCGCTGAAATAAAAGAATACGAAAAACAAGTATTAATATAATTCATGCACAAGTTTGTAAATAATGTTAAAGTTTCTGGTTTTACTTAAGTATAACTTAAAGGAAATACTTTATGGCGTCACTTTGATAGTTTCTAACTGTAATTCTCACCAATGTGACGTTTTGGGACCATACAGATACTCTCTCTCTGTCTCTCTCTCTCTCACTCTCTGTCTTTCCCTCACACTCTCTCTCTCTACATATATATATATATATATATATGTGTGTGTGTTTGTGTGAGAGAGAGAATTAGAGAGAGGGAGGATGTGTACAACAGATGTCATTCTTTGATGACTTTGGAATCATTCTTAATTCTGAAACATGTTTGTTAGAACACGTGATCATTATATTTGGAGCTAATTATCTTCATATCGCGTAAGAAAAAGGGAATTCGACTTTATGGTTGAAAAATCACGAAGAATTCAGATCTCAGGAGAAAACTTAAGAAAAGTTGATGTCAAATAAGAGATAACATTTCTACATCAGTAATCACTACAGTCAAGGAAGAAGCTTTTAAAAAAAATACATTTCGTCTGATCACTTACAACAACGTTCACACCCAAGAAAGAAAAAAATTATCTGTTCTAGTCGCTGATATATTTCGTAGTGAAATGCAAGAAATCACGACATCAGGTAAATTTATTACAATTACTGCCTCATTTAATTACGATTTGAATATCTAAATCTTTCTGTTATATAGAACTAATCAGTTTATTACCCTGAAAGAAATGTCCTTTTCCTTATCGCTCTGACAAAATGTCTTTTTCTTTGTCGCTCTGACAAAATGTCCTTTTCGTAATGACTTTGAAAAAATGTCCTTTTCCTTATCGCTGTGACAAAATGTCCTTTTCTTTGTCGCTCTGACAAAATGTCCTTTTCCTTATCACCAAGCATTTCAGGGTAACAATGAGTTTATTGCTTCATTTTCCGATTGATACTGAAACGAATTTTAAAGCATTCTTTCAATTTAAATTTCAATCTGTTCAGGTTGTAGAAATATTTAGATTAAAATAAGTTCTACGGCAAGCTTATTGCTGGTGATTCAAACTCAGCAACAGCACCTTCATGATGGCACGTGAGTTAGATGATACTGACGCCTGTGTGAGAGTGGTCAGGTGAGTGGTAAATGTTTGACCTTGTAGGTTAACTGGAGTTCCTCATGTCACATCCTTCTAAAATTCCCAGCAACCGTCTGCTGTGCGCATGTGTAGTGCTACCAACATAACAAAATTAGTCCGATGAAGTCCTTTCCCACTTTGTCATAAAATTTCTCCAATATTGTTCTTTATATATATATATATATATATATATATATATATTGCTGATACCACTGACAAATGTTTACTTATTCTTTCTTTGCTTATTTATTTATTTCATGCTTACTACTTTTCTATTTTTATTTATTCATTTATTTAATTTGATTTATTTTATGTTTATATTATATTTATTTTTATTACTGCTTAGATGGCAAAGTAAGTATTTATTTATATGCCTACACTTAGGCATTATATCAGTTTTCTTGTTTAAGGGTTTATTTTGTTTTCTAAAACTAATTATTGCTATTTTTCATCTAAGCATAATTTATAATGTTTATACTATGGGGTGACCCTTTGTATAAATTCTCATTTAATTTTGGTGGGATATTGTTTTCTTTTGGGTTCATAGATATTTTGATAGGGTTGTGCTGTTTGTGTATTTTTCCTTCAAAGGATATTTTATCCTTGTAATATCTTCCTTTTAAATTTTTTTCCTGTAGCACCTATATAAATGTTTTCGTCTGTGTTAATATTATTAGTTACGGTATCTTTGTAAATTAGGTTATTGGTTAAAATTTTATTGTCAAGTGGGCAATTCCTTTGTTTCTGCAATTACATCTGTTAGTGTAATTTTGCTGTATTGTCATTGTTGTTGTAATTGCTATTGGTCTTGTTGAGTATATTTTTATTGTGCTTACTTATTATTTTCGCCATGTTATCAGTGCAGATGTAAGTAATTTTGATTGTTTTTTATTGATAATTTTCTGTTTTTAGGAAAGTTTTTTTCATCCAATTTGAAGAATATTTTTCTAATTTCGTCTTTATTTACATTGTTATGGTGGGGAGCTGCTACAATTTGTGGAAATCCTTATATTTATAGATAGGGGTATATAGATAGGGGTATATTTATAGATAGGGTATATATTTGAATACGGTAGAGAGGTGAATGAAATTCTGTTAATATATATTGGGTTGTTATTTGGTTTTCGATATAGTTTGTATGTTCCGTTGTTTAGGTTTAAAGTGATATCTAGGAATTTTACTACTTCTGGTTGAATTTTATATTGGTAGAGAATCCTAGGACTTTGACGGTTTTATTATTTCTTATTTTGTCTTTAATTCTGGCGTTGTAATTTATTAGAATTAATAGTCCACCGTCCCATATCTATTTTGTTAATTATATTTGCTAATTATTATGAATATGCCGACGAGTTTGCATACTTAAACACCATCATTATTATTATTGTTGTTTTAGTCCGTTTCTGATTTGTATAATATAGATTTTAGGGAGTTTTATTGTATTTACTTAAATAAATCGCATCTGTTAAAGTAACGTATGAACAAAAAATATATTAAATAACTGTCGGACTTAATGCATATTACTATCTATCTATCTATCTATCTATCTATATATATATATATATATATATATATATATATATATAGATAGATAGATATATAGATATAGATAGATAGATAGTTATATATATATATATATATATAAAAGTGAAAATTGAAGTCAATGCACAGAGGCAACAGACTGTTTCATGCTAAGCGCAATCATCAGGCCACATGCGTTGTGTTTTTACTTGGCTATAAATACGGGTCAATGATCATCACCTGATGATTGCGCTTAGCATGAAACAGTCTGGCGCCCCTGAGTGTTGAACTCAGTATTCAATTATATTTATTAGAAACTGTTACATTGGAACATGCAATTGACCACGGCAAAAATGAATATTTATTTCGATGTCTAATTTAGACATCTGATCAGGTCGTTATCTATTGTTCTAATCTTGTATTGAGCCCTTCTTACATTAATGTTATTAACGACTAAATTTATAATCTTTTCATTCTTTAACTTATCTCTCTCTCTCTATCTCTATATATATATATATATAATGAAAATGAAATCAATGCCAGTCTAGGAGAAAGAAGACTGACTTAAAACCGGCTGAATGTACTCATAAAACGTGAGAAGGGATTTTTCTAGCTATTCTTTTCAGCTGATTCCCTAAGAGTGGTTTAATGTTTAATCTTTAAAAAAGTTTACAAAACAATGCATATTGAAAAAAATAATTTTCTTTTAAACTATGATCGCCTATAGAAAGTGTCTGCCTTTAAAATTTTTCATTTCTTTTAAACGAAAGTGCGAGGCGTTACTCCATTTTTTGGATGATTTGAACAACTCACAGAAATCGAAGGGAATACAACTATATCACAGGAAATCTTTGATCAAGAGGACAATTTTGAATAGGACAGCGATACTAAATGATACATTAAGTCATTTTTATGACCTTATACAATAGAAATATGGATATCAGATACAGAAAAATTTCACGGAAGTTTATTTCGTTTTTTTATTTATTTATTATTTTGAAATTGCATACATAGATCTTTTTCATCTTCAAATAATTATAATAAATATAAAATTGCGTCACATTTGTTTTCCTGACTATGAATTAATAAAGAATTTGCGGGTGGCGTAACGATTATCGAAGAAAAAAATGGAATATTCAGGCGGGGTTCAAAATCCAGTAGAAAGAACGATCATGGATTTAATGGATTAGATTGTAAGGAACTCTCGGGGTATCTAGCTCTGGTAGGGCAACCAATTTAGGGAAAGAATACCCGAGAAAGAAACGAGCAAAGGCATTAAAAAAAGAAGCTACGTCAGTCTACGTGCATAATGGTTATGGCATTAAAATTACAGTCATTTAAGCAAAAATATTACCAGAAAGATACACTGTGTAGATATTTTTAATGAAATTTTATTAATAGTTGAAGATCACTTACATCTTTAACGAGTAAAACAGGTATTTTCTTATATCGGGAAAGGCATTAGTGAATTTTCAAAATTAGGATCAGTACAGGGATATTTAAATACTTTTTAGTTTCGGAAACTGTTTCATTTCACCGAAGTTATAAATAATAAATCCTTTATTCTGATAATGTTTTTAGCCCTACCAACACGTCTCCCGAAATAATATTTATAGATCGAGCATTGTTTCTATGTCGAGTGTCGCTTCCATTTGCTTTGAGTATTTGGCATTGTGTTTTTTTCTCTTATTCTAGGTTATTTAATCTATGCAAATTATTTAGGCTAGGTTAAATTGATCTGGTATAACGTTACAGTCGCCGTAATAGGAGAAGCCATCGTATTTGACTGTCTGTTATCATTACTGTTCCTCGGATTTAAACATTATGAAATTCTCTTCTAAGATGGACAATCAATTCATTTAGTTTTGAAAATATTGCATTGGATGTGATATAAAAATATCTTCTAAATTTTCCTAAGATTTTAAGCAAACGTGACATTTTGTGGTAGAGTGTATTGGTGCAAAAACACAATGCGACTTTAGGCCATTCAACCCCGGCCTCCAGATAACAATAAAAATCAAACCAAAAATCGGGCGAAAAATATAACTTTAACTCTTATATAATGATAAAAAAATACTAGGTTACTTAAAAATCTAAAACCGAAAAGAGTAAATAAAAATATACAGTATAATAAATAAATAATAATAAAAAAAAACAAGTAAAATAAATTAATCTAAATTAGTCCAAGTAAATAAATAAATAAACAAACAAACCGGTCACGATGAATTAAAGTAAAGATAATCAATACAAATATATAAATGAAGTAATAAACAAATTAAAAACTGTTCCCGCCAAAATAATAGTTAGAATAAACTACAGCGATTAACACCAACAATTGAATAAATAACTTTAACTATCTTCTCAAACCAAGACAAAACTATTAAATAAGCGATATAAACAAATTTTTACTACGTTAATAAAACACCAATTAAAATTAAAATAAATAAATATATAAGATAAGAAATAAAAATAAAAAATAAAAATAAAAAAAAAAAACAAGCAAAATAATTTAACCCCCAAAAAAAAAAAAATAAACGACTTCCGGGAAAATAACCGCCAAAATAAACTACCCACGATTCAACACTGACCCGTATATATAAATAGCCGAGAAAAAAATAAACACTCGTGGCCTGAGGATTGCGTCTAGCATGAAACAGCCTGTCGCTTTTAAGTGTTGACTTCAGTGTTCACTTTTATATTTACACACGCTCTATCTCTGATATTGAACACTTTATCCTATAAATATAGCACGCCTTAAGAGTATATTTCTTCATATATATATATATATATATATATATATATATATATATATATATATATATATATATATATATATATGTGTGTTTGATCATATATAATATATATTTTAGGAATTAATTTTTCATTTATTAATCTCATATTTTATTTTATTGCTGACACGTTACTCTTAGTGGATACTAATATTTCAGTCGATACTCTGTTTATTTATTAAAGAGTATATTCATTTATTTCCATCTACCGGCCTGAAAATTCGTGATATCTTACTAGAAAAATATGCGTTCTCCGGGAAGCTGCTTAGCATGCAGCATTTTCCGTAAGTTCCTGAATACTATTTCGCGGTTTGAACCAAGTATAGTGAACTAAATTGTGTAGACTGAACCGTTTAGATACTGTAAGTCATCGTGACCGCGTGTTTGAGTGAAGTGGCGATGTTCAAACTGCTAATTATGCCAGATAAAGCGCTCCCTCCCAGAAACTGTAACTAAAGTCAGATCAACGTAGCAAGTATAAACCACAGGCGAGCCTCTGTGCATGTTGAATAAAAACAAGTGGACCTCAGCAGGTGTCTACAGACGGGTGTGATAAGAAAACTATTAGCCAGTAATTATATAATAATAATAATAATAATAATAATAATAATAATAATAATAATAATAATGGACTCTCCCGTCGGTTTCGACGTATGAGGATCTGACAACTTAACCAATTGATTCAGTCATGAAATTTTGTGCGATAACTTAAATGGCACTTAAGCCCCATCTAGGGATTTACAAAGGAGGCCGCATATGGAGCAAGAGTGAGGATTGTGGGATGGGATCACTCTTAGTTTGGCTGACCTTTTAGATCTTGCTCTCGCTTCTTGAAGACGATTCAGACTAGCAGATTGAAAACTGCTGACTACACTAAAACACATTGATCTCCATTCTACTCGCCCCAAGGCTGAGCTCTTATGATGTATATGGACATGATATCAGTGACTGATAGTGCAACAACTAAAAACTATGGAATCAGAAAATATTCAAGCATTATCAATAATTTGACCGCGAATCCTTTATGTTTCCTACATTGTCTTTTAGCAAATATATTAGTCAAACCTGATAGTTTTTCGTTCCGGTAGAGATTTGGTATCTTCGGACATTTGGCATTTTTCAAAAGACAAATTCGCCATTGACTGCTTAAGGAGAAAACAACGAGGAATTTGCAGACAGCTTCGAAAAAAGAGACACCGCGATGACTAAAGATTAATAAACAAAAGTAATGGAATTATTTCGAGCTGACGCATTCCTTTTGAAAAGCATGAAAAAGGAATTTAGGACGAAAAAACTCCCAAAGCTGTCAGATTTGAGAATCGCATTTACGCATTTAAGAAAAGGAATACACAAATCAACAAATCATACGCATTTCGGGCGTGTGCCGATAGTTTGGGGGGAAATCTGCGACTGTTACCGAATCAGTCGGGTTTCGATCCCAGCTTGAAGTATTCTGATGTCTAGCCACACTTATGAGCTACGAAGCAGTCTATCTGTCGATGACTATGTGTGTGTGTGTGAATTGTAGGAAACGTTATCAACATTTCCAGCGCGGTAGCTTGTCTGTTTATTTTAATTGTAAATTTTGAATGCTGAACAGGAACTGAAAGGCAGCGTAAGACCAGCAGTTTTGTCAGGCTGTCATTTCACGCTTCGGAGATTTTATTTTCTATATGAAAGGACACATTTTAAGGACAAAGATACTTAAATTGTTCTCTGATCTCGTGAAAAAAATCCCACATATATCAACTAAATGCTTAATGTAGAGTTTGTTAATAATTCTAAGGAAAAATACTTTTATGTAATACAAAAATGGATGAACATCTGTCGATGACCATAACTGCCCAGAAAAAAAAACAGAAAAAAAGTGTTTGAGGTCTAGGTTTCTATTGTTATTATTATTTCTAGATGACGAATCAAAACTAATTTTGTCAGCTTTTATGACGAAACCCGTCATTCTATTGTTGAAAATAGGAATACTTTGAAATCTAAGAATGAAGAAACCTTCAAGAAATGTTTAATTTAAAGACACTTTTTGACCGAATTCATTATTTGTTGCTAATTATAGCTTTCACCAAATTGTCTTCATTCAATTTGCAGTCATTAGAATGTTTTTGTTATGAAAATAGTCATTGTTTTATATATGATTGATAGAATAGTTGGCGTCATTGTCCTAATTCACGTTTGGATGATTTTTATACTAAAACATAGTTTGGCATTCGTTTCATTGAAGGCAACCTGTTTTCGTTTGCAGTAACTTTCAACTTTCCTGATTGTGTCGAGTGGGGTGTTGGAGAGCTTGCACAAGCCTAGATCATGACGTTTCCATGCCTATATTTATCTGTTGAGATGAAACATCTCCCATTCACCGTGAACACTATAAATATGTTTGACGCTATTTGATAAAAATACGTTGATGCTTTTTCATCTGACCATAGTAAGCTATCCTAAAACTCTGAGGTTTTATCCTTAATCTTTGCCCAAAGTTTAAACGTATCTCTTTTTGCCTCAATTTAATTAGCAGTTTGATTCACGGTCGTAGGTCATATAAACTGATCAAGCTAAGTTTTACTGTTGTAGTAGAAACATTAAACCGACACGTTGACCACATTAGCAGATTTTCTCGTGCAGTCATTAATGAATAAACTGGTAAATAGAATTTTAGATCAGCTTTTATGTTCGACCTGGTTGCTTGTGTATAGCTGTGATATTCTTAAATTTTGGCAATACTTAATTCAATTTTATCTCTTTCGTATTGTATATATAATTTACGACTTTATGTTGACAAAATAAAATTTGTTATTCTTGTTGTAGGCTCAATTTATGTCTTTATTTTATATGTATAGAATTTTGAAAGAAATTATTTTTAAATATATTTCTAATTTTTGCAATTTCTATTTAAAATTACAACTGATGTCGTGGTAGAAATCGTCGTAAATTAGACGATGTTAAACGAGAATTAATAAAGTCGAAATTTTCAAAAAGAATTCCTGTTAGTATCCATTGTTCTAGCTTGTTTAGATACGACTGATGTAATTGAGTAATCATTTAACAATGAACGCTTTATACCTCTTTCTTAACGTAGCTTCTTTCAGAAAGAAATCCTGTTCGGAGGATAATCTTATAATTAACAATTGTAAGAAATGTGATTCTAAATCTCGAACTCAATTGTAAATGTAAGAAGATAATATCATAAAGTTAATTAAAATATATTGAAAACTGAAGAATTTAGAATTTTACTACTAAACAGACATTCTTTTCTTTGTCACAATCTGAAAAAAAAGTTATTGTTAAAAATAATCAGTCGAAAAAGTCAATTATCCTTCATTAATCTGATAACGAAATAATCCTATTCCTAAATTTCACAAATCAAGTAAATGCTTTATTTGATTTTGGAAGGTGATATAATTTAGCCAAGTTATCCGTTATCAAGACTGGTTAGCAACCAAGGCTAGAAAACGCAGTCTCCCCAAATATTTTGCTCATAACTGATGGGCGTGGAATAAATTCATGCCTTTCACAAGGCCAACCGTTATGTCATTTGGTTTTTAAGATTGAAAATGATTTAATCATTGCTTGATTATTTTCTCTGTCCCGATTTTAAAATATCAGCCCGATTGGTTTTGGCTTGTTAATAAAACTTTTAGACGTCACGTGCGAAGGAAAATCGGATATTAAATGGCGTAAAAATGAAAGTAAAATGAAAACATATTATAAATATAGTCCCTTATAAGAGGTCATATCAGTAAAATACCTTAGTATGACCCAGGACATCCAGCGAACGATTTATTAAACCAATGCGTCAAAGATTTAATTAATTACAATGATTACATTTACAGTAGGACAACAAATACTGTTGCTAGGGAACAACCCTGAAACAATTTTCATTTTTTTAGCTTAGCCCCAATTCTGCTTTAATAAATGATACGCTTTTTATAATGGTTGCATTTTATAATGGTTGCTTTTTATAAAGGTTGTTTTTATAAAGGTTGCCCATTGAATTAACTACAATGCTTCTACAGTAGATTTTCTGCACATACGAAATCTAAAAGATGCAAGCGAAAGAAAATTCTGCAATGTTTGATAAAACAAAAATTCTTTTAGCAATTTCTGTTTGCTTTAACTTGCTTTACGGCATATCAACCTAATGTTGACTTTTAGAATATGTTCGTATGAATAGAAAATGCATTCTTTATAAAAAAATCATTTTGGAGATCAGGTTTCTTTGATCTGTCTTTGTAAAGAGCATTTTTGTTGAGCGTCATATGTATTGCTGCTAATATTTTTTTCATAACCGTATTGCTGGTATTTTTCTGTAATGTATTGCTGGTAATATGCTTCTTCAAAAATGTATTAATGGCATTTTTATATAACTTTTTTTTATACCTTTATAGTGTTTTGAGCCCAGTTTGTCGTGGTGGGGTGGGTTAAATATTTGCCCATAGTTGGAACCCTAACAAGTGCTATAACCGCTGGCCAGAGTGGAAATTTTAGCAATAGCAATGAAGAGGTTGGTCCACGTTCATCAGAACCACCAATCTCCAGATTAGAAGCATTGCCTGATGTAGTTTATCATCATACCAAAGACGAGCAATTTCTGGCGCCCAAGTATTAGGGGGTTTATAATAAACCAGGAAAAAAGAACGGTTACTGGTAATTTTTTTAGTCTTGATTAACTGACATTATATTTATATTATATGTATCATATATTATCTTGTATTTATCATGTATTATATATATATCATATCAGTATAAGTAGCACGATGATAATGAATTATGCTATAGAAAACAAGAGATTTTATATTAGAAAACACTGAAAAACAGCAAAATCATTGTTACTTGTCAGGAATTAAAAAAAAGCGTTACTGATAAAATAACTATGAAATGCATAATATAAATGTAATTCTAATGTTTTTACTATAGAAATATAACGTAAATTTTGAAGATGAATTTTCAGTTGCACGTAAAATGGTAAACGATCTTAAGAGAACAAGGCTGGAAATCTGTCGTTCCTTATATTTTAAATTCAATACGATTTTATGTGATGTTTTTATGTTTCGTTCATATTTCTATCAGATCTTATATAGATGCATAATCCTGTGAAAGGTAAATTATCCATCATTTTACACTTGTCGGTCTTCCAATAGTAATGTGTGACTTCTTCCCTAATCACTATAATTTTAATCTCTATAAGGATTATTCTTTATGTATCTTTATAATCATATGTTCCTATCACGTCCAGTTACATTCATATCACAGACACCATTTATTCACCTTCTACCTTGAATAGGGTTCGAGCCTTGTATAGGCTGAACTATATAGCACTAAAGATTTAATCATGTATACATGTATGTGCGTTTCCGAGACACAGCTTAAACGAATCATAATACCTCAACTAATGTAGGAGCATACTGTACCTTGAATCCCTAACAAGTGCAGTCACACATTTTATTAAAATTAAATGAAAATAAATTATTATATCAATAGATATGTTTTCCTTCTTTACAAAGAGAAATTACTTCTATAAAATGGACTTAAGGTTTTCCAAGCGTAACTTAGATGTGGCACAAGGCCGAAAGTATGGTGCATCCAGCGAGGATCAAACTCACTTTTCAGTAGTGACTGACATAGCAAGACAAGCTTGCTAACCATTACACCACGCCGAGGTGCCCTTCTATAAAATGTAGTTTGTAAAGAAAATGAATGATCAAGTCATGTGACACATATAGACTCTTCACCTTTTCAGGTAAGTTGTTTATGAATAAAAATTCTAATATAGTGTATTGGATTGTATAAATAGATGTTGTGTTATGCGTATTTAAATTTATTTAATAATGTTGTTATAATCTATTATCAATGTTTATTATTTTTGACATACATAATAGCTGGAATATAATATGAAAGTGTTTGAATCAGACAAAACGTCCCTAGCTAAAGAACTTGATTTATTCTCATACAGTAAACCAGGATATAAGGCGTTGTTGGTGCTTTTCATTCGTTTTAGCTCCGGAAATCAATCTTTTGCTTATAATAAAATATTTTGCTTATAGCTGATAATAAAATATATATTTATTATGAAGCCAAGTGGAACAAAAGAACCTTTTAATGTCTTTAAATACAAATTAAATGTGTAATTAATAATAAAATTGATAATGTTACCTCATTATGTATAATGAACTGATTAAAAATTTTAATGGCTGTTCTAGTATATATATATATATATATATATATATATATATATATATATATATATATATATATATATATATGTGTGTGTGTGTGTGTGTGTGTCTGTGTGGGTCTGTATAGAGAAAGAGTAAGAGACGACTAAATTCAACCTAAGAGAATAAACTCTCTAGATCGTTACAAATTAAATAGAGATAATTTCCAAAACAACACAGCTGAATTATATAGAATTATTTGATATGCGCCCAAACTCCCGGATATATTAATTAGAATTAACTAATTAGTAGTAATCATCAAAATAATTTAAAATAATTTTCAGTTGGCTCAAAAGTTTCAGAAAGTTTGAAATTCAACATAATAAAGCGACTAAACAAAATTACAATTGTAAATTTGACATTGAAAGGATATTTAACATTTGACAAAATAATGATTTCTGCTCTCATCGAATAAAGTGGTAACCTGATGTTGCCACATCTAGTAAATAGGCAGCCGGAGAATGAAATTTCAATCTCAGTTCCATAATGGCTTCTTGGGAGACAACGAAGGAACGTGTGGACGCACCAGTATGGCATGTAGGCTATTTTCAACTGCCCAGCATTTAGAAGCTACAAAGGAATGTTCTGCAGTAATCTTTTGACAAGGCTTCAGAAATTCTAAATGCAATTCACCTCCCTTATCTTGTCAAATACAGAACATTTATGTTTTCTTAAAAAATGTTTTATCATTGAAAGCTGCGGGCATTGATGTTCACTGATGCGGCTTCTCATAATTATTGACGTTCTGGAATCGTCAAATCCTTTCTGATTTCCCGCGACAATTTTCTACAGAAGTGAAATGAAATTTGTAATATTCACCAATATTTTTTTTCTTATAATTTATATGGAACCCTGTTTTTTAAATTTTTTTAAAAATCTTTTAGATACTCTTTGCAAAAGGTTCGCAACAATGAAGTAGTTGACAAAAAGTTCTTTTCAAATCTTTTTCAACGTTGACTGGATGACAGCATCCAAAAGATATTTTGGAATTAATCACATTCAAATGCTTGCGGTTTATCGTTATGTAGTTTGGTGTCTAAATAAAAATTAAAAAATTCTTGAACTTGTCAAGCCATTCAGAGCAAATATTACTTCCGACCGAAATATCTGCATAGGCATTATTAAGCATTTTCTTTTTCTGCTGCGGTCTTATTTAAATAAAAATAGAAATCCCGCAGAAAATTGTATTTTGTGCGCTGCTAAAATCATGTACAGGGTGACCCCAAAAAACGGGAATTTTTGAAGTGCGTATTGCCAGACATGAGCAAGTGGCAACACTGCGAGACAGTGATCTTGAGAAAGTAAACATTTCACCATTTAGAATTCAAGATGAAATTCACAGTATCCCAGCTAAGATGTTGCAGCAGTCAATGAGGAATCTCAACAGCAGATTTCAAGAATACATTTGTACAGGAGGACGCCATCTACAGGACGTAATTTTAAAAAAATCAAAATGCCATCATTGTTTCTTAAATGACATGTTTTAAGGTTTCAATTACTATGAATAAAATATTTTTCTTCCATCACTCTTGGTTTTATTGGATTGTTAAAAAGTTACCGTTTTTTTTTTTGTATTTCTCTGCATAGAATAATTAATCGTTGAATACAGAACATTAAAAGTTGTGTAATCAATGCCTAGTTTTGGAAAAAAAAACGCTGAATATATTTCAGTCATATATCCCATTGTATATAATTAGAGAGAAAAATTTATCTATAAAATCTAAAAGCATGGATCCATTATCTGTTTTCATTTTCTTAAAACACACATATATTAAAAAATTGTTGAAAACAGAAAAAAATCATGAATTACAAGAAACAGAAAATTACTGAAAGTAATTTGCAACGAAACTAAAGTATCTCAATTTATTACATAAATCTTTGTTATCGATATAAAGACACCATTCTGCCTTCCATCAGTATGGCTGATGCTAACCTCCACGAGAGTAACTCATTGCTTCTTCTCAATCTCACATTCTCGGTTGAAATGAATGGGGAGGACTATATTGAATCCATTGCTAGGTCTAAGATGGTAAGAAATTGGTTCACTCGTGCTAGACATTTTATCGGAATCTATTTTATATATTTATATGTTTACCATTTGTACATGCTTTAAATATTGCTAGAACAAATGAAGCCATAAAATAATCAACAATATTATTGATCCTGGTCTGGCATCTCTGCTTCAGTCAATTTCCCACCGCCGGAATATAGCTTCCATGTGCTTTTTCTATAATTACTTTCATGGTAATTGTTCGTATGAACTCTTCGCTATGATACGTAGACTTTATGAATTTAAGCGCAGTACTAGATTGGCTGCAAGGTCTCATCAATTCACAGTTGAATTGGTTAGATGTAACTGTAAGTTCTATGTTAACAGTTTATTTCCTCGCTTGTCGAAATCTCTTCTGACTCCATGTTTTCCAGCCAACTTCGATCTTCCAAAATTTAAATGCAATATCAATTATCTCCCTTTCCTTTTGATTCCTCTTCTATTGTTATCGCTCCTTCATAATATTTCTCTTTTACTTATTCTTTCACACTCAGTAACCCCTTGAGTCTTATTGACTCTTTACCTTGCATGAAGTTGATATGATTAAAAAAGAGGGGACTGAGGTCGACACCTAGCGGTGACAGTTTGTATCATGCTTGAACGTAAACGTCAAGCTATGAACATTGCGTTCAAGCAAGAAACAGACAGTCCCTGTTAGGTGTTGACTCTAATGTCCACTTTTATATTTACGCGTACGCACTCTACCTGATTTTGAGCACTTTTACCAATAAATATAGAACATATTAAAACTATATTTTTATCACACACACATAAATATATATATTTAAAATGTGTGTATTTAGGCAGCAAATTTTCTTTTAGATATGTCTGATTGAATAAATTACAGACATTGTGTCTGCTAATTTTTCAGAAAATCCATTCATACTCACGAATAACCATCCGTGTATTGGTGATAATGGAATGAGAGAAATGTGCTATAGTTGTTTAAATTTATTTTATTTTAATTTCCCAAGTACATTCTACCTTCTTCCAAGATCATCTTCAGTGGTGCAAGTCATACAAAACTATATGTTGTCCATTAATATAAGTATTATACAAAGTTGTGCGTTGTTATCCATTACCGTAACTTTTCATTGTGCTTTTAAATGCAAGACGGTTGATAATGAGCTCAGCGTTCATTAGAAGGTGAAAATGTATCCATTATGTAATTTTTCCACTATGTTATAATGTCATGGTCACGCCCGCATTAAAGCGTGAAAAAACTGTTCCTTTACAGGCATTTCAGAACATTACTGCAGTAGTCATAGTTGATTCTGTCCTGTGCCGGCTTTAATATTTTGATATAAATTGCTTCTAATATCTGTAATCTAAATTTGTTATATTCATGTTGTAGGATAGCTGTGTTGTCGATTAGTAATTCTTTATATTGTGAATGTGGACAAGAATGTTGTTGTAGACTTTTTGCAATGGACGAATGATAAGACATGTGTAATGTAAGCCTTCTTATTAGTGTATTTGTCGTATAATTTTCCTAAATATTTGTTTTTTCGTTGTTGGAGATACATTCTCCCAAAGGAAAAATTTAAATTGGTATATAATGTTGGTTTTACGTTTTTGTATTCTATTTTTATAATATATGATGAATATTATTTTTATTAGAATCCTTGGACGATATATCAGTATAAATAAAATTCTTTATGATTCTTTCATCCTGTTTGTAGTTAGCATGCATCTGGTTGCAATATATATTTGATATATTTAGTGTCTTTTGGGGAAGTATTATATTCTGTTTGACGTGTGTTGAGTTTTTTTTTTATATATCTTCTTATTTGTTCTTTCTTTAATGTGGTTAGGGAAGTCATTATTAACAAGAGTTAAGTGTAGAAAATCTTTTTTGTGGAGGTGTTAATTTGTACTCGGTTAATTATATATATCAAAGGAAAAAAGCCCTCATATGCAAAGCATTCAGTACATACCTTGCATTTTTCCAGCATAAATAATGATGTGTAATATGTAATTAATTATTGATAATCGTTAGTCACTTAACGTTTTTGTCTGAAGATATATAAAGTAGTACAGAAATATGATAGGCTATTGTGTAGTGATTTCCAACCGTTTTTGTTCTAATATCTAAAATAAAGTAATATACTGCTCTACTTGGTACTGAGCACTTTGAAAAAAGTAAATGCTACAAACAGCGGAATTTTACTCTATGTGTTTTTTCTCTCATTTGATATATATATATATATATATATATATATATATATATATATATATATCGCATAGTCAGTGCTGGTATTAACAAGATAGGGCTTGATGCAATATAACAGAGTTATAAACTATATATTAATAAATATACATATTTATTTTTACAGGTAGCACGAGTTAACTCAGCACCTGAAGGTTGCGTTGTGCATGAAACTCCGAGTCGTGAAACCGATGAGGATAAATATGTATATTTATTAATATATATCTATATATATATCTCTATCTCTCTCTCTCTATATATATATATATATATATATATATATATATATATATAATGTTGTTCTGCTGAAGGGATAGTAAAATCAACATTCGTTTTAAACATCTGAGATAAAAGCGTTGGTTAAATAGATGTAGTTTCTCGGGGGTCGTTAGATCCATATCTGTGTCGAGTAGTTTAGAAACGTCCATTATAGTCTATTTCAGTGGTAGAGACAAGCATTATCACTGGGTCTAATTAAATAGGAAGGGTTAGCTAATATGAAAATTTTCTCTAGCATGGACAGTAGAATAATTTTAATTCTTGTGTTGGGTAGTCCAAAAATGTCATACCCTCTAGTTTACATGAAAAGAGATAAACAAAATATCACAAGGAGAAATTAAATGATATGAGATGCTGTTTTGTCATGGACAGAGAAATGATAGCAACCAGTATATGTCGAAAGAAAAACAATCGGTTCGAATTTCACAGAAGGTTACAAATTACAAAAGAAACCTGAAAAAAAAAACCTGAGGATACAACATTCGAATCATTGTGACATGATAACAACCAAATAGAGGACACCAATTCTAATAAATCAGTTTATATATAGAATATATCTATTAGAAATTTTGTTTTACGTTAAGCAAAAGATTGTCGTGACGACTAAAGTAAATTTCAAACAAATTCCTATTCATTCAAGAAAGAGAATTAGGTTAAGTGATTCCTTTGTTGGAAACCTTTTTTTTTAAATCTAGCCAGACATTAGAGGACAAAAATAGGAATTATTCTATTGATTTAATATGCAATTTTCCCCTCATCTTTTGCTTCAGGTTGAAGTAACAATTCCCATACGGTTTTGTTTTGAGATAACGAAGTACTCTTAAGATGAGGTTTAGTCAGTATTCAACAAATCCGACAGAAGCAAGCATAAGTTGGAAAGTTCTTTGTGTCTCCTTAAAACCAACGAATAAAATAAAAGGATTTATTCATTGAGTTTAATCAATTAATATCATTCGAATTGTTCATCATTATCCGAACGAGCACTGCAACAGCAAAATCAACTTTCCGAAAACAAAACAAGGTGCGTGAAAACAGGGAAATCTCCAGAGAAACAAAGATACAACAATAGCTGAACTGCCATGTAATATCAATGCCAATATATAGCAGTGAAGATTTATCAATTGTCTCACAGTTGAAGAAATATGATTCTACACAAGCATGATAAGAATACCACGAACGGAATGTTTAAGCAGCAAAATAGCCTTAAAATTAAAAATCTCTATCTATAAAAGGCAGGATGTGTGTGTGTGTGTGTGTGTGTGTGTGTGTAAAAATGCACGGCCGCAATTTTCGACGGATTTGCACCAAAATTTACTTGCACATGCTGCAAGTTAGCAGAAAGGCCAAGACCGACATTGCATTTCCCAACTCCCATCGATAGTGGAAATAATCGATTATTTCATGCTTCTACGGCAGTTTGCATGTAGTTTACGGCCATTCTGTACTGGCCAGAGTGAGAGCCAATAGCTGGCTGTCACGAATAGGCAGGGAGATTCTATTAGCCAGCGTGAGAGCCAACAGCTGACTGACACGAATATTAACTAGCATGCTAGCATGAAAAAAAAAAGACCGGTAGCTGCATTCGTTACAAGTGGGAAAAATTTAAATCTGCATGGCACTTTACTCCAATTGGCTAATTCGCTTGCTTAAACTCAACGTTGATTCTGATTCCGCAGAACTGGGTTGGGTGTGAAAACGTATTTGTTGTTAACATTCTTTTTTCATTAGGTTTTTCCAGTTACGAGTTTTTTTTAAAGCTGATCGTTTTGTGTTCATTTTGCTTAGTTCTTTTTTCGTAACAGATTTAATGTTTATTATAGAGCTTAGAAAAAATTCGCAGTGTGAGATAGGCAAGAAGTAAGGCATTTAGCAACATCAGCATGGCAAAGGGCACACCTTTAAAGGCAAGGAAGGGTAAAAATATTTTAAGTCAAGTGATAGCGATTGCTGTATGAGTCGTACGATTTTTGAATCAAGCACGGGCAACGCCGGGCCATGCTGCTAGTAATTACAAAAGGATTCTGGCCATTCTGTTTAGTCGTTCAATGTTGAAGAGCTTATCTGAAATTCTGGCATATGGTACTTTAACTTCAATGATAATAGTAAATATTACGGAAGCATCACACCTATGGAGATCTGACATATTGGAAACCTATTTTCTTCGTACAGAAAAGAACCAATGATGAAGGGAGAATGTATTGTCAGTATTCCAAGTAAGGAAAGATTACCTTGAAAATCACTATGCAATATATTAGTTTCTAAATAGAAATATGAACTAACAAGAACTAACCGGCCTATATTGATTCATCTGGAGCGTATTTCCAAGAATGGCGCTCCAAATGAGGACCGATTGCACAATAACAAGAATGGTCTGGTCTGTGAGATTGGATTGCTTAACATTATTCTACTGTGTAGCATCCTTAACAACTATTTTTTTTTAATCTCTATCCTCTTGAAACTAAATAACGGATATTTTTTAAGACATAGTTGTAGAACAACCAATAAGAAGCGAAATATCGTATCATCTTAAATGTATATAGTTTTTATCTCACCGTTACATTTGGTATAAAATTTCTTGTCCCGTCAGACGAATGCTGCAAATCATCAGAGAATCCCAAGCCATCCACCAATATGTTGTCTTTGGTTAATGCAAGAACAGCGCGGAAGATGAACGAGAGAAACAGATTAACGTGGATTGTGTTGCGCCGACATCGCAGTTTCCTGAAAGAAAAGTTTCAGATTTGTGTGACAAACAATTCTTCTAACATTTAATCACACCTTATTTTTGAAAACTCATCAAATTATTTTTATAGAACACAAGTCAAAAGAAAAAAAACAATTCAAGTGCCTTTAGAATTAGTAAAACAATTTGGTTGATAAAGTCTTTAGCCACCCAAAAGAAGTGGTATATAAACAATAATACACAAAACAAGCGATATATAAATAATACTATATATATACCCAATTATATATATATATATATATATATATATATATATATATATATATATATATATATATATATATATTAAAAAGAAGAGAAGAGAGGTGCCGCAAACGTTTTTGTTTGTAATGTGGATTTATTTAGAAAAAATATTATGCTTTGTTTTACATACTTTTTTACGACACGTGTTTCTGGTCTCGCGACCGTCTTCAGGTAAAAGTGGAGATTTCTACATATTATTAAAAATAATTAATTTTTCTTCATGTTCAATGTGAAATATTCTCGATATGAGACATTCTCTGTGTGTTGGTAATCCGAATTTTTTCTAGAATTGTCAATGAAGAGTTCTGCGCGAAGGGTAACTCTTCAGTGACAATTCTAGAAAAAAATTCTCTTCTTTTTTAATATACATACTTTTCTCTCGTTGGAACCACTACAACATATTTCTTTTATATATATATATATATATATTTTGATTATAGTGGTGATTATAGTGGTGAAGATATATATATATATATATATATATATATATATATATATATATATATATATATATTATAAGCGTTTCACCCCAAGCAAGGCGGAAAGCCACTAGGACGCAAGAAGTTACAGAAAATTTGGAGCAAGATCAGATAGGAGTGATAGAAAAAGGATGAGGAGAAGAGTAGTGGATAGATCAAGGCAACTGGAGACACAGAGGCCAGTGAGAGAGAAAGAGAGAGAGGGAGAGTGCAGAAACCCCTTCCTAAACAAGAAACAAGGCGTAAGCCTCTACGCATGTCCAAGAGAAGGGGAGGAGGTTGATATATATATATATATATATATATATATATATATATATATATATATATATATATATATAATCAAAATATATTAGTGATTGATAGTGCAAGAATTAGAAACTAAGTGATCAGAAATTATTCAACGATTATTAATAATTTAATATTATGTTTAAAAAGGGGCTAGATTTATGAGGTGATGAATTTTTTGTTTCATCTCCAGCGCTAACAATCAACAAACAATTCTAATGTCCTCATCTTTGTCGCCATATTTATTACAACGTTTCGGCCGTTGTACTCTCCGGCCTTTTTCAGGTGGTTGGAATGTCAAACTTAACACTTTATTTCGCTCACTGGGGTTGACTGCTCTAGTTCCACTGTGCGTTTGGTGTTGATGTATTCCTTTTTTAGCCATGATGGAAACCGATCGCTGAAACACAATTTTATTTAAAAAAAAAAATTATTTTTAAAATATATGTGACGAAAATGTCTTCTGTTTTAAAAGGTAAAGCGATAAAAAAACCCAAAAAATTAATGTCAGCTGAAAAATGATACGATTTGGGGAGTTTATAGAATTTATTCCATCGAAATAATAATGATTTTATTAGATTGATTCTGAATCTATTTTTGTTGATTTTACAAGAAAGGATTTTGAAGTACAATTTTAGTTACTCTTATGTTTAATGGTGACGAAATCTGAAGTAGAATTTGTAGTTAAAAAAGGGGTCTTAATTAAATCCGTAATGCTACTAAGATGCAAGCGTTTATTGGGAGTGGAGGAGAATGAGAAGAATTTAATGAGGAGAAAGAACAATAAAAGAATCTTTTTTCATGATGTCAGCACATAGCGATAATGCCACCAAGATGCAAGGGGTTACTGGGAGTGAAAGAAAACGAAAAGACGTTAGTGAGTAGAAAAGACAATAAAATAATCAGGTTTCAGGAAGATAGAAGATGACGACAATGCCAGTAAGATGCAAGGGGTTTCTCGATGTGGGAGAGAATGAGATGATTTTAGTGAGGAGAAAGGAGAATAAAAGAAGAGGTTTCAGGAAGAATGAAGATGGCGATAATGCAGCTAAGACGCAATGGGTTACTGGGAGTGAAAGAGAATGAGAAGATTTTAGTGAGTAGAAAAGACAATAAAAGAACGGAGTTCAGGAAGAGAAAAGATGGTGTTAATGCCGCTAAAATAAAAGTCGTTATTGAAGGTGAAAGAGAATGAGAAGACTTTAGTAAGAAGAAAGGAGAATAAAAGAACAGGATTCAGGAAGACAGAAGATGGCGATAATGCCACAAAGATGGGAGTGGTTACTGGAAGAGAATGAGAAGACTTTATGAGAAGAAAGGCCAATAAATGAACAGTGTTCAGGAAGAGAGACGATGGTGACAATGCAATTAATACACAAGCGGTTACCGGAAATAAAAGTGAATGAGAAGACTTTAGTAAAAAAGAATGACAATGAAAGAATCAGGTTTCAGGTAAGTCAGAAAATGGCGATAATGCCACTGAGAGACATGGGGTTACTCGGAGTGAAAGAAAATGTGAAGACTTTAGTGAGTAGAACGGACAATAAAAGAACAGGTTTCTGGAAGATAGAAGATGGCGACAATGCCAAAAAGGTGCAAGTGTTACTCCAACTGGAAGAGAATGAGAAGAAAGGATAATAAAAGAACAAGATTCAAAAAGACAGAAGATGGTGAAAATGCCACAAGTGGTTACTGGCCGTGGAATAGAATGAAAAGACTTTAGTGAGTAGAAAGGACAATAAAGCAACTGGTTTCATGAAGACAGACGATGGTGATAATGCCAGTAAGACGTAAGTATTTACTGACAGTGGAAGAAGACTTTAGTGAGGAAAAAGGTTGATAAAAGAAGTGTGTTCAGGAAGACAGAAGATGCCGATAATGCAACTAAAATGTAATGTGTTACTGGAAGTGGAAGAGAATGAGAATTCTTTATTGAGGAGGAAGGAGAATAAAAAAAGGTTTCAGGAAGACAGAAGATGGCGACAATGCCACTAAGACGCATGGTTTTACTGGGTGTGGAAGAAAAGGAGAAGACTTTAGTGAGCAGAAACGACAATAAACCACAGGGTTCAAGAAGAGAGAATATGGCGATTGACGCTTGAAAAGGTGTTTGTTTAGAAAAGTACAGTAGCGTCCAAAACTAAGGGACAACATTTTAAAACCTAATATTTGTTAGAAATAACAACTGTGAAAAGCTGAAATTTTGACAACTGGTAGTCGTTATCATCCATAATAACATACTAAAATTTGAATCATTTGCAAAGGATAGAAAAAGAATTATAACAATTATTTATTTATTTTCAAATTTGGAACGTCCAAAAGTAAGGGACAAAATGGAGAAAAACAATGTAAACGGCAAAAAAACAATAAAAATACATGTACAATCAATATTTAGTAAATGAGCCCTTGCTCTCAATGACAGCTGCACATCTTCGACTACAAGAACGAATCAGTGCTTGACAATCCTCGATACTAATTTTAGACCATTCTTCTTGAAGCTTCACCCACAAATCCTCCATGTTAGTGGGATTTCTTTCCATAACTTTCATTCGTAATGTCTTCCAAAGATTTTCAATTGGATTTAATTCAGGACACTGCGGTGGCCAATCCATAATTTCCAAATCTTGCTCGCTAAGGTAACTCATTACCACCTTTGCCTTGTGACATCGGGCATTATCTTGCATAAAGGTAGCCCTATCGAAACCTGAATTCTGTATGATTGGCACAACATGATCTTGAACAATGTTTTTATAGATCTGTGCGTTTACACGACTTTGTAACCGGACAAGAGGCGTTGTAACTTGGCTAGAAAACATTCCAAATACCATGACGCTTCCGCCCCCAAACTTGACAGTTTTCTTAGTACACTTTGCACTTAATCTTTCACAAATACGTCTCTTTACATTGTTTTTTCCATCATTTCCAAATAAATTAAACTTGCTTTCATCACTGAAAAATACTTTTGCCCAATTTTCATATGTCCAAATTACATACCTGTTTGCAAACTCTAATCTCTTCTTCTTATTCTTCGAACTAACAAGTGGTTTCTTCCCTGGGGTTCGATTAAATAACCCTATTTCTTGCAGTCGTCTACAAACAGTCTGTCTTGACACATTAACACATGAGGTACTATTCATAACACATTTAATTTCTGTGCAAGACTTAAAAAGGTCCTTTAATGACATACGCTGCATTATTCGATCTTCTCTTGCCGAAGTTTTGCGGGGTCTGCCGGTTTTAAAAGCACTAACTCTTTTGCCAGTATCATTGTAGGATTTAACAACCCTGCCTACAATACTCTTAGAACGTTTCATTTTCTCTGAAATCTCTCTAATGGTGTGCTTTTCCTTGTGTAGCTTCACAATATTGTGTAGCTTGTCTCACAGAGTAATCAAGTTTTTGGCGTTTCGCCATGGTGCCGGCTGATGCAACGTTTACAAATGACTAAGTAAGACTTATTCTTTAGAGGAAATCAAAAAAATTTGAATATAGCATACTGTTTACATTGTTTTTCTCAATTTTGTCCCTTACTTTTGGACGATCCTATTTTGAAAATAAATAAATAATTGTTATAATTCTTTTTCTATCCTTTGCAAATGATTCAAATTTTAGTATGTTATTATGGAGGATAACGACTATCAGTTGTCAGCTTTTCACAGTTGTTATTTCTAACAAATATTAGGTTTTAAAATTTTGTCCCTTAGTTTTGGACACTACTGTATATTGAAGTTCAACATATAACGAGTGATGATAGAAACTTTAAATTTTTAACGAAAATCTTAAATTTTCCAATTTCATAATTAATTTTACTTTTTTTTATATATTGATAAGCCAATCATTACGATCAGTGATATGTGGCAAAATGCCATCTACAGTCTCGTAACAAATGCGCATTTCATGTTATGCAAGAAGTAATACGCTCACACTTAGAATCGTTGAATGCCACAGAAGAAAGAACTTTATTAATTTGATAAAATACAAATTATTACAACCAGTAATATAAACTCTAGCATTTGCGTAAGGGCACGATTTTTCGGGTGCTCACGAGTAGCTATCAGCAGTCGTTCTAGGATTAAACCACCGTACGACAAATCCTTCGGCTGCCAAGAAATATGCGATGCGATAAACTAATGTGAGCTTTCCCGACAAATATGAGTTCATAGATGAATAATTGTGGTACTAATTGAAGACAGTCTTTATCAGAACTGTACTTTGGGTTAATGGTGTAAGGACGACTTTTTGATGATTCTATATTTTTGAAAAATTGGGTCATAAATTATACGTGTGTCGTAATCCTTAATAAAAGCGATGGCCCCATGATGCATTGTGGGAACACAACAAGCTAGAGATCACAATTTGGAAAATGTTCTGCAGTGAAATGCTCGGTCTTCTTATTCTCGTAGAAGACGCTTGCTTGCTTACGACTTACTTCTGTATCATTGAAAAAAAGAAAAAAAGAAAGAGAAATGCTTTCATAGCAACATTATTCTGCGATGGCTTCTTTCAGCTTGTTTATGAGCGTCGCCACACTGCACGAGCTTTAAGGCCAGTTTCTGGAAGATGAAGAAGACTTCACTTTGTTGTCATGGAAATCAATGTTTCCAGTTTTAAAACCAGCAAGAAAAATGTTCTAATTTAACTATAGATATGTGTTTCGTCTAATTGTACTTGACTATATTAAGGCATCAATCATATAAAACTCTCTCTCTCTCTCTCTCTCTCTCTCTCTCTCTTGACATATGGAAGCTATATTATTTTATTACGATTTCTCAGTGTTTTCATTAAAGGTCGATGTGTAAATTTACTTACAACGATTGAAATGATTGTCAAAGAAATAAGTTAAGTATAATATGGATTGAAGTCATTTTAGAAGAAATGATTTTTCACTCTTTATTCGTATTGTTTTAAAAGTAGAACAACAAAAATAAAAGGTATTTAACTCTCTCTCTCTCTCATTAAAGGTCGCGTGTAAATTTGAACTGTAGTTGGTGAGGTGACTGATCGGAAAATTTTTGCTAAAAAGCTATGCTCAAGATATGAAGAATTGACGGCCATATCATTATGATGAATGTCAGGAATGTACAGAATCTAAGCAAAAGCAACAGAGTGGACTATGTAATTCATATGGAGAGTTTCGCATTGCACTTGGTTAGTTTCCAATTTATATAAAGGCCGACCAGGATTGTCTAGATATCAGGCGGGGTCCTTTATCGCATTTATATGAATAATCAGGCTTATTTATCCTCTATTTGTAATCGCCATGTTGCGTTAAAATTCGAATATTAATAAACTAAACTAAAACAAATCAACGTTTGAAGATGATGAATAAACTTATATTTTTAAGGTAAGAAGCTTTCGAGATATTTTCATTGCTTTGTTGTTATTTTTAGTATTATTATTAATTGCCAACTTGAAATGTAATTTAATATTGCGAAATTTTTAAGTTTCTTTTTTTTCATCGTATTCTGTAGAAGAGTCTGTGTATGGCGAGAGTGTTCATTGATGCACAAAGCAAGAAAACACACCGCGGACAGAGATTAAAAAAAAACAGCGAGAAAGGGTGTAATTATTTAATAATATTCAGAAAACGATGCGTACAGATCTCCCCCCCCAAAAAAAAAAAACAAACAATTAAAAACAGAATAAACTAAGAAGAAAATAGAGAGAGAGAGAGAGAGAGTTTTGTCACCTAACCATATCTCGCGGTGAGATAAACAATATCATTTACTAGGACAGTGCTCATGGGTTCAGTACTCATTGTGTGATGATAGAGATGTATGGCGCCTGTTTGAAGGTTCTGCCTTGTAGCTGAGATAGTTCAGTATTTCTCATTAGACCTGAGGGTTTAGGTTTTGAACCCGAGTAGAAAAAAATGTACTTCGAATATTGAATTTCAAGACATTCATTTGGAAGACTGACGCAGTACAGAGTTTTCTCTGCAGAAACTTGACCCTCTCTCTCTAAGATTAGCATATATCAGTAGATAAATGTAAACAAGAGAGATAGAGAAAGAGAGGATGAGGAAAGAAATAATGGAAAAAGAGAAAGAAAGAGAGAATGGGGAAAGCGAGAAGGGAGAAAGAGAGGCGGAGAAAGAGAATGGGAAAAGAGAGATAGAAAAAGAGTGAATGGGAAAATAGTGATAGAGAAAGAGGGAACATGGAAATAGAGAATGGGGAACGCGAGAATGGCGAAAGAGAGATTGGAGAAAGAGAGATTGGAGAAAGAGAGATTGGAGAAAGAAAGAATGGAGAAAGAGAAAATAGCAAAAGAGAGATAAAGAAAGAAAGTAGGGGAAAAAAGAATGAAAGAGAGAGATACAAACAGAGAAAAAAGAAAGAGATATAAAAAGGAGAGAATGGTGAAAGAGAGAATGGGGAAAGAAAGAGGGTTTGACATATAGAAAGAGTGAGAGGAAGAGTTAAGTTGAGAAAGCAGAAAGAAGAAGGCAAAAGTGAAATGAATCTGTTTTCCTTCAGGCCCATTTGCGTGTATTCCTATCGCTGTAATATGATTATCGCTATCGACTTGCAGCAAATTCATTCAAACAACATTGTCAGCAAACGTGAAATAAGATAAACGTCTTTGGACATCGAATAATTTTTTCCATCAATTTTCATACAGATGAATGAACTAAAAGTCGAGAAATGATACTCAAATCAATATTACCGTGCCATAATTAGTCAGGTTTCTCACCTTATCAGCTATAGGGGCATTTAAAAGTTTATTATTTGGGTCTAATTCTGAAAAATCGCGCCAAATATTTCGATGTCTTAATCTCATGGTCAATCTATAAATATGAATACCATATACATCCGTATATAAGTCGACATTGCCAAACCGTTACGGAGTGTTCAAACATGAACAAACCAGTAACTTCCGAGTATCGATTAGTGACTTGCAGCATCAAACTAAAATTGGCATGGCCGAAAAAAAACAAAAACAAAATAAAACAAAAAACAAAAAAAAACAAAAAACAAAACAAACTAAGAACTGTAAAAGATATAATTTAGAAAGCCTATTTCAAGCGAGACTTTACCAAGAGATCAACTCAACATTTAACAACTGAACAAAAATCATATTTCGCTAAAGGAACCTGTCCACACACCTTGGTCGGTAACCGAAACCAAAGATGTCATTGAAAAGAAGCAGGATACTCGTGGCACAATATGCAGTTGCTACAAATTTACTAAAGCTGAGACCAAAAAACAGGGTAAAAAAATAAAAGTCAAGCACACAGAGGAAGAACTTGTCTCTTTGATTAGTCAACAACTAAATAAGCTATACTGTACGGAAATCAAAATTTTGAAGGCTATAAACCCTCAAAACAGCAACTGAAGAAAAGTGCGATAGTCCATGATAGCAATGATTTAAAACAATGAGTAAAGTGCAGAACTTAATATCTAGTCAGAATATCTTAAAGCTGTCAGTAAATCATTATTAAATGACCTTACATCTCATATTCGACTGTGTTTAATCAGTGGCGTGGTAACTTGAGCTTTCAAAGAAGCGATCCGAGTATTAATGTTTCAAGAAAGACAGATATTTAGATTGTAAAGAACTACTATCATCTGTTTACGTATATCAGTTATTCATCAGTATCATCGCAAATTGTGTCAAAAACGATCGGTATGCATTTCTCTCAGAATCTCAGGCCGAATACAAACCTTGAAAAGGAACAATCCATCAAATAAAAAAAAATCGTTTTCATTGACGTTACTAAAGCTTTTTATAGCTGCAAATTACCTTTACTTGTGAAAGACAGAATCAGAGGAAATATAAATAAAAGAATAAACCTTCTTAAAACTACGTATGATAACCATGAGACGTTAATATAGAGATCGGTATTTTACATTCTGTAAATATTTTAAAAGGAGTAAAATCAATGGAATATTCTATCTGAATTTCTCCTCTTCTTAATTGTAATCGTTTCAATTATACATAAAACAGAATCCATTAGTAAATCAAGTGATTCAATTGGTGGTCACCTCCTTTCAAGCCTCGGATTTGCTGTTGATATCACTACTGTGAATGACGCGAATTAAGATCTATGAAGAAAGGTAGCAATACGTTTGTCAAAAATACAGATGAAGTGAGTTTGATTATAAATAAAAAAAACTGCATTGCAACCAATAAACATAATGTCCCTTTCAAAATAACAATTTATGGAAAACTGAATTTAAATTAAAGTAAATGAATTTGTCTATCTTAGCCACAATCTTTCATCTCTGAATGAAAGTTGAGTTTCTGCTCGACAGTGAATAGATATTGGCTGGGCAGCTTTTGAAAAGAAGAACTCATTCCTAACCTCCTCTCTTATTCCCCACAACCCAACATTTAAAACACGTATTCTTCCTATACTGCTTTACTGCCTGGATTATGTAAACCGGACTATAACTCTATTTAAGATAGTGGAAACATTCCAGAAATTTCGTCATCTGATTGCTGACCAATTCTTGACTAACAGATCGAATAAGGATACAGACCCTTCTGGGCACAACTAAACTCTGCAGTGAATTCTTTTGTGAGTGCGCATCTTTCTATAGGAGGAGTGTGTTCTATGATGATTTTGTGGTTCAAATCACATTATCAATCTATAAATATGGTAACCATATATAATCATATATTTGCACCTTGGCTTTTTGACCAAGAAGAATTAATTAACAAATCAAATGCAATTTTGGGAAGTAATAGCAAAAGAAGATATTAAAAAAAAAACATATCTACATAAACATCTTGTTGGTTTGATCTTGATACAATGAAATAAGGAGTCTGCATTGACATTGGTAACAGCACTCAGCTATTCGGGTATTGCGGTAAATAATAAAAATGTTTATTTAGAAAGTACAATCTGATGTACCTATCTACATAGGTCATTTGACCATACCTCATATTTCTTGTTAAAGCGGCATTTTGTATTATACAAAGCGACTTGAAACGGCCATTCTCCGTGTTACCATGACAACATAATATCTAATTTCTGAGTAGCAAGATGAGGTTGTTAATACTTTTTGGCATTTAATGGAAACCTGAATGGCAAAATGACATACCACAATATAATTATTATTTATATCATTTAAACTCGGACTAATCTCTGTTGGTACTATCACAACGTTTCGACCGTTTTGCCAACCAGTCTTCTTCAAGTGTCTTTTCCTCCGAGTAACCTTCAAGAAATTCCAAACCGAAATTTTTATTTAACTTATAGGAGTAATGTATTCTCCTTCCACTGCGCATATCTATTCTTGTTCTTATTTAATATTCTCCCTGTTTCCACAGAATATGTACTGTTCGACCCAGGGATTGAGCTCATAATTATTGTGGAACCAAGGTTACGAAACAGATTGTTGTTGCTGTTTGTAAAAGCAAATGTGAGCAACACTATGTATGTCTGATCCATCGTTCAGCCTGTTCTGCTACGATTCCAGCGTGATGAAGGCGTGATTCTGTTGTAATAGGTTAATGCCCGCCTACTTGTCTGGACTTTGTTAGTGATAAGAACGCATTTTTACACAAGGATTCGAAATTAAAAAGTTTCCACTCCTCTACAAATTCTAATATGTCCGCATAAGTCTAACTTTTTAGATCTCATAAACAAAAGAAGAACGAAAATAAAATTGAATTCACATTTGTAAAAGAAATAAATAAAAAATTAACTTTCCTTGAGATTCTGTCAATTCGAGCTAATATCAGTTTAAAACTAAACGCCTACCGTAAGTCAACAAATAGAAAGTATCTGATAATTTAAAAAAATTCTTTGCTCTCCTAATTATTCCATACTAAAATAAAAAAACATTAATTAATTTTTTTTTTATTTCGTCCATAGGGTAGGTTGTTCTAGTTCCATGTGTCATGCCTCTTCCGGATTTCTCAGTTATTTCCCTTTTAACTCATCTCTCCAAGTTGTTTTTACTCACCACTGCTGTGGCCTGGTATTGAATTCACAACTCTTTGGGTCTAGTCACTGGATCTAACCAATGTCTTTATCCACTGGGCCATGTGTCGTCGAGGACGAAATTAAGGTTTCGGTTCGAAATTATAATAACCTGAGGAAGGCCGGAGCATACAAAACGTTGTGAATATGCCAATGAAGATGAGGATAACACTCTGAATAATGTTAATAATGTAAATAAACATAATACCTAATCTCAGCGATATAGACTGATATAATGAAACTGATTAAAGAGTTAATTTTTATATAAGAAACAAAAGTCTACGAAATAGAATATAAAATGATATCTCCCAAAATATATTGGTGAAACATATCGATTTCAAAATAATAATATATGAACATGAAAATAGACATAAAATTAAATAAAACACGTAATGCACTTGCTTGTCATCAAAAACGTTGTGGTCAACATTTTGACCAGGAATATGAAATTTTGATAAAAAATGAATAGAATTTACGCAGTCGAAGATGCATTGAAATTGTTCCGATTTTCGTTCCACCGACCATTAATTTCAGTGTGTCTTCTGTACTTACTATATTAATTCTGAACCAATACCAGATGCATGAGCCTTAAAACATTTAAGTAAAATAAACAAATAATTGAAAAAAAAAAAAAAAAAAAAAATTTTTTTAAAATGAGTTGAAATCTAAATTTTACAACTGCCTAATTAAAAATTAACCTCTTAGGCATTCAGACACTTAATGTAAATGACACTTTTTTCTCGTTAATGTATATTTGGTGAAAAGAAGAAAACTTTGAATTAGTGCAATAAAAACGGAAATATCTAAAGAAGAAAATTTGTAAGAGAAAAGAAGATACCAAAAATATATTACGATGAAAAAGTAATATCGAAATGCAACAAAGATTAACAAACAAACAAAAAAAAAAAGAGTTAAATCAGTTTATCGCTCCTTTCATTAAAACTAAGACTGATAGAACAAGAAATGTACCAGTCAGTTAAGAGCCATACGTGATACATGTTTAGGCGATCATGTATCGAAGATACATGACTGACGAGGCAGATGTTTTCCTGCAGTAGGTTGCCATTTCTTTCTGCAGTAGACTAGTTGCCATCCAAGGCTACAGAAACCGGTCTGTCCTGCTATTTACCCACAGCTGGGGGGAGAAGAAGAGGATTCATACCTTTCTCAAGGGTATTTACACGTGAGTGAATGTAATAGACTCAATTAGAATTAGAACTTGGCTCTCAATCCGAGGCACTATCCATTCCTCCACCGTGCCTCCAAGAAATGTGTAAAGCGAATAAAAACCGAAAACAAATGTTATATTAAATAAAAAATAAGACATACAGGATAATTATCTTTAAACTTATCAACCACATCTATGATAAGCTGGTAAGACTTAGTGTAAACATATTCCTTTTATAAATACGCCATTGCATAGATGAAACATGTGACATCCTCTTTGATCATCCTGAATTTAGCATTCTTCGGTGTGGTGACTTCAATATTCACCACAAGGAGCGATTATTCCCATTCATTCAGAATTGATGAAGTAATTAGATACTGTCAGGATTTCTCTATCGTTTAGGATCTGACCCAAATAGTTGATAAGCTCACAAATGTTCATGATGGAAAGGGATATTATGCAAACGTCCGAGACCCTTTTCTCACAAACCTGAAAAATGCGTTGTGCACTTCTGACCACTCACTGATAAATTTTAGATTTGATGCTAAACCGAACGCATCACTTGCTGTACCATTCCATAGGACGATATTTTGGTACGCCAATGTCGACTGGAACAGCTTCATTGTGGAAGATCCCCTTTCAGCTTTTTTCTACAGACAAAACTGCCAAAAATATCTGCTTTTATGAATGGATCTTATCAGACATGGATATTTTTATCCACCCCACCAAAATACCAAACATACAGAAACCAAATAGAGTCTGTGTTCATGCCAGAATTTGCTGCAGTTATAGCCAACCGTAATCATTTCTACCAGAAGAAATGGTGTAGTTGCATTATTGTTGCATTCCGAACTTACCATGATCATTGCAAGAGAGTTCTAGAAAACTCAAAGAGCTGCTTTGCAATTTCGGTTCAAGTCACGTTTGAAAATAAAAGATTTGGTTTATGTGGGTTCTAGAAAATCTCACTAGAGGCAAAGCGTCAGTGCTAGTTATCCTAAATGTCCTTGAAATTATTACATCCTTATATAACAAGGCAAGGATATTTGATATTAACTTCGCTATTAACTCTACGTTCGACAATAAGGACGGCATCATAGCTGACTTCCTCACTTTACAAACTTTGTATATCTCTATCATAACACGGGAATTTTCCACCAGTCTTGGTAAAATTCCACTGTTGAACAATAAGAATATCAACTCAGAGTTATCGCCAATACTGGCAAAATTTCTTAAACGTGGCCTTAATGAGAGATTCTTTCCAAGTCTATGGAATGCGTCAACTCTGTGCACTTCTTTTTAAAAATACGCAGGTGCACTCATGCCCGTTGCAATATCGACGCATTAAACTCTTCCATCAGGAAACTTTGGATATATAATCAACAAAAATTTTGTTGAACACCTCGACAGGAACAACCCCCCTGAGCGATAAGCAGTATGGATTTCGCTCTCCTGGATCGACAGCTGATATCTTAACTTTCATTCCTCAGAATCAAAGAGTCTCTAGACAATAAATACATCAGGAGAACCTGCGCTCTAGATATATCAAAAGCTTTTTACAAGGCGAGACATTAGAGACTGCTGCATAAGGTTTCCACCTATGAATCTCGGGAAGAGCTTTATCAATTTTCAAGTCCCTCCTAACAACCCGATCCCTGAAAGTCGTTGTAAATCCAATACCGGGATTCGCCAGAGTTATCTTCTCGGCCCTATCCTCTTTCTGTTCTATATTAATGATTTGCTTAAGATTCACTGATTTTTAATGAATTATCTATGCAGATGACGCAACAACGTATTAGGTGCACCTCCCAAAATGAACAGACCCTAGCAGGTTATCTCTACTCCTACCTAGCCCTGGTTGCTCAACGGGGGAACGTGTGGTTGGTAAAATTCAATAACGTTCCACCCACAACGAGAAGACCCTGAATCTTCCCCTTCCATGGAGGATGGGTGTTCTCTTCTTGTCTTGAAAGAACGGCTATTGGGACACAATCTCAGCCGCCAGACCTCAAATGGAACATATAAAGATCCATTGCTAAAGATACTGAGAAAATGGTCGGTTCATTGTACCACACCAGTAACCCACTGCTATACCCAAAAGCGAGATCAGACCCAAAATGGATTATTGTTGCTATAGAAGGTCAAGAGTGGCCCAGTCCTCATTTTCTTGTCTCGATAGAGTTCAAAAGCCTCTACATGTCTGATGGATTATTTACCACCCATTTTTCATAGAAGAAACATCGCAAGACTTTCGCTGTTTCCATGAAAAGTGTTCCGGCGAGCTACATTCATTGCTGCCACCAACCCCCATCTTTTCATCTGGGAAAAGCCATGCCCCATACACGGGGATGAATCCTTCCCATTGTCTTCGTATTTTATTAGTAATAAGTAAGTTCCACTGGAGCAGCCTCTTCGCAAGAATTGCTCTTTCGTGAAACTGACACCTGGCAGGATGTTTTCCTCAACATTAAAAAGTTGTCATCTTCCAGTCTAGAGTAAACCGCTATCTTTCCTACATAACTTCATGAACCTAACTTCTTGCCTATTCTTACAACACGACACAGCTAAACTCTACCATGAGTGGCTCTTGAACCTTATATTAGGGGAACATTAGTATAGAAATTTCTATGAAGAAGTTTACGAAATTGTCTTTCAAATTTACCATTCCATCGGATTCTCATCCTCTTCACTGTTCCCGTATTTCTTAACGTTCCCGGTATTCCCAAACGTACTACCAACTAAATATGGAACATGACGGATGCGGCTTAAATTTGGTTATTGGGGAACCAACATTTCAGCGTGATCTAACCATAATACTAATCTTTTTTAAAATAAAGGTGAATATATCGACAATGATGTTGAAAAATACTCTCTTCTTATTTTGTTCTACAGCTCAAGACTAAGACATCTTCGGCACAAAAAATAATTTATTTAAAGTTCAGTAAAAAAAAAATAATTTTTTTAAAGGTTACCAGAAAAATACAAATCATCAATGCTGAAATCCTTAGCTTTAAATATAAAAACTCAAAATATAAATTTGACAAAAGCAGTAATCTACTTTGGCCGTGCTTGCCCGTGCTTGATTCAAAAATAGTACGACTATCACTTGAATTAAAATATTTTTGCCCTTCCTTACCTTTAGAGGAGTGCCCTTTGCCGTGCTGATGTTGTTACATGCCTTACTTCTTGCCTATATCACACCGCCAACTTTTTTCTAAGCTCTATAGTAAACATTAAATCTGTTACGAAAAAGAACTAAACAAAAATAAACACAATTCGATCAGCTTTAAAAAACGGAAAAAAATTTTTAAGGGTTGACCGATTGTCGATTTGCACTCTGTTTGGTGGGGTGCTCAGAGTTGAAACTTCACATGATGACTCCCAATGGCCTCTTCATAAATCCGCTCGGTTTTCGCTAAAAGACGCAATGTGGGCGTATCGGTTTTTGGGTTTTATCGATTTTCCGCGCTGTTTAGGGGCCCGTGGCCATGAAACTTCTGGACAACACTTCTAATGGTAGACTCTAAGAGGGTGTCAAATTTGGTTGAAATGCGATCATTCCTTCTGTAAGCGAGAATTGTTTCGATTATCGATTTTTTTTCGGAACCTGATTCCGAACTCAAAATCGGGCTCCATCATGTCCTTACGGCATTTGCCATTTGTGTTGAAAACCGCATCGAAATCGGGTGAGAAATGCGGCCTGGGCGAGGTAACAACGCCCACGACAGACACACAGACAGACAACATGAGAAATATAGATAGGAGATTTTATTGTTTGCCCAGGAGTTGTAATGAAAGCGTATATTTATCAATAATGTATTTTTGTAAAAGTTTCAACGAAATAAGAAAACATTGAAGGAGAATGGCCATAATACTGCGTGTCAAAGCAACAAAAGAAATTATAGAGATTATAATGATAAAAAATATGCACAAGCGAAATACAAGAACAGTGGAGCACATTGTTAAACTATAGCAAATATAAAAGCCAAATATTGAACGTAAACAACAGGCCCACATACATATAAAGTTAAGATAAAAAAAAGGGAAGATTAAAGTGAAAGTGTCTCATAAAACTATTATTGTTTAGTTTCACCTGTAACTTTTTAAATGTTAACAAAAGTATTCATTTTCAGGAACTTTCGTATATCAATTATTAAATATCAATTATTTCATGATGCCCTTTTTAATACAGTTTACTGTTTTTTATGTCATTATAAATTATTTGTTTAGAAGGATAAGAAGTAAGCGTAATGAAATATGTTTACATCATTAGTTCAGGAGAAGAGTCATCAAATGATATATTTAATATTCCCGCGGATTTTTTCACGCACATTGGCGTTCATAACAATCATTACTATCGTCATCATCTTTCGCTCAATATATTTCTACAACAAAGAAACAACATGAAAACATTTGCAATAATTTTCTACAGTAAAATCATGAGCAATTCATACACATTATACTAAGGACCTCCACTGACTTTAAATTTACATAAAATAACGTAATATTTTCAGAAATTATCTAATATTTTATTGACTTTTATTTACATGTGAAGATGTTTTATGAAAAAATAAAATTTAAAATAATATAAAACTTTCTTAGATTAATTTAAAAAATTAATAACTGACAACCACAACAGAGGTAAAAATCAATAATTTATAAAATGTTACGGTATTTTATTTATTATTAAATAACTATTATCATGATGGTTATTTTATTATTAAATTTTTATAGTACACTAAAGTTCATTATAATTATATAATTGTTTAAACTTTTATTATTTTAACCCAGTACCCTCTACAATATTTATTTTTTTAAGGATTATGTCATGTATAGGTTCTCATAGGTAGAAATTGGGAATGCTTAAACACTAAAAATTATTTTTTTCAATTATTTTAAAAATATTGGCTTAAAAAAAACTGTTATGAGCCTTTCAATTTTCGATTAGTAAATGTACTTTTCATTTTACAATATAAACTAACTGTCGGCTGGAAGAAATGCAAAATTTTAATATTAGAAATTTAATTAAAATTTAAAAAATGAAAAACATTCTTGTAAAAAAAAATATTCATCAAAAATAAATTCTTCTTAAGACAATAGCGTCATCAATAAATCTTATTTATAAAAGCAATTAAAATTAAATAATGTCATAGTTTTATTGCATTCATTATTTTACAATTCAGAGCAGAATTTTGGTGAATGGGTTAAATGTTTTACAAGAAAAAATTGGCGATTTACTATCTCCAAGAGGTCTTGTTTATAACTAATAAAAAAACCCAAATATTTAATTTCCCTTATGGCATTAAATAACATATGTAAAAAAAATATATTTTTACCAAGTTTTTCTAAAAAAAATTATAAAACAATTTCATTCATTTCTGAAAGTTTCATTAAATTTCTACAATTATTTGATTTTTGAAAGAATTTCCAAATCAATATATTTTTCACCGGAAAAGGCGTAAAAATAACGTTTATCTTTTGTCTGTTGCTGACAAAAACCAAACCAAAAAAAAAAAACAAAAAACCAGAATGTTTTTAACCAAAACATCGAACGTGCTACAAAGGAGTAAAAAATGATAAAAAAAATCCTTTGCTTTTTCCTCTTAATAATAACATAAACATTTTAATGAAAAAACTTTGTTTTTATTGAGTTTGGGTCCCTTTTTCATCTTGCTATGCAGTTTTTTACGCGACCAGGTGGGGGTCTATACATTATACATTCATCTGTAAGATTTTTATTACTTCCTAACAATTATTTTTTCTATGATTCTTCTATAAATTTAATGACGAAAATTGCCAAAAGTAAGTCGAGGTAAAAATTGAAAAATTCAGAACTTAGTCATGAGAAAAATTTTCAATTTCCCTACATAAAATGACTCAAGCGAAGCGTGGCAGACGATGATATAGTTGTAAATTTAGTGGTCAGCTATGTGAATTATTAGCAGTTGGAGTTGTACACCGGGTGAAGTGCAGACGGTGCTCAAATAGAACCGTAGCTATTAATTCGTTTTCCCATCACCAACAAGGGGATCTTTTGCTATGTAGCTATATTTTAATCATTAAAATGAATGAAAACGTTAAATTATTTCTTTCGTAAAACTTAAACCACGTTCATCCTCAATTGATTTAATCGAGTTCAGCCGATATAATTAATTGATGGTTTAAATTTTTCTCCAGTACCACGAACAACATTCATTCCTGATTCGAATCTGATAAATAGTCAACTCTAGAATTATTTAAAAGGATCCATGGGGTTACGTCATTTCCTGGAGCACCTGCTTATAAATTAAGCTGGAAGAACAAACCAATGAGAGACATATTGTCTGCATTCATATTTGTCATAGAGAAAAGAGCGAAAAATGATGAGATCTTCGTGCAAAGAAGGTACAACTCCATTGTGCAAGCAAAATTTCAAGTCGTAATTTTTAAGAAATATAGGATTTAGGAACCCAACATTGGTTTTATTTTCATCATTACTGTTATCGTCTAAAAGAGTTAAGATATATTTTAATAGTTTTTGTTAAACCTAAAATAATAATAAAACTATCCTTTAAGAATGAGTTAGGTGTCATGTTCGTGTAACCTTTTCACGCTGTTTATGGGTTACAGGCAGCCAGTTTAGGATAAAAAATAGTTTATTAAAAATATAAAAAATGTTTTTTTAAATAATTGTCTGCTTTTAGAATTGTTGGCACTAGGATTAACACCTGATTTACACGTCTATAAATAATACCAATGGGTATAAAACTTATTTAACACAGGTGAGTATTTCCCAAAGGCGTCAATAGATTGTTTTGCATACCAGATAAAATTCAGTAGTACGGGTGGGTGCCAACTTTCAAATGCCATCCCTGATGAAAGATGGTGCAAGATAATAATTCTATTTTATTTTATTTTGTATTGCGTCTACGTAAATTTGGAAAATATTTATTAATTTACAATGCCTTAATGTAAATTCACATATCCGGAAAGAAATATATTGAACACAAAAGACTTCACATCGTAGAAATTTATAAGATTCTAGAATTAAAAATATGGATTTATTTCGATGGCGCAGAAATTGCCATCATTTTACTTAAGTTTATTTACTGGGTAATAGATTATTTTCCGAAATTAGCTTGCTAATAATTTCTCCAAGGTGATTTGAGTTATTGATATTTATTAAACTTATTTTAGTCTGGCACAAGGCCAAAAGTGCACAGTTCTCATTGTCAAACAAGCTTACTACGATAGTACTGATCTGGGATACGAGTTTCAAAATAAAATGCCACATGGAAAGATACCGCTTCAAGCACAAGTGTCACTAATCAATAGGTGAAAAATTTAAAGTCGGAGAAGACAATAAAGAGGAAATGTTGTTTATCAGGACAGACCTGCGAAAAAAAATAATAAAAGAATTAAAAGTGAGGAGAATAAATTTAAAATAACTGTTGTGACCATTGCCGAGTGATAGTACCAACATAAAAAAAACAGGCACACTGACAGATTCATGTGTAGACGCAGAAAATATTTCTAATTTCTGCAACATAGAAACATATATAAATTTTCGCCTCGTAGGAGCTCTCTTAGAGACGCCCCCTACCTTGAGAGCCTCTTCGGACAAGAACAACTCATATCTCAAGTGGAACGTTTTATGTACGTATCGGAAAATGTATTGACTTATTAAGAGTCCGTAAGGTTGTAATAATTGCATCAATCATTCACACACTCTGACCGCCGACCAACACTATGTTGATAGCATGAGGTGATGACTCGTCGTTAATACGATTGTGTTTAACCCAATAATGTCAGTGTGTTAGTTTTCATGCACAGTTATAAATAATCAGTATCAATGATGATTTTTAAGGAAGGTCTGTTTTATCAAAATGAACAGAAACAATCTTCTTTCTCTTAATTACATAGTCTCAAGTTAATTTTATGTCATGCAATTTGCTAAAAATCCGTGGCTTGATGAGGTTCCCATTCTTAGATGTCATTGTAAAATCAACCAAATCATTACTGAATCCCTGGCAATCATAGAGTGCAATGATAAAAAATCAGGTTGTTTTTTTTGGTGTAAAACACACACGCACGTATATATATATATATATATATATATATATATATATATATATATATATATATATATATATATATATATATTACATCGCTACAAAAACCTTTCATGTTTCTGAAATATAATGTTCTTTCATCGGGCAATGATAGATAACTTATGATGAAAATAATTTATTTGGGAAACTAGAAAACAAATCACACCTCATTTCAAAGTTAAAAGGGAGGTGGGGAACGCTAATTTCAAAATTAAAAAAAAATACTTGTGGGCACGTTTGAATTAACCAATCAAGAGACATAACTAAGCTAAAAGGGAAGATAAAAGAATAAGGTCAAAGTGTGTAGGTACGTGGGTTATTAATTCATGTCTAGATAAAATGGCATTTTAAACACGTCCAACAGTAAACTGTGACAAACAAAGTTTAGATAAGGTGAAGTAGACAGAGTTATATAAAACAAAATATTATTTTTAGTTAATTTCAAAAATTTTTATACTAAAAAACCTTCTTAATGGTGTCCCTAGTATAATTATTTTTTTATATATGGAAGCTAAAATGCAATAATTATATTGAATACGCAATGCAATTAGGCGGTATTAAAGTTGGAAAAAATCAAAGAATTAAGTAAATATTATGTGGACTATTATATACTATGTAATGCGTAAATTTTTTCCAAAATATTCTATATTTTAAAGTAAACATTAATATTATATTTTGAATTATTTACTGCCCTTTAGTTTTGCGTTGATTATGAAATAATTAAGTATATTCAAAAGTATTTCTCATTTAACTATAAATATTGAGGGCTAAAAATTATAACAAGTATGGGTAGCCCCCCCCCCCTACAACCAGGTGAAAGTCAGAACGAAAGTTCTAAGTTATTTCCTTGGAAAATCAGCCCATGAACTTGAGCCTAGTTTGTGCCTAATTTTCATTAATGACCTTCCTGATGACATCAATTATCAGTATTTCGATTGATGACATAACTATTCGTACCAATCCAATGAACAAGTTCAAGGCGTTTTTGATCTGATTATTGACCCTTTCAAGGATATCTTTGCTTATCCTTCCAATTTCCTTGTAGGAAGTTTCGTTCGAAAATCTGACTTATGGTCTTTAAGTAGGCCATAAGATTCTTTAGTGCAAAGTTTTCCAACCCTATTGCGAATTTTTAGTTTATCAGAAATATTTCTAGAAGCCGTGTTGATTTGATCAGCGCAATTAAAATGGTTAATCAATCTTCTTGTAATTCTTAGTTAAATTATTTCTGATTAGAGCCATGTAATACTTGGGATTAAATTTGTAAAAATTAATGGTTTTATCGGATTTCACAAATATTTGGTTGGATTTTTTAATATCCTTAAAAAGGATATTAGAAGCACATCCAAACGCCTCTGAAACTGCTTCCTCTATTTATGGAAAGTGATGTCATTTCTATCTCTACAATGGAAAATCAGAGGGTTGGAATGTTCTACATTGTTAATACTAAGAATTCTATCAAAACCCGGTGGTATCAACACATTTCATCTTTTACTAATAATTCTTATAGAAATAATACGTCACATTCAAAATATTTATGGAGGTTGAAAGATGAAAATAAAACTCCTGAAGTTAAATGGAAAATTTTAAAATTGACAAGAACATGTAGATGAACCTTGTTTTCTGTCTTTAAAGGAAAAATGCAGATTATCAGGTTCTTGGATAAGGATGCTTTTTTAAATCAAAGATTTGAATTAACGGTTAATTGTAAACATACCACACATTTGACCCTACAATCTTGCCAAACTTGGAAATTTGACAATTGCTTCTTAGATTTTATTTACAACTTGTTGCATCATATAAGGTTAATCTTTCTGTCAGTAAAATCATTTTTCAAAGATTTGAATTAACGGTTAATTGTAAACATATCATACGTTTTGATCATACAATCTTGCCAAACTTAGAAATTTGACAATTGCTTCTTCTTAGATTTTAGTTAAACCTTGTTGCATAAGTTTTATCTTTCTGTCAGTAAGATCATTTTCAATGTAGTTTAATTTTTACATTAATCTTCTAGTAGTGTTGATAATATTTAATACAGATATGTTAGCGTTCGGCTGACATTTCGACATTTTGCATAGATTTTTTTTGTTAACTCCCCATATAAAGATCTTTTAGTTAACAGTTGCATTTTATTTTATTTTCTTTGATCTATATGTTTACATAATTTTGTTTGGTCTATATGTTTAAATAATTTTGTTTTGTCTATATGTTTAAACGTTTTATCTGTTTCTTAAGTGTCTTGTTTATTGACAAACTATTAAAATGAGATTTTTTTTAGCTCACAGGGAATGTAGTTTGTCAAGTATCTTGTTAAATTCCCTTTCATCTTTCCTAGAAAATGACATCGTATTTGACGTGTCAATGCTGTCTACGAATCGAAATGATTGCCTCTTAACTTTCGTTTTTCCTTTACTTTGAACTTAGCGTAGGCCACCACGATTAGTTGATCTGAATAAAAACAAAACAAACATTCCAATTATCCCCTCTCTTTTCTTTCTTACTCTTCTTCTTTTTCTTCCTTTTCTCATGAAAAGAGGGTATATCTTATTTTTAAATCTTAATAAATTGGCTATTCACCAATTATTTACAAAAGATTGATGAGATGTGTTAATACGCATCGAAACATGACTACATTTGGGTAGCATTTTTTTTTTTACATATTTTTGATTGCTCTACTTTTGTATTATTCCTCTTTTAAATTGATTGTTATGAACGTCGGAATTGGATTCGATTCGTTCTCATTCGTTTGTTTGTGTGTGTGTGTGTGTGTGTATGTATGTGTGTGGTGGATAATTGATTAACAAAGTGAAAAATCCTCTGTGTTGTGTTTCATCCATCGGAACGAAATAGTTTGGAATCATATATATATATATATATATATATATATATATATATATATATATATATATAACCCCGACTGAATTGGTGTCAGTCGGAGATTCTAATCATTAAGCCGGTAGAGATGAAAGTTGATTTTTAGCGTATTTATTTTTAGAAACACGCCCAGTGACCGACAGTGACTCAATTCGCATCTGCGAAGAGTCTCGCTATATATATATATATATATATATATATATATATATATATATATATATATATTAGAAGAGAACGAAATATGAAGAACGCCGTTTATAGTTCTACACTGAGAGAAACGCTGAAGTTGCAGTTTTCTGTTACTTTGATTAATTTTTAATTGTAGTGGTTCTTGAATATTCTATATTATAATGACATTAGTTTTGTAAGAAAGCCACTATACTGCATCGTCCTAAAATGGTAATTAAGAGATTTGTGCAATTTCTATGCATTTGCAATTTAATAACTTACAATACCTTTTAATTAAAACTGCATTAAGTCGGAAATATGGTCAAACTTAATACGATGAATAACAATGTTTTGTATAAAAGGTGCCTTTTATGTTCAAATATACTTTTATATAAATTCGTCTGTGAATTTCTTGCACCATTTTTACATTTAATTCTGAAAATTCCTACCTCACTATTGAGATTATTATTTTGTTTTTGAATAATTAAATCTGGTATTGTTTTTGAAGTCGTTCTGATAACTTTGATATTAACGTATTTACAAAAACTGGAATCGTTATTGAATTTGTGGGGACTTGAATCTTGTACTAGCCTCTTGTTACGAACAATTTTTAGCATATATATATATATATATATATATATATATATATATATATATATATATATATATATATATGTTAAGAGTGTCTGTTTAAAATATCCAAGCAGAATATCCAGGCAGAAACTAAAATTCATGAAAAAAAAAACAAAAAAAGAAAAACGAGAAAAATATTCTGAAACTACATCTAACAAACATTGAGAAAACTGATTTCATATGATTGAGTGAAATTTGCTTTGAACTTCAAGAAGTTTGATGTCAGCCAGTAGACGAAATATCAAATCAAGATTTTATTAAATTTTTCTAATAATTTTTGAAACATATTATGTTCATTATTGAAGTTAATATTTTTTGATTTTTCATTCCCGTTGGATGGTAGTATATAGTTTATCCCAGTCTTGATATCTAACATTAAAGATGTCACATTTAATTAACAAACGCAATGACACCGAGAGCATCATGCAAAGAGTATTTCTCCATAAACAGATCTATCATCCACAAACTATTGTGCAGAGTTAGCTCACTAGAACCAATTACATTTCTGAAATCCCGAGATGAAAAGAGAAGCCAAATTCAAAAGCAATAAATTGAACAAAAATAAATACTTATGCAGTTACTATTGTTAGATATTCAATACCGAGGCAGTTAGTATTGGGATATTCAAACCGATTCTTAAACTCGACAGGATAGGAAGTTAAGGATTTTTATGATAAAGTGAAGAATTTGAATGGCTCGACTCTGTTAATAAATAGCTTGAAGCAACAAACAAGTATGATGAAAGATTAATTAGATAAAAAGAACATTTGAAGAATATCTGAAACCATCCAGATGGAATTTTTACCAAAATCCTTGTCAGCTATTAATTACTTGTAACATCAGTTTTCTTTTTCTTTAGGTCTGTTTCGCATAAAAAAAATTATATATGAGGTTCAAATAGACGGTTTGGGACGATTATTCCTTTTGTAGAGAAATTTACTCGGAACATCATTTTGCCAACCACCCATTTTTATAAATATTCTGGAAATTTCTACCTGCCATTTACTTGAGTCTGCGACCATTTTGGGACAAGCTTACTGAAAATATATAAAAATTTCAACTACCCCTTTTATTTCGACCTCTTCATCTATTTCGAAATCAGTTACAAACATTTTTACATGCATCTCAGGTTAACCAAAATGACCAAGCAATTACATCAATCAAAGTAAGAAAAGATTTTAGTCATCAATAGAGTCATGGTTATTTGGTTCTATCATAAAAAAGAAAAAAAAACAACACCTCCCCCCACCCCGCAAAAAAAAAAAACTGCTGACATTAATATTGAAAACCAAAACAAAAAAAAGTACGGTTTTCATTTAAAAAAAAAATAGCTCCCTCTTCTTAAATTGCTCTTCACTGCTAACATTAAAGAATTTTTTTTTATTTTAATAAAATATTCTTTATATTCTTGCCAAGAGTAACAAAAAAAACAAAAAAAGGTTTCAACTTTATTTTTCCTTCCTGAAAAAGCAAATACATCAATCGAAAAAGAAAAAGATCGAATTGAGAAAAATTTCATTTTATTTTTTTTAAAATAGTTTCTGGAAAATACTTTGATAAAATAATTTGATATATAATAAAAAAAATTAGATAAAAAAGAATTAAACAACTGCTTAAAAAAATTTATTATCAGAAAGAAAAAAATCAATTTGATTATTTTAAGATTGAAAATAATCAATTGGAGATTCAAAAAATGCAAAATGCCCAAAAAAAATTTAAAGTGATTCACCTCCGTCGGACGTTTTGAGTGCCCTAATAATTGATACAAAAAAAAAATCAATAAAAAAAAGTGCGGTTAATCCCAAGTTTGAAATAATTTCAATATTTTTAACCAAAAAACAAAAAATGCAAAAAAACCATTTTGGCTGTTGTATCCTTCGTTTTCATTGTCTCTCGATACGGTTAAGCTTCAAGGAATTCAAATTTCATTATTTAATCTCGTTCTGCTGTCAATGTCTTGAGATATGCAGTCTTGTTTTTATTTAGCAGTTCAAATTGAGTCTAAAAAAAAATCGATTGAACTCATTATCACCAAACTAAAATAAAACTAAATAAAAAAAAAGACATCATATCCCAAGAAATAGACAGCGGGGTGAGAACAATGAGGCCACAACAGGCGAAATTTTGTGATGCTAACAACAAAATAAAGATATTAATCCAAATGTAAATAATGATAGAAACGCAATATGGAAGTTTAATACTTAGGTGGTAAATAATTTTAAAATATCACAAAAATGAATGTGTTAGCCCGAGTAAACACATTTTGCCATGAGTGGATAGCTTATTGGTTATTTGGCTTATTTATCGCCTGACTAATAACTGAGCTTCAGTTAATAATGGTGAATATAATAAAAAAATATGTTGTTCGTTTGAAAGGAACCAGGTAAGAAGATTTCAAATGAACACCTGTCCAAATAATTCCAGATAAAGGCCGAAAAGTTGAGGCAGGTGCACTTTGACGATTAAATAGAATATTTCTGCTACTTCTGAGAAAATTCTTTTCCAATGCCACCTTTCCTGGCATTTTTATTTTTCGTGAGGATATCTGAAAAGGATTGCGAACATCATTCATTCTCGACCTCATCTCAATTACATGTCAGTTTTTAATGTTGACTAAAAATAACTTAATATGGCAAAAAGCAAATAAATAGAAAAAGTAAGAGCGAAGACAGAGCGTTTAGAAACACGATATATATATATATATATATATATATATATATATATATATATATATATAAATAGATAGATGTGTGTGTGTTTATAAACAAAATAGTCTATTTTTTCTCAATTGTGGTATTCATATACCTTGCAGATTTCTACACTTATTTTAATGTAGAAACCTTTAAAATGTTATTTCAGTTTATTCCGCCTTTTCAATGAGGGTAGTTACAATCGTTAAGCGAATCTATAAAAGAACAACTTGTACAATATATTTAACAAGTGAGAACAAAATGAGAATTGATGTGTCAAATACACATAACACAAAAATTTGTAAATGGAAAAGGCATCATCTTTTCATGTATATAAAAATAATGTATGTTAAATAATAAGTATTAATATTTATTTATTTCTATCATGCTATAAATATTTAATTGATATATATTATATTGGTTGATATGATCTATCAACAATCAGGCCTCTCTAATGATGGTTAAGATTTGATTGGAATTTGAATATGTTTTTTTGGCTGATTTGAATCAACCATTTTCAGGCAGGAGGAATTGTTATAAATTCTGTTCCGTCTCAAATGAAGTTCGATTTCCACTGTTGTCATTGTTGAACGTTTTTGTGAAATTGCAGAATTTTTCAGTGTTAGCTTTGTTTTCCCCGTTTTTGAGTATTTTTATTTTGCATCTTTTTTATTGTGTTTATCTCACCTGACCACAGATTATCGATTGGATTTAAATCAGGAGAATTTCCGGGGCAGTCTAGTACTTTTATTTGCTCACTTGTAAGGCTTGCCAGTGTGTTCGTGCAGCGTTACAGTTTTCGTACGCTTCCTTGGAGTATTGTCCATCGAAGACAATGGCCGTAGGACAACTAATCGACGGTCGAGTGTCTGGGTGTGATAAAAATTTGATGCAATCACAGATGACGCAATATTCTTCAAGGCCAAACAAATTTATCATACTCCCCGCAACCAAAAATTCATATTACTTCACACCACTGCAAAGGACTTAATCTGAGTAAAAAATAGAAAACGATTACAACATATCACTCCAGTTCGTCTAAAACTGACCTTATGGGGAAAGAAAGGAAACTAAAGCGGTTGTGTCAGTTAATTTGCACAAGGTTGTACTTATTTTTAATTTTTATATGGCATTCGTAGTGATGACTTTCGTTAGTTCTTGATCTGAGATTGTGTTAAAGACTCCTTGAATGTGTTTCGTTTTATTCTTTGGTTGCTTCATAAAGTTGAACTGGATTTGATCTAAGACTTTCATTGTATAATATTCAACATATATCACTAATATTTAACACTGAATTAAGGATATGAAAAAAAAAGCAGATTTTGAATACTAAATAGTCGTAAATTTTAGTTCACTCATTACAAACAAAGTGTTATTAATGTAAAGTATAGAAACCGAAAACTCCGTTCATGTAACAGAACATCAAAGCTTTCCATTGATTACACTAACTGCTGAACTATGACCCCATTTGCTTCTCACGTGCCGTTAGTTTTTATCAAATTTTTCCCACATGAACAACAAATGTATTTTCCTGTTGAAACCAACCAAACAAAATCTGAGAAATAACGTTACCTGAAGTAAATCATGATGAACGTTGCCGTAACCAAGGAAACAAGGCTGATTCCATACCCGACGTTAGCCATGATTATTATTCTTGGAATATGCTCCTGAAAAATAAGAGATACATAAATTGAACATATTGCGAAGATAGTTATATACACGTATATCACGGACGTGCATCTTTGCACATTTATTACATAAACAAATTACAAATTCCTCTTTTCTCTCCATCAGAAAGCATTTTGGATACAAACAGTATTTATCAATATTAATGAAGCCATTTCATTTAATTTGAACACTGAATACAGTCAAATGATAAGAGTAAAGTCAAACTGAAATTTGCAAGAAATATAAATTGCTTGCTTAGCACCTTGCTTTCCCCATGCACTTTATAAAGGATAGCATTAACATTCCGTACTGTAGATCAAATTACCTGCACATATTTCATTGGTTACTGAAGTAACCATAAAAGTGGACATATCGTGAGCGTTCGGAATATTTCTAAAAATTTTTTTTTTCCTAAAGAGTTTGAAATTGTTTATGGAAAAGGCAAATATGCTTTTTCCTACAATTCTGTAGCGCATTTTTACTTGATGAAGGTAATATGCGTAGGTTGAAGCAAATCAGTCAATTTCCCCAATTACTTTAACATTAAAAGTTGGCAAAGGACGAAGGTTCGGAGTCCTGAACTCATTTTGATGAGTGTGTTTTTAGCAAAACATCCGAAGAACAGTGTGAATTTAAATAACTCATTTTGGTATTCTGGAAAAGGGAATTACAGAATCAGCTAAAGGTCTGCCTACATACAAGGTCTAAGAGAATTCGAATTTTCAGAAAATATTTGAGATGAAATGCGAATGAAGAGGCATTTTTAAAATACTGACACTGGCCTATAGTATCAATAATTGCATACAGGAGATAAAATTGTATATCTATTAAAAACAATGCTTATCGAAATCCCAGTGAGTGAATGCATATAAATGTATACTGCATTTATCCTGGAATTCTACAATTAAAAAATAGATCTCTCTCTCTCTCTCTCTATCTATCTATCTAAAGATAGTTAGTAAGATACAAGGTCACCGTTACGAGTCAGGGAAATTGGAATTCCCAATTAATTTTCTACTATATTTTCTAGTTATGATCACCTGGAGCCTCTATAATATGTATATTTTCGATCTAACGAATGCCAAGCTTATTAAGTAAAAGTAACTTATTTTATGGGAAAATTTTTGAAAGTGCCGCTATCGAATTTTACCAAAATATAAATCTGCGTCCTGGATTCTTTCAAATATCTCCTTTCCTAAAAGATATATTCCTTTTTTTAAGCCAACATATTTGACTACAAATATTTAAAAAAAAAATTTATAATTTAAAATATATAAATGCATACATTAATTTCTCAAACTAAAATAAAAATAATAACATTATAAATTATAAAAAAGATATAATTATAATTATAAAATAAAAAAAAATTCAACAACAGCCTAAACAATAGTCACTTAAATTTATTAGACATTAAATGACATCACTTTCCATCCATCATAGTTTACCTTAATTTCACTTAGCCTAAAGTATATTTAAAAATTCTGAAAAACTATCGATTTTTTTTACTTCTGTTTACAAATACTTTTTTGCAAACAAAATCTTTACATTTATCATCGTCAGAGGAAGAAACGTGTCAGCTAAAAAACTTTCGTCTTGTCTTTATTCATACACACACGCACGCACACAAACACCCCCCCCATATATATATATATATATATATATATATATATATATATATATCTGATATATATATATTCGAGTGTCATAGAGTAAAAGGGTCAGTGTGGGGAAGATAACTGGTAACTCTAGACTTGAACAGGCTAAGATTGTAGTGATCGGGGGAGCATCCTCTTGGGGGTCGACTCCACAAAGCTGGGAGGAAGCTACTCGAGAAGAAGTTACAATGGAATACGAAGGGGATGAGGGTCATTCGGTATAATGTGCGTGTCATGGCCGGTCTTAGCCTTGAAGATTAGAACTTGTGGAATGAAGGAATGTAGTTCATCTGAACACTTTCAATCGAAATAGCGACAGACCAGTGAGAGGCTTGTGACGTTTTCGAGAAAAGGTTTGTCGAGTGGAAATACTTCATTACTCAGGAGGACGAGAAAACGCTTTTGGACTCTATCGAAACTAGAACGTGAAGCATGGACAGCTCCTTCCCATATATGCCAACAATTCACCTGATTTGGCTCTTTTAAAATACAATGAATAGCAGGAGGAATTAGGTACTTACAAGAGAGCTAAAGGGAACCAACTATTTTGCCAGCATCTTTAGCGTTTTGATGTCCGGGTTGAGTTTAAATCCCAAAGGGAGGGGGCTTTCCTGGAAATCTGTTTATCAAGATTAGTGAAAGTTCTTGGTCCGATTGGCAATGATGATGGAATGTCAGTAGTTTGATTTTCAAGATATTGAATCTGACTAGATAGTTTTTCCTCTACTGAACTGTTAGAAATAGTTCAGCTGCTAAGCTCTAGTCATCTAGATTTTGACGGGTGGCCCCCAAAATACTGTTGTATTATCAGTATAGATATTCGCAAATGATAGCCGTATAATCTTAGGCAGATAATTTATTTAAAATCGAAAGAGGCCTCCGTTGATCGTCTGGACCTTGCAATACTTCAAGGACCTATCAGTTCTTCCCTCATAACGCACTATTTAGTAATGGAAGTATTGAGAGCTACTTTCCATTCACCCTCTTTTATACCATCATTGATTCTATCACTATGGCACCTTTACATATAAGCTTATGTAAGGACCGGGGAAGTTAGAGTAGATACATATTAATTTTGTACATGAATTTATATTGTTACGTGTATTGAGATTCATATGTTTGTGTAGTAGCTTGTGTATATTTATGCACTGTTATGTGCACTTATGTAGTTTTGTGCATCTATATATCTGTACGCTTTTTTTCTCAGTTTCTCCTTTATTTTTATTTTCTTTATCCTCCATTTTGTTAATAATAGATTTTCATAATTTTTATCCAAATTTTCATCCATTTTTTTATTCCGTCACTTTTTCCTTTTCATTTAATAATATTTTATCATTATACATTCCCATGTTTTCTCTTTTTTCCATCACATCATATTCCAACGACAGCCCGTCTGTCTAAACCTGACAACTTGTTCCGACAATTTTGATTACCAACGACAATCTAACCCATCTATGTTTATAATCTCAATCCAACCACGACACACAGTGGTGATAAAGACCTGCCTAACGCTTTTACACCAGTCAAAGTTTTAAATTTAGGTTTATTTTCATAAAAAGTTTCGCTCATCGAAGAATCAAAGATCGGGTTTTTGCTAACAATACGAAAAAGATTCGAAAAAAAATTATGGAAAATACCCCATGTACAAAAACATCTGTTGGTGACTAATTCCCATTTCTGTTTATTCCTGGGTCCGTTGATGAAGGACACACGCGTGTCCGAAATTTCCGAATTAAAACCTTTCTCTTCGTGCTTCATTTTTGTCTTATGTTTAATAATTATATTTGATAAATGTTAATCGTATTGATTTTATTGGTACACTTTCGTTTTTCCTTGTTTTATTAACTAACATATCTATTCTTTTTTTTCTGTTTGTCTACCCTCTCTCTCTCTCTCTCTATATATATATATATATATATATATATATATATATATATATTGTTTATATCATGTCTGTCTGCAAAGCGCCTCTTTAAAGAATAAGAATTTCTAATAATATACAACAGTTAAAAAAATTCTTTCAACTGGCTATTTATTGAATATATAAAAAAAAAGAAAACAGAAGACCACCCTGAAAAATCTATAATATTTGAAAATTTTTAACTTTAATTTTGCTTCTACTAAAAACCCTAAACCTTAAATGTCATACTTAAAAAAAATGAACAAAAAAAAAAACATTTCATGGCTGAAACATGGAAAGTAAATTTGAAAAGAATATTAATCTTTTTGCTTGTCTGTAAAAAAACAAAAAAAAAAAACATAGGGATTTAAATTTTAACGCAAAGAAGCATTAGAGCATTTTAACGCAAAGAAGCATATCGCTAAGATGTGCCATTTTCCTCTTTTGCGTAAACAAATATGGGTCATAATAATGTGCATTCCTTAATTTTTCCAATATTTCTGTAATTGCCAAAAGTTAACTCTTTCGAAAAATACGTCTACCCGCTTCATTGCCGTCACATTTTATCTTACTCTATTTCTTTATATCAATAATTTTGTATTGTCCTCGTGGAAATGTAGTTTAAATTAAGTAATAATCTTTGTTCCTCTGGTCTGTGCTTGTTTTGGTTTCCTCGTCTTCTTTTCTATCCTCTACCACTGTCTGCTTGTCTTTCTCAGCAATCGACAACTGGTAAAAATCCTGAAATGGATTTGGAATGAGTGATAATGATTCTCCAGTCAAGCGACAAAAAATACGGAGATTTTCTAGGCGGAGATGCGTCAAAAGGTCGAAAGTTTGAGACACCCAGTGAGTATCGAACTCGCTATTCACTCGCAACTGATCTATCGAATCAAGCTTTTTAACCATTACACCACCATGAAGTACCCTAAGAGACAAAAAAGGTGATTTTATAAGTGTAGATTAGATGTGGCACAAAATCATAAGTAAGGGGCACCCAGTGACAATCGAACTCACTACACAGTCGAAATTGTGCTTGCAAGACAAGCATTATATCACGAAAATGATTTTCTAAACGTAGCTTTTATGTGGCACAAGGCCAAAAGTACGGGGAATCTAGTGGGTATCCCACCCACTCTTCAGTTATAATTAATCTAGCGAAAAGCTTGTTAACCATTACACCACGTTGAAGAGCTCTAAACGGCAAAAATGACTAGATAGATAAAGCCTTGTCTTTTATTGACCTTATTCTATTCAATAGGGGTTGTATCTCCATTAAAAGCGAAAGTCTCTAGCCGCTTTACTGAAAGTTGTGAGTTCAATCGCTGTGCTTGGCATTACATTTTATTTTTTATTTTTCTCATCAACCAGAGGAAAGAGGAAAATGGCGATGTGAGTGGCTAAATTCTAGTCGTATTAGGTATACATCAATCTACTCGATCATTTAGCCTTAGGTATTATTTCCTTTGATGAAATAGCATAAATATTAAAAATATTAATGAATCCATAGATAGAAAGAGTATAAGAAGTTTCAAAATTGTATATCTTAATAACTTTCTGTGAAGACCGTTGTTTTGTGTTGAGGGAATATTGAAAACTATTGAAAAATTTGCACACGCAGTTTGCCGTTGGAAACTGTCAAATCATCTGCGGGGAGTCAGTAACCTTTTGACAATAGATTTAATGTGGATAGCCTTCAACGATTCTGACTACACTCTGTTATTTATGTTTCTATGGAGATATAAGTTTCTGCACATTAAACCGAAGATGAATATTGAAAAGCAGAATAGAATAAATAACAGGCAGAATGAAAATATATGGACAGTTTCTTATTTAAGCCATTTACTTTAAATATTGAATATTTAATTATAATTTCAGAATACAGGAATCGTAGTGGAGCTCTCCATTAATGTATCTTTATGGTAAACTAAGACGCATTTAAGAAGTCTGTCACCATCCGCCATTTTACTGTTTTCGGATTTAATTTATCTTAAAATTTTACCAATTTAACATTAATGGCAGTTTCTTAAGGATCTGTTTATTTTGATAGACTCGTACGCAGGCTACGAGGAATGACAAGTAAATCGCTAGACTGCTTCTGTGAAAACAAAATTTGTTCTTGGATGCTGTTACCTTCAAAGAATTCTTCTTATGAAACAGGGAAACGATGATTCTACTGCTGGAGACATTCTTAAAGTCATATTATATGTTTGAAAATTATAAATCCGGAATTTAATGAAGGTTGTATTCCGCCCATTTTCTTTACCACTTGTAAAATACAATCCGACTTTCTAGAGGTTCAGTCACAGATACACAATGGCGGACAAGTTAATCAACATAAATTCTAAAAGTTTTCAATTACATAGTATATCGTACTTAAAATCACCAACGTCATTTACGGCTGAAAAGTTGAAACAGTACAAAAGAAAATCATGTTTTTTAGAGAATTTTATTTCCTGAGTGCAAATTTAGCCGATGAATCCATAAAAGACTGAATAATCCGTGGGATCATCTATAAAAGACTGAATAATCCGTGGGATCATCTATAGTTACTGAGGCCATAGTATACCAACCCCATGTCTAACCATCTTTGTACGGCTTCATGTCGGTAAGTGGTTTTGAATTCAGAGTTGTATTTTTCGAGACTGGTTGCCTGCCAAGGCTAGTGATTCCGTTTGTGCTGTTATTTAACCTATAGCTGGAGTAAAAAGGGAATGATTCATGTTTTTCTCAAGGTTATTTGCGCAAAAGTGAACGTAAGAAATGTGGGCGGAAATCAAACATGACACGCCATTTCTTCTTTCCGAGCTACAAGACATGACACACTATGTATATGTCCAAAGATTAACGTCAAAAGCAAGACACAAAATGAGATCCTTAGTTCCAACAACTTTTGGAGTGATAATGACTACTTTCAGCCTTATAGATGATATCAGATAAAAGCCAAAGTATAATTCGGCAGAAACATTGTGATGACAACAAATGCAAAAGAGAGAAAGAGAATATTACTCTGAACAATTCTTAAAATGGTCAGAACTATTCCCACGATCATAAATGGTCATAGTTCTTTTCTTTTCAAATCATGCTATAGAATGACCAATGAAAAAAAAAAGGGTTTTATTTTTTGTAAATAAAGAAATGACAGTTTTCTTTTAATTTTTTTTTTTATAAGAAAACAAAAACAAATGTCGAACTTATTTACCGCGATCAGTTCTGGCACAACTTGAATATCATCACGCATTGTACATTCTGTGTAATTTGTCCAGGAAGTGTTTCCACCGGGTCGTTTAAACCATTCACCGTTTGGTAGACATAAACGATAAGCATTGGCTGAAATATGAAAAAAACATTTCAAGATGAATAAAAATCATTGGTAAAATTTTTATATAAATTCCGATCAAACAAGACGTTTCGTTTCGCCATATTAATGATATTATTTTCATAAAGAACGGACACAAAACTGAACAACTATTTTCAGATGGCGTTATATTAGTTAGCAATATGATGAGTCCATCTATTTCAATGCTTTATTATAATGTTGCATTTTGTCAATAACTATTTTATTTTTCAGATACATTTGTTAATTTGTTACGTTAATTTTGCAGGCATTTTGAATGCAATGAGTCATCTTTTACTGCTCATGCTTTGGGATATCTAGTCGAGATCTTTTTATACTGCTCAATTATTACTCGCTTATTTCCATGGATTGCAATTATGCACTGCCCAGCCAAGGGATTGAACTCACAATTACTATGTCAGCCAAATTCATGAAGCAAACGCTTTAATCTACTAAGCGCCTCGCAGGACAAAGATCTCTCTTTGCTGAATTACCTTTACCAAATAACCTTGAAAAAAACGAATCATTCCATTTTTACTCCAGCTATGGGTTAAATAAAAATAGATCCTTAGTTCTTAAGTTCACCACACTTGTACACAGTGGAAACGGAGCAAGCAATAAGGGAGCAGTACTAAAAATTAAGAGCTAGATGAGATTCCCCTAGGCATTGATTTTGGAACGAAAACACTCTACCTCAGTAGATTAAGTAAATGGTTCAGTTCAGAATTCTCTGTAGGTTAGCCAGATCGATATACACCTGATGAAGGCTGGAGAGCGCAATGGTCGAAAATTTATGATAACAACAAAAAAGATGAAGAAAATATTCCGCTTGTAAACAGTGTAAATAATGATAACTCTCATTCCTTCAAACAGAAAATACTAAACATAACTTTTGACCACTAGAAATATGGAGGAGATGATGAGAATCGAACTCACTAAACAGGCATGTAATTTCATAGCATCATTATTCAGACAGAAATATATTTCCTTCGTGGCGATATCATTTATGTAGAGAAGCCTTTGTTTGTAAGACAAAGATGGCGATGGTTTTAATTGCTTTAATTTATGTTTATTTTGAAATATAGTAATAATAGTCCCAAAAAGCGGCAAAGATTTTAGAAGTGTAGTTCATTGGAGGATTGACTCTCCGAATAAATTATATTTCACAAGCATCTTGTGTGCAACGAGATTTTGAAATGTTTTTCGCATGTTGCCAGTCTTCGTCAGGTAGCAAATTACCAATTCTGTATTGAGAGAATATGTATTGTTTGATTGGTTTGGGTTCCTATTGATGGACCAGTCAGAATGCAGGACGAAGTGGTTTATAGAGTAACTATCTTTAAGCAAATATAATCTTGCTAAGACATAATAGTGAATCAATATTTCTGGTAAAAGAGGAAAAGGAGTGAGAAAAAGTGGCGCTACTTGTTACTGTAAATTGTTCTGTGATAATGTCAATTTATCTTGTCCGAGAGAACGTCTCACTGGCCTTATCATGGAAGCGACATAGTGTTCCCTAAATGTTTTCCTCGAAAATGTTATCCGTTATGTTGTCATCTAAACTCAGAACGCCAAGTAAAACATGTATTCTATGAATGTGGTCAACGACTTCAAGAGACGCAACGGTTTGAGGTGTTAAATACGTGAACTAATGACACGATGAGGACACGACTCACACAATCTAACAAAACATTTGGTGTCATTTAGACAAAGATATTCCCTTACCGGAAATTACTGCCGAAACGAAGTCGAAGTGAAGGGAAAATAAGAACATAACAACTACTCATGCCACACAAAATTATTGTCAGATCATATTTTACGACTTGATACTTGATCTAATATTTTTACGACATTAAAATCAAACTACCTTTGAATTTAAAGTGTTCTTCAAGTAATTTTTTGATATCATGAATTGTTTTGAATCGGTAACCAAATAAAGAGCAATACTCTGAAGTCGAGGAATTGTAGGAATCCATCGCATGTAGAAGAGAAAATTGGTTCGCAATTGTGGAATAGATTGTTGAGTCGTATTTGCGAAACAGGAGCGTGAAACAAGATTCCTGTTCATTTACCTCCGAAAATAGTAGTTCATTTTCCATTGGGCGTTTAGTGTTAAGTTTTCTCTAAATTCACGCGCTGATTCAGTTGTATCTTCCATCAAATGCTCTTTTAATTCAGCAGTTTTCATGTTCTTCGATTTTACAGAGGCTGCATTCACCTCACAAAAATATATCAATAGGTCGGTATGTGAGGAAAAAATGAACTTATTTTACCTAATAAATAATCACTTTTCACCATATTTTCATTCCTTGTCAATGCACTTAATACTGTGGTGAATATTAATAAAATAGATTATTTTAGCTAATAACCAAATATTATAGGAGAAAGTTATTGATCCCTTTGTTAGAAGCACTGAATTTCACTTTGAAACTTAGCAGATCATTGTCGTCACGTGATTGCAACAATCGCGTCATTGCCATAAATTCCAGGGATCCATTGTGTATATTTCCATGCATATTTACACATGTTAAACACAAAGAGAAAACTGTGGAATGTGTATTTTATATTTACTTTTGATTTACACCAAGATGAAATCATTTTATTACATTTCAGCAAACATTTAGTAAATTTTCAATGTCGCCCTAAAAGAGATGGAACTCTAAAAGTTAGCATTAACTTAAAACTGTTTTTTATAACAAGACACACTTTTAAACACACACACACACACACACACAAATATATATATATATATATATATATATATATATATATATATATATATATATATGTATGATTTTTATCAATGTATTTATAAGATGTATGTCATAATTCACCATTTTAAGTATAAAGAACTTTATATTATATATTTAAGTGACATTTACAATCTGTTATGAAAGGATTAAATCATTTTAACAAAAAGGTAACAAGTTATTAAAAGGCAAACTGCCTCGGTTTTACGACTTGTATGTAAAGAAATGTTTGCATTTATTTTAATGATATTCACTAAGCATAGCTTCCACGCTACAAACCCAGAAATGTAGAACATCCAATGAATCTTTCAATAATAATAATCTGAAAGAATGCATTTGATGTAGAAATGTGGCAATAACCATCTAGAACATAGACCCATCTTTGTTCATAGATATATATATATATATTATATATATATATATATATATATATATATATATATATATATATATATATACACTGTTGAATAATTTAGACATATCATGTCTATTTATTTTAATTTTCATCCGCTCATATTCACACACTTAAGAATATTAATTACGAACGAGGCCACAATATGCTAACCGTATTCGGAAATTAAAACATCCCTACCACACACTAAGACATACACAGAATCCACACACTCAATTAAGCTGAAAAATCGAATCATCCTTGATAATAGCTAAAGGTATAGCCCAAAGCGCTTGGAACTATAAAATATTTGGACAGTTCTTACACACCCTTTGTCCAGAAAAGAAAAAGAAAGCTCTTGTTCGAACACAAGAAAAATTAAATAAAAAGCTTAACCGTAGTACCTTGTCCGTCGTTTTTAATGAAACATGCATATATATATATATATATATATATATATATATATATTTTTTAAATTTTTTTTTTTGATTCTATATCCTATTTTAAACGCACGCATACAGACCCCCCATATATATATATATATATATATATATATATATATATATATATATATATATATATATATTTCAAAGAAAGAAATATAATGTTTATGTATTAATCTGACAAAATTTTATTACTTAAACGTTATTTATAGTGGATACTCGTATTTGAGTAGACGCTCTGTTTATTAAACAGTATATTTATTCATTTTCATTTACTGGCCTGAATATCAGAGAAATCTTAATACAAAAAATATGCGCTCAATTTTCTTTAGAAATTGCTTTACTTACGTTGGAATATGAAACTGAGCAGATAATCTCGTGATTTAAAGAATATACAACCATCCTCCCGGTAGTGTACTGTATAATTTCTACCAATTAGCTACCACACGAACTAAAGAAAATAAGTAACAGAAATCACACTGGACTCTACAGGGACGACAATCTCATAATCTTAAGAAACTTTAACAAACAAATCCCAGACAAAACTAGAAAAACAATCATATAGAGAATCGAAATCAAGAAAAAACTAACCTAAATGAAGTAGGTTTTGTTGATGTCATGTTCAACCTAAGAAAATCTATATATAAATCATACAGAAAATCCAATGATAAATCGCTGCATATACACACATCTTCCAACCATCCGCCATCCATAATCAAGCAGAAATCACAATAAATTAACCGCAGGCGTCTCGACAATTCTTCCAGTGAAACCACATTCGACGAAGCTGTGAAAGATTATGAAACAGGCCTAAAAATAGTGGGCCCCCGGCAACACTCACATACACACCACGCAGCACACAAAAGAGCCAACAGGAAGAGAAACATCATATGGTTCAGCACACCGTCCCCCCCACTCCAAAAAATACGTAAAAACAAACGTAGGAAAAATATTCACTAAACTCATACAGAAGCACTTCCTCACATCAAACCATCTCCACAAGATATTCAACAAGTAAAAAATAGGTATATTGTACCGAGAACACGACACAAATAATAAAAAAAGCTCAACGGGAAATGTATCAAGAACAACAAATTAAACCCACGTGTAACTGCAGAATAAAGAACGAATGCCCTTTAAACGGTAATTGCTTGCAGAACAGTGTAAAATACCAAACCAATGTAAAATCAGCAGATAAAGAAGAAAGAATATACATAGGAGTAACAAAAAGAGAATGGAAACAAAGAAACTACGTACACAAAACATCCATTAACATAGTAAATACGCGAACAACATAATGCTTTCTAAACATATCTGGGAGATTAAAAACAACAACCAAAACATACCAAAATATCATTGAAAAAGAAAAGAACATCCGCCTAAAACTGCAAAGTCTTCATGGAGTAAAAAAAAATCCCAAAATGCAGACACGAAAACAAATTTTGATTACGCAATTTAAAAAAAAGAAAAAAACGAAAACAAACAAGCATAAATGAAAATAAATAAATAAATAAAATAAAACATAAAGAAGTAAAATAAATTAATCCAAACAAATAAATAAATAAATAAACTAAGTAAATACTAAATAAAGTAACAAACAACACCCATCAAAATAACGGTTAGAATAATACAAAAGACTACCCACAATGCAATAGAATACCAACAATGCATCACTGACTTGTATGTATAAGAAGTCGAGCATATACCCAACAGATAAGGCCTGACGATTGCGTTTAGCATGAAACCTCTTGTTGTTGACTTCAATGTCCACTTTTATATTTATATACGCTCTATTCCTGATATTGAGCGCTTTAACACATAAAACATGGCATATCTTAAAACTATATTTTTCATATATATATATATATGATCGGTATCATCCCAAGCAAGGCAATAAAGCCACTAGCACCCAAAGGGTTACAGGGTGTGGAGGAATTTGGAGCGGAATGAGTATTAATGTGTAGAAAGAGGAAAACAAAGCAATCAGGACAGCAGCTAGCGAATGATATGATATTGCATTCAAACTTTTGTTTGTTAAAGTTGACTGTAATGCATGAGGACGGAAAGGAGTTCCACAGACGAGAGATGCAAGAAAAGAAACTTTCAGCATAGAAGTTACGGCGACATCTACCTAGTTCAACCATAAATTGATGAGATTTCACCTCCAGTCTAGTACTGCGCTTAAATTCATATAGTCTAGATACCATAACGAAGGGCTCAACAGAACAATTACCATCAAACTATTTCTAAAAAGACACAGGGAGACAACCTTAAGGTGGTGGGCAATTGACTATAGTCAAGCTGCAAGGTCAGAACCAGTAATATTGCTGATTCTTCTTCGGATTTTATCAAGGAGCTCAAGGTAAATAACAGGGACACCGAACCATATATGGCAGCAATATTCCAAGCATGGACGAATGGTATACTAATAGACATTCTGGAGAGAAAAATTGTCTCGCAGTGAACCGATATTTTTATCAACTGATCTAGCGATGGATTCAATGTAATCTTTCCAGTTCATATCAGCTGAGAATGTTAGCCCAAGAAGACGAAATGATTCACTTTCTTAGAGGATAACATCTATCGTTTTAATGGAATGCAGAGGGGGTCTCTCAGATGATTATGGGTCAGCAGTTTAAATTTGGTGTCGTTAAAATTCCAAGCCATCTTTTGCCCGAGTTAACAACGGTCTTGAGTCCGTCTTGTACATCGGCTGCCATTTTGACCTTAGACTGATCAGCCTTACTACCAAGGCAGGAGTAAATGGTAGCGTCGTCAGCGTAGATACCAAGTTGAGAACTGATATTACCTGGAAGGTTGTTAATGAAGATTAATAACAGCGTAGGACAAAGGATGGAGCGTTATACGAAACGTTATTCTATTTGTGCCACAGTTTTTTCCGTAATATTGAATTTTTCTTGATATATGAAAAAATATATATCATTTTCCTACATAAGGAAAGTGTTGACTTCAATATCCACTTTTATATATATATATATATATATATATATATATATATATATATACATACTGATTGGGACTCATTCCGGTTTTACTTGAATTACATAACGTTATTACTAAAAGATGTAGACGAGTGGCCGTTCAGGACAACTTTCATTTCACGATTTGATAGAAACTGTATCAGTGTGACCGGTGATGCCGTATTTTTGTCAGATTTTGGAGAAGATCTGAAATTTTAGATCCTGTCAAAAGCTTTCAAGATATCCAATGATACAGCCCGGGTATCACCCATTTTTATCAAGAGAATGATAGAGTCTTTCTGCAATTATCAGTATATGAGCAGTTGATCTGGAGAAACGAAAGCCATATTGCTTCTCTGAGAAATGTCCCTGTGATGAGAGATGACGAACCAATTCAGCATTGAGTTTCCGGAGCGAGGCAGAAGGTTAATAGGCCGACAGTTGGATGGGTCACGTGCATCACCAGAGTTCTTAAAAACTTCAACAACAGACGATGACCTCCAGTAAGCAGGAAAGTGGGAGGCATTTATTACACTTGCTTTGTGGGAATCAAGGTTAGAGATGATAGCAGAAAAAAGTGGAAAGGGTTATATGCATGTCAGTCAGCAGAGAATCAGTTCAAAGTGGGACGTTAGGTAGGGATACTTCAGATGAGTCAAGAGTAGAGTTTGAAGAGAATTAGCAGAGGATGATAAAACCTTATATCGATTGAAGAGGGTGGGAATAGAGTACCGGCACTTATTTAGTACCCTATTAAAGTGACACCTGTATTCACGGGAGCCAAAGTTTTTAGAGGCTACGCGGTGCCTCATTCTCTCAGCAAACAGGTAAGTAGCTACTTCGAGCTCTCGCTTACATTTGTTACAAGCAGTAGCAAATAGGCACCTGTTATGCTGAGAGCTGTCACGCTGGTATAGCCGGAAATAGTGGTTCCTGTGTACTATGGCGGGTCAATTAAGCTGGTAGGCACGATGGAGAGGTTTGCGGTTTCACCTGGTATTTCCGAGAAGAGATGGAAGCGTTCATGCCGGAATTTAATCTCATAAAAAACCTTAGTTGCTTAAACTTCAATTGGGCAGTTGAAGATGTAATTCCAAGTAAAACCCGGAATGAGTCCCAATCAGTATATATATATATATATATATATATATATATATATATATATATATATATATATATATATATATATATATATATATATATATATATATATATAAAAAGTGACATTGAAGTCAACACTTTCCTTATGTAGGAAAATGATATATATTTTTTCATATATCAAGAAAAATTCAATATTACGGAAAAAACTGTGGCACAAATAGAATAACTTTTCGTATAACGCGTTTTCTATTGTAGGGCTACATCAGACTAACGGAATTTACGAGGGTAAGCTGAAAATTTCATTGATTGACTATGAATGAGTGACTCTAGAGCTGTTAAATCTTGCATGCATTAATTTCAACTCTTCTGATTAATAAATGCATCGTTTAGTTCCACTTTTGGTCAGAATGTCATCAACATGATGTTATTATCACTACGATAATGATTCACAGCCAAGTACTTTTAATTTGGGGGATAGATGATGTGACCTTTAAACAGTCATGTACACATGCAAACAAGATATTCCTTCATGCATACATAATGGAAACTCAAGTCCTGTTCAAGTAAGACCACATCCATGGTATTTTTGCTGATTTCTTTGGCGTTGATGACATCCCTGGTGTTTTCATTTATCCAGCGATTATCCTACATTTTAAGTTAATGGTTTTGCAAACAAACTTACCACTTGCTACATTGGTATCATGGCACTGTGACTTGTATTCCGGGTAAATTCACTTGCTGCCCTGCACACTTTGTTGAATAGATTGCAAGTGAACTCAAACTGGACATCAATAGTGATAGAATGTGTTATCGTTGTGAGGGATTGTGTGACTAACCAAGCCAAACCTTGAAAGGCATACGCGCAGGTGAGAATCGTTTTAGTTTATTTTAGAGAAAGGGAGCTTATTGTATGATGCAACTCGTGTTAGCTCTACAGATTCAATTCTGTCTCTCCCAAAGTCGTTCATACCAGTTGTAACAAGTGTCTTCGAAGAAGACTTTTCGGCCGCAAAATCTTCCCAACCAGTGGTGTCTATGTTAAATGCCTTCTTAAATGCGTCCTTGAGACAGTCTTTGTAGCGTTTGTGTAGACTGTATTGCGGACGATTTCCTTGCACCAGTTCATCATAAAATGATTGCTATGGAAATTGATTGTCCTCTAAACGTACTAAGTGACCACCCAATTTCACTTTACATTTCGTAAATATATATATGGTGCTCGAAATCTTTGCTCACTACAGCATAACCGTATCGTGTATTCTTGATCTTTGTACATTCCATCATACATACATACCTTTATCTATCTATCTATCTATCTATCTATCTATCTATCTATCTCAATCTGTTCACAGTAATCTTCTATATTATTTTCAGGATTGTTATGACAGTAAGTGATACTATCTCAACATTTCTCTATTCGATGTTGTTGCTGTTTAAACATCCACAGAATTCCAACTGAATGTCTACGCCATTAACTCTCATATATTTTGAATCAAGAGCCGTCTTAGTAGTAACGTTAACAATTAAAATGTTCAACACAAGAAAAGAAAACTCACAAAGGAAATTCTATACACGTTGTCATTAGACATAAAATGCAATAAATAAAATCACCAAATCTCGTGTTCATTCCTTTTAATTCTTAAATTTCATAGTTATGAAAAACCTGTTATCTTTTAATATTCAATTGAAATCAAGACCGAATGAAAGAGATTTTTAAAATTTGAATTTTTATCAAAATATTGTATTAAATATATGAAAACCTTTAATGGAAAAAATTATCGTGAATATTTTCTGAATTTTACATTATAATACATTTTCAGTCCCTTTCAATAATTATAACTTGTAATTTGATAAACGATCATTTATTTATTTATTCTTGTTAGGCTTCGAGGTCCTCCTCAATAAGATGAATATTGGAATGAGTATCATATGAGAAAGATATTAATGAAGAGCATCTCTTCTTTATCATATTTCTTCCTCGGTTATGTGTTTACTGAAGAAACTATATCAACCTAATATGGCCTGATTGCCGGTAGATCAGAACATAATTGCTCATGATCACATAAGGCGTGAAATCCATCTCACCATGCAGCATTAATTTCTATGCCCATATTTATTCTCTCTCTTCTCTCTCTAATTTAATATATATATATATATATATATATATATATATATATATATATATATATATATATATATATATATATATGTGTGTGTGTGTGTGTCTGTGTGTGTGTGTAAAAGGAAAATGCGTCAGCGAATATTACTTTTTCCTCTTGTCTCTTTATTCTTATATAACGCATTTCGTCTTCTGAGGAAGTTTATCAAGGCAAATATAAGAATTTATTTAGTTGCAGGTGTTTTTATACAAGAGCAAAGTTATCACTTTTTACATGTTGACCTTATCTGAAATTTTACACACACAGACACATATATAAATATATATATATATATATATATATATATATATATATATATATATATATATATCTGTGTGCGTCTGTGTATGTGTATAGGGGTTGTCTGATACCTTTGACAACGTATTTGTCTGATGTAATATTAGCCACAGGGGTAATCCAGATAACTCCCATCCGCTTCTTTCTTGGATTCTTAGCATTGTCGGTGCGAGTCATTGCAATGTCGTGTAAGCCGTACGCGACTATAATATAATCACGATGTGTGGATGTTGTGGCCCGGTATTATGGATAGTGTCTGAGAATTAAAAATCGGACAGAGCCAATTTCGTATTCCAGTCGGGTTTTTCGTATACACTCGTGCATAAATACGCCTGGGAATGTTTCTTCTCGTCCCAGCTGAGGTTTACATAGCAGGGGAGACTGGGCTCCCATAGCCCATGTTGGCAATGTGTCTAGGAGAAGGACATCTTTGAATTCAAAGCCTTAACCGGAGATTTTACTTAGCAGCAATCGGTATAATCGTCTGGCTAATCAACAACCATGATTTATATGTACGAGGGGAATGGTTGTCAAAAGATCAGAGTTTGATCGACTTCCTAAAATGTAAAAAATTGTCAAATATCAGGTTCTATTTTGGAATGGGTTTGACGTATTGATTGCAAGCGCGCGCCCACACACGCACAGAGAAACAAACAACGTAGTCACAATATGCATATGTATTTGTGTGTACGTAATTTGTGCACAGGTTTCTTGGCTTGCTTCATACATATATCTTTAAAAAATGTAGCACAGCAAACGTGAAATCTACGTGATAATCCAATAAATCAGCTTTAGAACTATAAACACTTGGCAACTCTCAAAGATTTGGTATACCCGAGGATAAGGTTATATACACTGTGCTTGTTTCGGAAACTACTCACTGCCTGTTATACCGGAACACACCTATTCTATAGTTAATAGACTCTCCCACCTATAATAAGTAGTAGTAGTAGTAGTAGTAATAACGAGTCAGTCGTTCAACTTTTGGGCGACTGTGCGGTTGTACTCTCTTCCTACGGGTGGGAGGAACCCGAAGGAGGCTACGCCGAAAGGCGAAGTCTCCTTCGAGGAGGTAAAACCGGCCCTGAACCCGTTTATACGGGTTCAAATGGGCTATTTTTTGGCCGAGCCTAATGGCTTGGGAATTGCCCACGTTAAAAAGGCCTTGTGCCACATGACACCCTCGTGGTGGGGGGTGACTGAATATTGTCAGTCGCTCAACTTTTGAGCGACTGTGCGGTTGTACTCTCTTCCTACGGGCGGGAGGAACCCGAAGGAGGCTACGCCGAAGGGCGGAGTCTCCTTCGGGGAGGTTAAACCGGCCCTGAACCCGTTTATACAGGTTCAAATGGGCTATTTTTTGGCCGAGCCTAATGGCTCGGGAATGCCCACGTTAAAAAGGCCTTGTGCCACATGACACCCTCGTGGGGGGGGGTGACTGAATATCGTCAGTCGGCTCAGCGAGTTGGTCAGTCAGTCGATGTCGGACGACCGTTAGTCGGACATTAAAGTACCAGCCACCACAACTAGATTGCTGCGTTATTAACTATTATAACAAGTTCCTAACGTTTTTTACGTCGAACCTTTTTAGGACCGACTTAGTGAAATACAAGCCTCCACTGGGAAACTACTCTATAACAACTTGGCGACGAGGGATTCGAACTCATACCTCTACAACACTGCCAGTAGTAGAAATTAAGTGTTCTTGCCAAGAGGTAGGTTACCAGGACTCAGTTCGTTCCAACAACTACAATTTGAACAGTGTTTGATATCATCTTCAAAAAGACATACATGAAGACAAACTTATATACACGTCCATACAAAAGGTAGCCATGCTAGGTTTAAAGACCACATCCATAAATCTCAAAGCAATTTATTCATCGGATATGAAAAGAAATCTTCACTTTGTATTTATTACTGACAAATTTCAATATAGAATGTCTCCCTTTTGTTCATACAAACGCCACCGGAGTCAATCATTGATTCTTGTTCTTTTTAGGAATGGTGAACCAATGAAGTTGGCAAAGTGAAAAATAGAAGCTGTACTATAACAAAAAACAGTTAATAAAAAACAGCCAGGGAATCTCTTCTTATTTATTAGCTTGTAAACGATAGAAGGGGATGGGTGAGTTGCTTGTTGCTGTCTGGAATCAATCGCGTGCACAGTCGTATTTCTATCATGATGAAATATCTAGAAATCTAGAAATAACAGCTATGTCATATATATATATATATATATATATATATATATATATATATATATATATACATACATATATACACACACATATATATATATATATCTGTGTGGCTGTGTGTAAATAATTTGTCGATACTGAACGAAAGAGATTTGATCAGTGTTATTTTCGTATATGTATGTTCAATTATGAGCAAAATTGAACGATCTATCCAAAAGTCTATCAACTAATCAACACACGCATACATACATATAAACATGTATATACAAATATACATACGTATATATGTATGTACGCTTACGATAAGTAATATGGAAATACTGCTGAGAAAATCTATTTTATGCTCAGCTTGCCACAGATTTTACAAATAAAAAAATTGCTCATAGATAAATTTAATTAGTGTAGATGTCTGGTCACATTGTGGGACAAATATAAATATTGTGTTGCACTTACGGGCACTTGGTGGCATGAATCTCCTCTTCCAATCATCTTCACCGCCGGCAAATATAAATTTTTATAAAAGAAACGGTTGAATTTTGCATATTATTTTTTTTTCGGACTGTGGAATATATATTAACAATTTGGATATCTAAATGAAATCTTACTTTATATTACTTTTACTTATGTTTAGTTTTATTATGTATTAGATGACTATCTTTATTCATAATACGCATATATTCTAGTTAGTAGAATAACAGAGCGACTAAAAGGCATTTTTATAATCTTTTTTATATATTCGGTGGAAAAATTACGTAATATGTGCTTTAGCTTAGTATTAATCTATTAGAGAAAAGGTAAGGGAAAAAAGAACTAGCCGACTGAAGAAGATTAGTCGTACGAAAAAGAATTCTAACAAATCATGATGTTTACGCGTTTGTAGTCCTATTCAAGAAATAAAAAAATAAAATGGGTTTTAATCCTATTCGTGTCTACAAGGCTTAGCTGAATATGGTACAAGATAAAACCGAGTTAGAAAACTTGATTTGTGCTTGTCTTCCTTATAAAAGGGTTTTTATGACTTGAACATATTTTTACTAACCAATGAACTGAACTAGTTGATATCGATAAGAACGATACAAATAACGTAACAAATCAAGCTAATTTATTGAATCTGCTATAGGATAAATTGATATAATTTCTTTATTAAGTCTCAAATATGTATATATTTATAATTTTTTTGACTCTTCGATAAATGTGCCGTGTTTTAATTGTACTTCATCAGGGTTTATTGTCAAATCATTTCACTTTAATTAACCTTTATAAACAGCCAATGGGTTGTAATTTATTTCTGGTAATATGAATTGTACGCGCTCAAAATATCTAAGCTTACAATGTACTATTTCAAAAAAATACTTAGATATTACATCATTATTTTAAATATTCGATAAGCTAGTATATTTTGCCGTTCATTTCATTAGACGCTTTCGGCAGATAAAAAAGTTTAAGAAGGAACGATGTTTTTAGCATGCGATATAAATGAGAAAAATCTATATTTCCGAATAGTGGAAGAAAAACTTTGCAGACGTTAAAAATATAGCTCCAGGCAATTTTTCGGATTTGTGGTTCTAGTAGGATTTTCTTTTACCAAACCGTGTATCATTAACATGAACATTTTAGAAGTCGGTTAGCGCATAATACGCTTATTGCATAGAAAATGTCGTCTATTGTCCTTAGAGACAAATTCTTTTTATCGGTTCGTTTGGTTTAAAAAAGATAAGATATTATTTTTTTTCTAAAATAACCTCTACAAATAATGTCGTCTGGTTGAAATAGCTGAGCCAAAATAGAACTTTTTTTCATTTATGATAAGCAAACAAAATGAATCAGAAAATTAATTTTACCACATTGAAGCCGTTGTAATCTGAACACATTGTTTGTGAGTTTTGAAGCCATTTTATCTTACAAACTTCGTAATCGAGAAAGCAAAATCAACTGTATATTAACTAGATATTAACATTGTATAAATTATGAGAGGAATTTTCAGTCTAGCATCATTGTTTGTGTTGATTTTACAATAGCATTTTCGTTTTTTTTATCTCTTCAGGGTGTATACTTCTGCTGATTGCATTGTCTTATATAGATTGTTCTTGATATCTGTATGATCCAGTCTTGCTATTTGTTACTTTAGAAATAAATAGTCTAATCTGGTTGTCGGTGAGGTAGTTAATTGTTAACTAGCCTCTCTTTTACATTATTGAATTCTTTAAGGACAAGGGTACGAAAGGATGAATTCTCGTGTGCTCTCTTTAGGGAAATATTATTTTATATCTAAATAGGCAGATGGTTTTCGAATGTGAGTTGAAAATATCAATTTCTTGTTTGTTTTTCGCTAAAAAAAAAAAAAATATCGTCTGCATAGCAGACATATATTTTGGGTTTAGTAATTTTTAAATATTGTGTTTTAAATATCAATATTTAACATTTTTTTTTATAAATATCATGTTTTAAGTATTCAGCATTTTTCCAACTGCCACATGTCCCACGTAGAAAACACGATAAAAACAATACCATTAATATCTTCTACAAAAACCAAATACATGTTAGCTATAACCAAGACGAAAATTCTCTCAGAAATATCATAAAGAAATACAGACGCCCAATCGACGAGAACAAGAAAATTAAATGCATTATCTTTTACAAAAAAAATAAAACAGCCAAACTTATCTTAAAAAAATAACATCATACTAAAAAAATATCAAAACTAAACAGAATCAATATTATTTACAAGTTCAAATTCCCCTTACGGAACAATGTTCCTGATCAAACCAAACTCATATATAATTATATTGGTCATACCACTACATGCCTATCTAGAAAACTCACATTACAACTATCCGACCATGGTTCAATTATGACACGTTTAAACACACAGAAAACCTATCAAACTCCATCCGAAACATACAAGTAGAAAATTCAAGTATAATATCTCATTCACGTGTAAAAAAAAAAAGAAAAATAATGGAAGCCCTAATAACAAAAAGTAAACACTCAAAAGCATTAACTACGAATACGTCTATAATGTGCTGACCGTGTTTTGAAAATAAAACATTACTACAACTTCAAACACATACATAAAAAAAACAAACATTCAGTTTAAAAAATTCGTCTTTGATATTGGGTAAAAAAATACCCGAAAGTGCTCAGATATTCAGAACTTTTGAAGGGTTTTTACTCACTTTGTTACCAGAATAGAAAACATTTGTAGGAACTCAAGAAAAATTAAATAAATTGGTTAATCGCAGTATCCTGTCGGTGGTCTGTAAATAAATATATATATTTATATATATATATATATATATATATATATATATATATAGTTGAACCTAGAGACCCAGACAAACCTACCAAGGTTTCACCTAAGCGGATCAGGGAAAGAGACAGCTCTACTCATTGTATTGAGCACTTTATTTAGTTATTTTGCATACTCGAATCAGTTTTTTTTTCTTTGGGCCTTGAACTCGTCTGCTGGACGATTATTTTCGGTTAACGTACATGTTCTTGGTTCTTTTTTTATACCTTTTTTCTCGTTTGGTATTGGCTTGTTTATTTGCAAATCATCACACCGAAGGTTTTCCGAGCAAGTATAGTTTCTTATACTCTATAATAATATATATATATATATATATATATATATATATATATATATATATATATATATATATATATATATATATATATATATATATATATGTGTGTGTGTATGTGTGTGTGTGTGTGTGTGCGAGCGATCGTGCGTGTGTGTATGTATGTACTCTATGCCGAATATGTTACTATTTCTATCATTAATAAGCGTATTATATTTGCAGTATATTCTGACAAGCTGATATATTCTATTTTAAATTTGCATGAGAGCTTTGTGTTAAGAACACAAGTAACCGCAGGATTTATCCATTAATACAGCGTATTATATTTTTGTGTATATTTCAGACAGACCTTTTAGTTATTCTATGTTTAAAAATTATTTGATGAAAATGATGTATTCTATTTTGTTTCAAAACTCTGATTTCCAGAGAAAAATGGAAGATACATTTTCCATTGCCTATTGAGCGTTTCCAGTTTTCATGAGTGAATGAGTGATTGAGGGAAAAATAAGAAAGAGACGATAAAAAGTTGCTATACTTCTAAGACAGCCTTAATTTTGAGCGACAACGTTTCATAATTCTGTGTCTTTTGCGGTTAGCTCTGATAAGGATCAGAAAATAACCGACGTTCGAAATAAAAACTTAAAAGTTATTATTTCTATTTCCGCAAAATATGAACGTTTTGCAAGTCATTCGAAATTTCAACGATTGATAAAATTCACAGACAAAACAAATCAATAAATACAACGAATCTGATCAAACAAAACATGATATGGTTTTATTAGGAATTATTACTCCTCCAAATTCAATATGATTGGTAGATATCATAATTACCTTGGAGAAAGTAAAACTGGCCGAAATACAGATTGAAAAAGGCCGACGTAGACAAAATGACACGTTTTCTAGCGTCTTCACTCAAAACTGACTTTGAAGACATTTTTGAATGAAGTCGCTTTAAGATAAACACAAGTAAACGTTTAACAAAAATAGGACACATGGCCCAGTGGACAAAAAGCGTTGGCTGTAGTGGCCGGAAGAGTTCTGAGTTCAATACCTGACCACAGAAGAAGTGAACAAAAACTTTGAGAGAGGTGAGTTACTAAAAGAAAATAACAGAACCTTTGATATTCAATGAACTGGAACAACCTACCGCGATAAAAAAAATTAAAGGCTTCGGTGCGAAATTCCAACGGATATCACCTGTAGAAAGCCGGAGCGTACAACAGCCGAAACGTCATGAATATGACAATAAAGATTAGGACAACAGTCCGAATAATGTAAATATTGTAAACAAAAAATAAAATTGTTTTATTGGTTTATTGTATAACATGTCAAAATTGTGACGTTATTTAATGTGGAAATCAGTTTCTTTAATAAATATATATTTGAGTATATACTTGGAGAGAAGATGAATGTATATTGATTGTTTTTATTTGTATATAAGCGTGTTTTGGGGTGGGGTACACCTCCGCAGGAGGTCAGCTTATTCTCACACCACCAACTGAACAAGATCGTCAGGTGTTTTTCATTTGTCTTTGGATTTTAACTTTGTTTCTAAGTAGTACATCTATTGTTGACACCTTAGAAAAAGAAACATTCTGGATTATTAACAAAGGAGTTGTATAGATAACGTTTGACTGAAGGATTTACAATACAATAAACAATTATCTAAAGATTAAATAATAGAAAATTATCAACAATTAAATTAATACGTAGGAGAATACTAAAAAAACAAACACGTAGGGGAATACAAAAAAAAACAGCCTGACTGCATAAATATAAATGAATATCTATCTTCTGTAATCTTATCTATGTGACTCTGTCTCACATCAATCTATCGGGAAGTAACAGGGAAATCTCTTTGTTAACTATTGGCGCGTGCAAACAAAACCTTTTCTTAGTAGACAAAATTATTTGTAAAAATGTTCAACCTGAAATTATAAGAAAGTGTAAGTCTATACATTCTCACACGCATACACCCCCCATATATATATATATATATATATATATATATATATATATATATATATATATATATATATATGTATATATATATGTGTGTGTGTGTGTGTGCGTGAATTACAATTAATGCGATCCAAACAATTTACCTCATACAGATGATTATTTCGTCCATGGGAAATTAGTTTTTCCTCGACTTATGAATGTAAATACATTTACTAAAATGAATAAAATCACACGTCTCTTTACAGGAAATTTGAAAAACAAAGAAAGGAAAGAAGGAAAAAAGAGAAAGGAAAGAATAAAAGGAGAGGGAGTAAGAATTGGCCTATAATAGAGGAGGGAGTTATATAGATAAAGAGGGTTAATGGACCTAAGGTGGTTTTAGTGGAATCGAGTAACGGATAAACGCGAATGTTGAAAATGAACACTGACAAAAATATCACCTATCAGCACCTGTGCAAGGAAAAAAATGAACAACAAAAAAAAGAAAAAAAAACAGGCCATAAAACATTTTAGCGAGGAGCTTAAAATTATCATAGAATGCGAGTAAGAATCTAAAATTAATAATTTTATAAAAATATGTTAATATTAATCCAATCGATACGACATCTTTAACTATATGGTAAAAGTTACAGTAAAAAAAGTAAATTATTAATATATTAATTTCATTTCAATATGACCAATCGCATTATATCAATATAATATTAATAAATTTTCAAATACTAAGTTTATAATTTAAATTATATCATATCTATACTAATTATTTAAAAATTCTGGAAAGGATTAAATTTAAATTCAATATATAAAAATAATATTACAAAAACAATTAAATATAGAAGAACATTGCACTTATAGAAAACATGTAACAGGGAGAGAAATATTTAGATATAGAAGGAAATTCCACATCTCGAAAACAATTTCACAAATAGAAAACATTTTACATATAGGGAAGATGTCACAATAGGAAACGTTCACATATATAAAATTCACATATAAAAATAAAAACGAAAGAGAAGTGCGAGGTTCGGCTGATATTATATCAGCAGGAATTTTTTCCTAAGATGACACTTGTAACCAATTCATTCCAAGTGTCTCCATAGGAAAAATAGATCTTTTTCAACCAACGCGAAATACGTTAGTCTTATCTAACTCCGGTGCATTGGTTTTATTCCTGTCGGGATTAGAGACGGAAAACTTAAGGATGACAGTAGTCGAAAAATTGATACAGAACCTACCAATCTCTAAATTGGTAGGTTCTGTATCTCAGCCAGAAGAAATACCCGAGGTAGTAAGAGGAAGTCGGAAGTAATCAGTCTTAAAGGGAAGATGCTCCACAAAATCAACCCGGATCTGATTTAGTATATTTTATTATATTTTAGATACATTTAATAAACTTGTATATCCCAAACTTGTAGGCCTGTATAGAGATGATGGACCCATTTTCATCCCCAACAGCAATGGTCCACTAAATGAGAAGTTACAAAAGAAAATCATTAGTGTCTTTAAGTTGCTAGGGTTTAGGATTGAGATTTCTTCTAAACTTAAAATAGTTGATTATCCAGTCATCACACGTGACCTTAATAATAAAGCCTTTAAATCTTACCATAAAGACAATGAAACCGCCACTTATATTAATGTCGATTAAAACCACCCCAATGCCATTGTGAGACAGAATCTAAACATTTTCACAAACAGAACCCTCTAAGTAAGATCTTCAGTAAGAACACGATTACAATTAACTATTCCTGCACCGATAACATGTACAAAATTATCAACTCTCATAATAACTATATTTTAAGTAAACTCTGTGGGATAAATCTGGTTTTGAACCCTCCTGTAATTGTAGATATAAAGAAAGTTGTCCAGTTGAGCGCAAATTCAATTCTACTAGGGTTATATACCAAGCAACAATTTCACCCAAAGAAAATATGTCAAATTATAATGTTTACATTGGGAGAATGTAAACAGAAATTTATACCAAACGGAACTATTTCAGAAACCCTAAATTAAAATACCAGACAGCTCTTTCTAAAATATTTTGGGAATTTAAGAAGAAAGGTCAGAACCCTGGAAAATTTAATAATATTATATTGATACAATGCGATTGGAAAATTAAAGTTTCGCTCATATGCCTAAAAGTCTTAGAGACAAGTGTACACTGTATTTAAAAGAAAAAAAATTAGAATGATAAAACACAATAATCAAAGCAAACTATTAAATCAAAAGAATGAATTAGTTTGAAAATGATGACATAGAGGTAGATTTAAACTTCTATAATAATATAGATCTTATTTTATTACTTTTTAATTCTCTAACTCTTTATATGTTGAAAGTGTAACTATATTTAATTTCTATGTTCCAATTTCTTCTTATTAATCATATCTTCCAACTGTCCCCTGTTCTAAGAACTTGGATTTCTTGTTCACTTACACCTATTCAACACCATCACTTGATAAGACAGCAGAAAAGTTGAAACAAAATTGCTATTCTTGTAGTGATTTTATAACATATTTATGTTATAATTTTGGAATAAATTATATATATATATATATATATATATATATATATATATATATATATATATATAAAAGTTTTTTAAGTATAACTTGGTATGGTTAGGTTTTCTTAATAATTTAAATCATCTTTAAAGTTATAAATGGATAATTAATTTTATCTTTACAGTTTTATTCTTTAATAAAATATTATTTATTGTTAATGTTGCTAATATTTCTCATTTGGAAGTATAATTTGTTATTTTTGTAGATAGGAACCTAACTATTTTATATAATGAAAAAAATCCTTTGTATATAAAACTCACTTTTCGGCCCCTTTTACTTTCAAATCAACATCTCATTCTTCATATAAACCCAATTTAGTGTCCTAAGGTTAACATCCGGGTTGTTTTTGTGGAGCTTCTTCCTTTTAAGACTGATCACTTCCGCCAATCCCTTACCACCAACTCGGGCATTTCGTTTGGCTGAGGCGTCGAAATGGGTAGGTTCTGTATCAATTATTCGACTGTTGTCAAAGTTAAATTTTACATCTCTAATTCCGACACTAAAAACAGTCCATACACCGGGGTTGAATAAGATTAACTTACTTCATGTTGGTTGAAATAGATCTATCCCCATATGAGTTAATTTTATATTTTTCGTGTAATTTAATATATATATATATATATATATATATATATATATATATATATATATATATATATATATAAAATAAAAAAAAAAAAAATAATTATATCTGCTCTACTTTGTATTGAGCACTCTTTTAAGAATAGTAATTGTCATTGGAATTCATTCCGTATATACCAATTATATACTTATATATATATATATATATATATATATATATATATATATATATATATATAATAAGGGTTGATAGTATTATATTATTATAATGATAGCATTATATAATATAATTATATGATAGAATTAGTTGATAGTATTTCAACATATTAGGAAAATTTGAGAATTATTTCTGAAGGTAAGCCAACTCTTTCTCGTTTGTTCATTTTGTCAAAAAACGAACGTTCTGAAAACTTAGCCCAACAAAACTAAGAACAGACTTGAAACAGCGATTAAGAGGTGGTTTCACGCCCCTTAAAACCTCCAGGTCAGAGGCATTGCTGCCGGATGTAGTTTAGCGTCATACAGAGGACAATATTTTTTTATAATGGAATAAACGGCAGAGCTGAATTTTAGCTCATGGTTCAAAAATAGGGAGAAAGAAAATTCTAATTAATTCTATTAATATATAGAAATCAAAGAGTGTTTTGAAAGTGGGAAGCTTCCGTTTCACATTTCCAATATATAATAAAAGTGATAAAATATTGAAGGCACATATACTCCCACATTTGTTTATGGAAGACTATAAATCAGCCCGAAAATATCTTCTTCAGTGAATCCTAACTTTATATTTAAAATCTTGATCTATGTTATATACGGATATCTTTACAGACACTGTTCTACCCCTCATGGCTATGACTCGTCATACCTCACACATTACAGCGAACCACTCACATTCCCTTCGCGCGACGAAGTTCCACTCGAAGAGCATCTTCCCATGAACTACTGCTTTGTGGAACTGACTCCCAAGAAGATATCAAGAGAATATAATAGAATCTTTATTCGGTTTGCCTGTTTGAGGTAACTTGGTGAATAGATTTTGGACGGAGTGTATAGAGCAATTTCGAGGTTCTAATTGGTTAAGTAGAAAGCAAGAAAGAGAGACAAATAGGTAAAAAGCTAAGAAGAGAGACAAATAGATAGAATGCTAGGAAGAGAGATTAACATGTAGAAAGCAAGGAAGAGTGACAGATAGGGAGAAAACTAGGAAGAGAGACAAATAAGTAGAAAGCTAGGAAGAAAGACAAATAGAAAGCTTGGAAGAAAGATAAATTGGTAGAAAGCTAAGAAGAGAGATAAATATATTAGACAGAAAGTTATGTGGAAATTGTAAAACGAAGAAAATAATCTGATGAATCCAAATTTGATCTTTCAACAAAATAAGGGACCACTAAACATGCTTCACAATTATTTTTAAAATGTTTGAACAGAACCAAAACAAAAGTTTTAGAATGTCCATCAAAGAAATATCGCCTCATTCTGAGGAAGTGTGTGGTTTAATCTTCTTTTATGTACCGTATCCATTCAGAATGCTGGTGATCATAGCTCTCCACGACTTCTTATCCTTTGTAGCTTTGTTTGTCTCCTTACTACCCATCCCTATCCCTGTTCACTCATCCATTTGTATAAACCTCCTTATATTTCGCGAAATAAAAAAAACTGCACAATATCTGTAAATGCGTCAAAATGACATTCCTTCGATTTTATATTACATAAAAACATTTCAAATTGTAAATGAAACTGAACTCATACGCACGCAGGCACACACACACACACACAGGTACACACGCATACAGGCACGTGGCGACACACAGTCAAAGTACAATATGGTGACCTTTTGGATGAAAAGTGTTTTCTCTCAGAAACTGGGAAAGTGTAATTTATGTGCATTTTCCCCGCCAAGAATTCCACTGTGTTACAATTTAAGGATGGAATCTGGGCAATTTCTTGGAACTTGTGATTAAGTGGAGGAATTTGGAAAGAAATCAGACAGCAATTGTAAAATATTTAAACAAAGAAAATAAGCTCTTCAGTCTGATGAGTTGCTAATCGCTGTAAATGCTCAATTTATAGTCATCCAGCTGAAGCGGCAATTTCTTTCATCTCTTAAACTAGCAGAAAAATTTAGAGCCAAAACTGCAGGAGAAATATCATTGCATCTATTCGTCATAGGTAAATAAATGCATAGGTTATATTTTTTTAATGTTTGTATATGATTAGATGTAAAGATAGGCAATCTGTGCGTGCTTTAAAAACATTAAAGCTATGGCGACATATAAAAAAACGTTTATGAAAAGTCAAGGAATTATCAAATTTCAAAGAAAGGATCAGTGTTTATTAAATATAATGAAGATATCGTATGGCAGAAAATTAATATTATGAGAAAAAACTAAAAGAAAATGTTTTTCAGGTCAATTAAATCAGCCATTTAAATTTACGCTCGATTCTAAGAAAATGGAGATTTAACAAATATTTGCTTTTCATGACCAGTCTGTCAGATCAGTTGAAACGTTATTGCAATTTTCTTATGTAGAAATATTTCCTTCATGTTAAAAGAAAAGTAGTTCGAGAAATATAAGGTAACCAAAAAATCCTTGCTGTTTTTACGTCTTGTGGGAAAAGGGATCACTGATACGCAAATAATTATGTCACGTCCCAGTGGGATGATTGCTCTTGACCAATGCAGGTGAGTTGCGCACACGCATCAGTCATAGCTCGAGAAAACATGGCGGTGTCGTAGTAGCTCGTTCGGTGTTGTCTGCATTGTGACTTAAAGGTGGGTTTGTCCGCAGCCGCATCAAGTCGCCGAACACGTCAAGCCTTTGAAGATAATACTGTGAGTGAACGCACCACCAATAATTGTTCCAGAAGTTCAGATCGGGAGATCTATCCCTTTGTGATAAAACCAGCAGAGGTCGCCCAAGGGTCCTGGATAATAAGGCCCTGCAGGAAGCCATAGAGGAAGACAGCAGCCAAATCTTTTTTGAGTTGGTCGAACGCTTCCAGGTTTTTGGACAAAGAGACAGACACTGCATGGGAAGGCCGACAAGTTAAGCAAGTTGTTACCCCACACAATGTCGAGATCCAACAAGCAACAACGAGTGAGGGCCCGTTTTTGGCTGCTTTCTTGGCACCGCAAAGTAACGATCGGGTGCATACCAGTGACGAAAATTGGGTCCTGTATGACACTCCCAAGCGTGGCAGATATTGGTTGTCACCACGGGATCATGTACCTAAAACAAGACCACCTCTACACCGACGCAAGATCATGCGCTGTATCTGCTGAACTTTTCGACAAGGAATGAACTATGAGCTATTACCAACAGGTCAAGCCATCACTGCGGACTTGTACTCACAGCAAGTGGAACGTGCGCAACAGGCACTGATGCAGAAGGGGCCAGCATTGTTTAATCGCAAAGGTGTATTGTTCCTTCATGACAATGCCAAATCTCATGTGGCGTCAGTCACTAGGTATATCATACGGCGATTTGGCTAAGGAAACATTGTCATTCATCTTGCTCCACGGACATTGTCCCAACAGATTATCACCTCTTCCATTCCCTAGACAACCATCTTCGAGATAAATGCTTCGCAAATGATTGTATACTATCAGAGAATCGCACAGCTGGAGATACGTTGGCAAAAGGTTCTGGATTCTGACGGGGATTACTTTCAGGATTAACATTATGTTAAATTTGCTGTATACATTATTTTTGTAATGAAAACGGCAACGATATTTTTGGTGAGAGTGTATAGGTTACATTTTCAGCTTCAGTAGGTACTGCTGGAAGATGCATAATAATGATGTTGTTGTCAAATTGCATTATGAAGATAGAAGACTGTTCAGTCCCCTGCACTAGATGACTTGCATGAAAAATGTATGTGTGTGCCAACGCGTCACCTCTGTTTACAGGGCAGAGAAGAACATTTTTTTCTGAACGCTATCTGTCGCTATCTGAATGGCGATGAAGAGCATGATGGCATATGGAATCATTTATGATGAGACTCTTATGACAGAAACCAGTAATTATGACGAGAAATGTCGGACCAAGATTTCTCCGAAGTGTGGTGAAAACGTTAACATCAGTTTGCCTTAATGCACTAGGGAAAAAAACCCTGAGTAAAATAACCAATATTCACAAAACTTCATAAAAAAGAGATAAGCTATTTTGAAAATGGTTCAGCCCTCAAAACAGGAAGGAGCACAAATCATAAACATTTTGTTCAGTATTGGCGCTGACAAAGGATAACACAAGACCTTCCAAATAATCTGGCAAAAGAATAAATTTAGGTACGAATATCCGAAAAGCTCTTTTATTCACTAGATTTATCCAATATGGATTATCACTGTCGGATCCAGCAAGTTTATCGCATATCTGATTAACTTAAAATTATCTTCCTGGGGTATGCAGATTCTCTTCATCTCAGCTTGGATAGAAGAAGGGCACTGCCGGTTGTTGGCAACATTGCACCGTTTCTAATGTTGATTAAGCTACAAAATGTACTTACTTTTTTTAATGTTATGAAGTTTTGAAATGTTTAATATGAAAACGACCATTTATTTTGTTCCACTCTAATCGTCTTAAGTTCTCAGATTGAAGCATTATCATAAATGGAGCATTATCATTATTAATTTATTGATTATTTATTCTCCCATCTTATTTTTTATTGCTCTCGTCATTTTTCCCATTTCACCGTTGAAAAACAATCAGGAATCAAAAAGAATAATGTTTTGGAATCTGATTTAGCATTTACGAGATTTGAAGTAGTAATCGTTCTTCGACCGATTTGCGATATTTCTTACCAACAATATTTATTGAAACGTGCTAAATTATAAAGACAACAGCTAAACAGAAATAAGATAGAAAAATTAATAGTCAAAATTTAATTTTGGGAAAGTAACATTGTGATAGGTAACCAAATTGTTACTCCCCTTGTTGGACATTATCTCCCTTGACTAAAGAACTTTTCTAGTCTAAATCACTATAAATTGTATCTCGTTTTGTACTAAACTATTCTAAATTGCATAAAATTTACTAATCAACACAAACCTCCCGTGTCTTGTTACAAATATTGTTTTTCATATCGACATTGGAGGGAATGTGGAATGGTGAATTTCTTGTGCAGAGAGTATGAATTCTGGAAAGGTTGGAATGGTTTTTCCCCAATCCTTTTGTCAATTGTCCACCACTTTATTGTATAATTATAATAATAAACAAGTATTAATAGGTGATTTCGAAAATAGTGCCACATATTCTGAGACTAAATAAAATCTTGTTCAAATGTCACAGAATGTACATTCTTTTGCTAAGTACATAATTTGCAATATGATTTTTCTATCGTGTACATCGGTCCTCAATCACTACGTGGTGCATAGGGGTAGCAGGGGAAGCAGAGGACATATCCCGTGGACAGAAACTAAAGAAAGTGTTAAATATATAATAGGTCGATTATACGTAAATGTATTTCTAATTATTTTATTAAATGAAGGGATAAGAAATCAGAGATAAAGTATTATTAATGGTCAATAATTAAGTAAAAACGTTTGAATGAATAAATCTGCACTTTAGTACAATACATTTTTTATTTGACATTTTCTCCATACTAAATTCGATTTCAGAGAATTCGGCAGAGATTATGCAGACAAATATTTGTTGTGCAAAATGAAAAGGTTTTTAAACACTAGATTACTGTGTAAACTGTTGTCTCTCAGTTGCGTCTTTGTCTTTGGACAGAGTGCACTCAGGGGCGATTCCGTCAAAGGACAGAGTCGCAACTGAGGAAAATTATAATGAGAGGTGCCTGAGGAACAACTGCCCAAGGCCTCGCCCTCTCATTGCAACAACGAGAGGGATCGGTGCTCTCACCGAGGCCAGAGCAGCCGACGATTTCGGGGGTTGTGGGGGTTACGGGGAATTTTTGTTCCTTGCCCAGGTGTACGCACACGGGTCCCTACCCTAAAAAAGACCTTGTGTCACACCTCGTCTTATTAGGGAGGTAGTGTAAATACCTAGCCTACTGTGCTATTGATGTAGCTATATATAACGGGTGTAACAGCAAAATTAACTAAATCCTGTAACAATAAATTTGTCCAATTGTTAGATTAAGCTTTGCACCATTTTATCTTAGAAATGATTAAATATATCTTACTGGAATTTTCTGGGGTCTTTATAAGTTGAAATGATGATCACTCCTGGTGTTGTAGCCTCCTGATCCAGTTTTCCTCTCTACTGTTCCCTCTTTTTAAAGTTATTCATCGTTTTCTTGATTCTTGAATGGACTTGAAGATGGAAGCCTGAGTATGAATATTCGTACCATTGCTGATTGTCTGAATAATCTTTTTCCTCTCACCATTGTTCAGTTGGGAAGACGTAGTGGAGCAGACTCAAAATGATTTTAACCTATTCTATTTCTAGATGAATAACTAAAACTTTTTTTAGTCATTCTTACGACAAATGGTATCAAGATGGCTAAACATCTTATCTGAAAATCTTTAAAAAACTGAATAGGTTCTGTCGTTTTTTAGATATTAAACAATTTGTGTGATGGACAATAATACCATGCTGTTACACTATTGGGACAATTTTGCTGTTACACATGGTATACACAGACACACACAAACACACATACACATATGTATATACACACACACACACACACACACACACACATATATATATATATATATATATATATATATATATATATATATATATATATATATATATATATATAACCGAATAGTAAATATACGTAGGTATATGAGCAAGCGATCGTATACAAATGCATATAAATATACTATGGAGTAAGAAAAAAATAGTGCTTGAGGTAAAGTAATTTGTACTTCTTATTTCCAAGATTATTTTTAAACTTAAAATTTATCTAAGCTGAAATTCAAATTCAAAATTAAGTTACAATCCTCTTATTTTTTTTAAAAACTATAATAATATTCCACGCCGACAATAATATACATTATAGGTTCATTACCAATCATTTTACAGGGAGAAATGTTGAAAAAGTTTTTGCAAGTGGAATGTATTGAAACTCGTGAAAATCAAATGTTGATAACAAACTTTCTGCAATAAATTTTCGATTTAATTTAAAATTTATCATTAAAAATTAATTTTCTTTCTGATGAGTTCCGCACATAGATATTTATTGAAAATACATTGAGAGTGCAGAGAATAAAAAGTTGAATTGACGATAAATATAGAGGCGCCGTAATCTGAAACTTAGTTTTATGGCAATACCTATTAAGTGAACGTTGCAATTATTTGGCATTCGTTTGACCTTTTCAAGTAAACAGCCACTTCAGACATTTTTCTCTTTTCATAAAAGCCTATTCAAATAAATTATATTCATGTGTCCACGTTGTATTTCATAGAAGTAGTATTTCTATGGATTTTACTGGACTAAAAAGATGTCGTAACGAATTAAAAGCGTGTGTATAAAAAGAAATTAGATATTTGTAAATTTTAACATGTTTGCAATTTGCTTTCAGTAGAAACTGTCTAGTACCCTCTAGGAATTTCTAATCCAAGGGGAGCTATATATTTGAACCAAGAGATGAAATTTCTATATATAAAGTAGTCAATGAAATTCCACTTCTCAAGGAAATACCACAACAGAAACTGCCATTAAAGACACAGAAAAGAAGACTAATGAGAAAGGCATTGTAGGTTCTATTGACTAAATAAGATATTTCAAATGGACATCAAGAAATTTTACTTGGAAAGTAGAAATTATAGAAGTCAAAAAGTCACCATATATTGAAGAAGTGTAAATATTTTGGAAGAATATTTGGAATAACCTAAAGGAATATAATCCTAATGCAGAGTGGGTCAAACGAGAACAAGAGAGAATGAAAGGTAAACCTGTGCAAGAGGAGAAAAATATAACCAAGAATAATATTCGGCAAACTCTAACAAAATCCTCAAATCGGACATCCCCAAGAAATGACAAGCTACCCAACTTTTGGCTTTATCATTTCACAACAATTAATAAAACTCTTGCACAAACTTATCATTGCAAATGAATAAACACAATGAAATTCCAGATCCCAAAAATGAGTGAAACAGATGATCCAAAATTATAGGCAAATAACATGTCTGTCTACCACGTCTGTCCTGACGAACTGTTCTTACTCTTTTCTCGAAGAAAACAACATTCTTCCCCTGGAACAGAAGGGATGTTGAAGAGGTTCATACGGTTGCAAAGATCAACAACTAATAAATAAAATACTCCTGGAAGATCACAGGAGAAAAGGTAAAAATTTCAATGAGATTGCCACAAAATCTTTGATAGTGTACTACATTCATGGACCCTTAAGGCTTTGGAAATATACAAAGTGACCTCGGTGATAATTAAATATATCCTTAAATATATCATGGAACTGTGGAAAACTACATTGGATATGGAACAAATAGCAACCTATAAATACCAAGGAGTTAGTAAATGAGATGGAATACAATATACCCAAATGAAGATGAATGTAAGTAATGAATACTACAGGCGTATGGTTTTAAATACCGAGTTGAATTCACAAAACAGAATATCAGCCATAGAAATTCTTTCTATATCCTTAACTGGACCATAGCTGACATTAAGCGATGGATGTGAAGGCTTCTCATTTGCCACTGCATATGCCCTCTTCCGGTTTACGTTGATCGTCTGTATATGTCCAGACCTGAAGGAGGCAGAGGATTAGTTCTACTACAACTATCTTACAAAATCACAACAATCGGTCTTCAAAGATACCTGTAAACTACAGAAGACTAGATGATGATCTGTGATAAAGAACATAAAAGAAATAAGAAACTTTATTCCGTAATAAGTTAAATTAAATTTAAAAGGGAACTTTAAATGGGTGAAGAAGTGCAAATAAACCATAATACACCTATTGCGGCAGTAAAAGTCTGATAAAAGAAGACAAATGCAAAAAGGATGGCAAGATAAGCCTCTCCGTGGTCAATACTCTTCCCGTACCAAACAAGCTGATGTAGAAAACTTCGTACCCATCAGTGGTTATGCAGTGAAGGGTTAAAAGTTGAAACCGAAGGTTTTATTCACGTTGTACACGACCAATGCTTGCTAACTAGAAATTACCAAGCACACATATAATCGAAATGCAAGTTCTGTGATAATTATCCACTAATAATTGACAATCCTGTATCAGGTTGCAAAGGTGGTAGCAGCCACTGAATATAAAACTTGGCATGAGAAAGTGGAGCAATATCTGCACTGGAAAATATGCAACTTTTATGGGAAGGAAACTGCAAGGAAATGGTATGAACATCACCCAAACCCGGTTACAGAGTTAAGACCTGTAACAATTTTATGGAACTTCAAAATAAACTCAGACAGAAAAAAAAGCTAATCGTCTAGACATCTTGATCAAAGACCAGAAAAAAGATATTATTAATAATATGTATTGTTTAATTAATTTGTATATGAATACAATTCGTCAGGTACTTTAGACAAAAATTATTACTATTGTGTTTTGTCACTCAGTGTAAGTTTTTGAATACATTGGGTCCATTAAATTATCTGTCAAGTCACAAGGATTTGTCTATCAAAATGCCGTAATAATATATTTTTTGAAAATTATGAGTAAAATTAATTGGGGTTTTTAGATTAAAATCTATTTCCCACCAGAAAACACTTACTATAGCACAGGCCTTGTTATTTTTCCAAGAATATTAAGAAAAATCAAATAATACTATTCAAATGAACATTCTTCCATACTTATCATTTCTTTAACCTTTTTAATATTATTTTTATTTAAATAATAGATTATCAAATAGGTGTGTTTATGGTTTAGTCTTGTACAGGTAAAACATTGGTGTATAAGAATCCGACTATCTTTTTGAGAATATTTTATTTTCGTCGCTATGAAAGCGGTTTTGTTTTTTTCTAAGCCAAGCGAGTAGACATGATGCAAGCAAAGATGTCATTTTTTAAGGAAAACTCTGATTTCAAAGTGATAACAACATGGAAACATATCGATACTTTGAATCAAAATGAAAAAAAAAAATATTTTAGAACATTGAACAGTGATTTCTTTGTTTTAATACTTTCGACTATGGCAATGGCGTCAAATAACTTTGCAACGGGATTGGAATAATAAAAAGCCAAAGAAATAAATTTGTTAAAATATTATAAAACAAAATTATAATATTTTACTTTGGTAACAGAAAAACTGAGGAAATTGCTTGAGGTTTTTAAGAGTTTTCGTGTGAGATGGTCTCAGACGGCATTAAAGCAATTATTATTCTGTTGGTGTCGCGCATAAGCTTAGCCAATGCAAATTATGTTCTTGAGGCATGGCGCCAAGAAATCTCACAATTCAAGAATCTTTAGAAGACACCTTCCAGTGTAAATCATGGCAGTTTTCCGGGGATTATCAGTATCTTCAGTAAGTCATTATTTTCTTTGCTATTTATTTTAATTGTTGCTGCTGTTGAGAATAATCAAGTGATACAATTTCTGATATTTTAGTAAATTTCTTTGTTTGTAATTCTCTAGTGCCATTCCACAACTTTCGTAGAAGGACGATCTTTGGTAAAAACCTACAGGCTTCATTCGCTTGAAGCCATTTTTAATCATTGATCTGAGGAAGAGATTATATATAGCTGATAGTTGAGATATTTCTGTACATGTTTGGCGCCAGAGAAGTCATCCATGGAAAGTCTTGATCTGAAGAGGCTATTTAAGAGTACGACTAGAGATTTAGGTTAATGTTTTGATTTTGTCGCAATGTGTGGTGTTGATTGGAATAACTTCTTATGCAGACTATTTTATGTTCAATTTTCTTTTCCCCTCTACCAAATTTGTTACAAATGAAGCATTTCAAGAGTTTAGTCTTTACTAATTCTACAGCTTTAATTTTTATGATAGTTTCAAAGTCGGTGCGGTCACTATTTTCTTTTCATTTCCAGATTATAGTTTCTGGTTTGGAATGGTTTATCTTGTGTCCTGTTTTTTGGCACCCTTAGTAGAGAATATTGATATTTTTTAATTAATCAAAACCATTTATATCACAAATATGAATAACTATGTCATCAGCAGGGTCCCTCTAATCTTCAGCATATTGGCCTCGGGATTGGATGCAGAAATATTGTTTTCTATTAGCAGATTCTTTTGGAATGTGGTATTAAATCATCCGTGCCCATCTCTTCATAGCTGTGCTTATGTCTGCACACAGGATAGTCTTGGGAGGGATTAAATAGGCTGAGGTTCTCAAAGTTGAACTCCTAACGAAATTTGACGATGTTTCGATATTTAAGTTTCCTTAAGTACTACACCAAATATAGAGTAGTTAATTACATTTTCCATTTATGTTAAAAGACATTTAATATAAAAAAATCTCTATTATTGCTTTAATTCTGACAACTTCATGTTCCAGATCCGCTAATATTAGCCGCTGAGACAAGAGTTCATTTTAATACGATACCAGTAAATAAGACCGGTTTATTAATTTTTAACTATTCAAATGTAGATGTAAGGAGGGTACAAAATACTTACATCGTGTGTTGAAGTGATTGATGTAGTCAGGACATTTCTGCACGGCTGTGGTGCCGGCTTCTGTGTCTGGCCAACACATGATGTTGTCCCAAGTTCGGTTGCAGTAAACTCCTGAAAAGAAATTAAGTAGAAATATCAGCGCATATAATGGATTTGATTTGTAGTAAACGCGCAACTACTGTAAACTTCCGTCAGTCTAATCTATTCTGAGCAAATATCTTGTGTGTGGGATATATGTGCATTTTATATCAACGGCTGTAAAATCCAAGACTTTGATTTGACCAAGCCCAACTTGAATCATTAAAAACAAAACTCATTACTACATGTATCATCTTTACTGAGGGACAAATATGATTTGCTCACGGATGTTTTTAACTAAGCTTAAATTAAACATGAGTCAAATATGATTTCTTTCCATCGCTGTGAAGCGGTTAACCATATATCAAATTAGATAAGTGTTATGGTGTCCACACCTTTTTATCGTAGATACACTTCTCTAATTTTGGAGATGACTCATTCTTATTATTCCAAGTGTTTATCGAACGATTAATCTTCTCTTTTTTTGTTTTTTAGTTTTCTGTTTTATTTAATCTGAGAAAAAAGAAATCCTTATTTCATCCATATGGATTACACACATGATGACGGTTGGAGAATGAATCGATAACAATAAAAGCAATAACCATAATGAGATTACTAATCCTGAAAATTATGAAAAGAAGTATTTATTTTACACAATTTTTATTTTTAAACAAAACTAAAATCATGTCAATACACTTAAAACAGCAGACAGTATCAATCCTCAAAACAAACATTATACAGAGAAAATTCCATATAGAAATTAAGCTAATATCTATATCTATACCTCTGGATTTATGCTTTTGTCTCTTAAATTATCACCGTAGGCTTAGAATTTTATAGTTTCCACAGAGAATATTAACACGGTCATAGCGAAATAAGAACCTTCAGTAATAAATCTTATGATTTTAATAAATACAACAATACGAAAATCAGGAAGATGTACAAATGTTTAAAAAATCCTAAAAAAACAACATATCCTATTCAGAACATTAAATTTGCATATACCCACAGATATAACTTTTAATTTGCATACTCACGTTCTATTCAAAACATTTAATTGACATAAAGACGGTTAGAAAAATGAGATTGTTTTAGACAAAGTATAT
>CAHIKZ030000304.1:165000-197500 GCA_903632075.3 Acanthosepion pharaonis | reverse complement strand
CGGTTAGATCTTTTATGTAATCTTTCTTGTATTATAATTTCTTATCTGATCTGTGAGTTCCTTCAGCTATACTTTTAGCCGTTCTCAAGTTTGATTTTTTTAAAAAAATTAACTGACTGTATGGGTTGTGCTATGTATCTTGTGTTATAGGAATGTTTTATTTTCAAAACACACGCATGCATATATGTGTGTGTGTGTGTGTGTGCGGATGTGTGTTTGTGTGTTTATGTATGTGTCGTAAAATGGAATATGACATCCTAGGCTTCTTTGTGGTATGTAATAAAGAATTAAAATAATGTGAAATATAGAATATAAAATTTCACGAATATGACACACCAGTGACGGGTCTTTTTGTCAGATATCCCGCAATTGGAGAATTACATTTATGCTTTTCGAAAAGTATTTTAATGTTAAGCGAACATAAACTGCTTGAAGGGAATTTCTAACTCGCTTCGCGGATTCTGTGTCATACGCCGACACGCTTGTTCTGGAATTTGTAATCGGCATTTTAGGCAAATATAACGCAAAATGAAATCTTATAAGGAATTTCCGTCTTTGTATCTGATGTGTAAGGAAAACCCCACATTAAAGGGACGCAAGAGCATCGATTTATTGATAAAAGCATTTATACTATGTGCTAAAAGCAAAAATACAGGTTTGATACTTCACACGAGACTATCAAGAAAATAATGGGTGTTAATTGAGATTTATCTCTTAGCGAAGTTCTTGATCGAAGAAACTGGGAAGGAACCCAGCCAACTGGAATTACTGATTTAATTACAAGAGTCGCGAATTACGATGGATAAATGATGCCAAAGAGAGATAACTGTTCCTGCCGAAAACATAAATCCTGTTTGCTATTAACATTAAGTAAATATCATATACTCGGTAATGAATTTAGAAGACAACGGGGGAAAATAACTGATTTCTTGTTCAATTAGATGATTTGTCCTCTGAAAATCTATATGTAAATAAACTGTAGACGTATTTCTAAATTTATTTTTATTCCACTGTTTTATACCAAATGAGTTCGGCTTTGTAATTATGCTCACTTCTTGATAGAAAGACGTGAATTTTATATGTTTCTGTAATTGTAAATGCTGAAAAGCTCCCTAAAGGATTCTCTGAAAATACCGAAAATAGCCTTGCTTGTATCAGAAGAGAATCATATTCTAGCATGTAAGAGAAATGGGTGATAATAATACTAAAATATTCCTCTCTATTCAAGCAAACAATCTCTTCGAAAATTTAGCAAAAGTTCGTTCTTTCCATATGATACAGTCAGCTTATGTCGAATCAAGGTAAAGAGTTGGCAAAAAAAAAAAATGAATATTTCTAAGTTTGCATAACAAACCGTTAAAGATTCGATACAAAATCCATCATAATTTACTCGTAAAATGGTGCAAGTATTTAGCCAGTCATAGCGAATATTGATAACATGATTCAATATATTTTGGCCATATAATCTCATATAATTCCGCTACGAGCTAAACAGTAACTATTTGCGGAAATGTCGCAAAGTATCCAGCTTCTGATCGGCAAAGATGAGTATTATAGAATCAACTACTCAACAGAAAGTGATTTGGAAAACGTTTCAGTTCTGTTTAGTTGGGGGAAGAATGATATTCTAAAGTGACTTTACCAGTTATTGTCTTCGTTGGCTAATTATTTGTAACGGGATTTCACAATTGAATCTCGAGACTAAATAAAGCAGAAAAGAAAGAGTTGATCTTTCAACAAGACAATGTGAGTTGCCATTTTGAAAAGACTACTATTTCATATATGAAAGATAACTTTTCATCAGTAAGAATCAGCCTGCTTTGTTCCATAGAAAATGATTTCAAATGCAATGGATTCATATGAGAGAATCCCTAAATATAGGCACTTGAATTCAGTAAAATCAATGAAAGATTATCGGGAGATGAAGGCAACGGGTGCAGCGATAAAGAACTGAATGTTTGGTAAACTTGTTTAACATTTTGTTCGGAAATTACAAATTAAAATAATAATTAAAATTTGCACCAACGCAGACCATACTTTTGAATATTTTAACTAAAATTTGCGATTTTATTCAGGCACAGTGTTTTTCTTCAGTTCTGAAAAGAATTTATTAGTACTACAAAGCGAAAAAAAAACGAATCAAATCAATAATTTTCTAAACCAACATTTTGCCCCTGTGGAATTTTAGTGAAGTTTATATAAGAGACACAGCATTTTTAACTAAGACTTCTAGATATATTGGATATTATACTATCTATAATTTTACATTATGAAGAAAAGACTAATCTTTTTAATTTTGTCAACGGTAAATTATTGTTGATTACCCTGGGAAATGCCAGACGCAAAATAATACCCTGACATATTCATTGAATGTCGAAGTTTTTAAAATAGCATTTGATGTGTTGTTTGAAACTAAAACCAATCACTAAAAGAAAATACTCTTTTATAGGCCAGTGGATATTTATCTAATATCTTGAGATTATTAAAAGTAAATATTGTGTTTTTTGGGAAATTTACTAGAGACAAAAGCGACAATTAATCTCACTTATCGACGTTTCACAACAATTGTTCTACAGCAGTTATTTTTTAACCATTTGGGACCAGGATATAAAGAGACGTCATATAAGTGGTATATCATGCAAGTTGTTATATGACAATCATTGAGTTCATTAGCTTCATCACTAATTTTTTGACAGAGAAAGAAAACCTCGGAGAAGTTAATATTTCCCGAGATATATAACCAGTCGCTTAAAAGTCGTTAATAATGTCAATATATTTACTCAACTTGTTTACTTTAGTCTGGATAAGGCGACAGAAATAACTAATCTAAAATAAGGTCAACCTACTTGGAGATACAGTGCGTATCAAACTCGCTGCCTTACAAAATTGGTCTTGTAAAATATATTTCTATCACGGTACAGGAGGTAATCTAGAAATTGTTTTGTGCCAAATTTCTAAGAGAAAAGAGCGAGCCTATTAACATTACAACAGAGCAGTTCAGATCCTGATTTTAGCATGGATCCGGACTCCGCCCGTCCGTTAGAAATGGTGTAGCTATGGAACCCACAACTAATATCCCTTAATACTATTTCCTTAATTGAAAATTACATTAAAATAATTATAATATGATTATTAATATTTGCTACAATAATACGTAACTAAATCAATAGTTCTGTAAAAACAAAAAACAAAACAAAAACAACACATTTTACTCAACAAAAATTTATCTATTTAACATAATCTAGTTTCTTTCAGTAGTGAATTTTAATCACATCGATCGAATAAAATCTGTGTCATGTTATGCAGTTACTGATTCTCTTATAGACCCTGAACTTGAAGTGATACTAAGACATTACCAAATTCGTGAATGCAAAGTAGGCGTCAATGAAATATTGAGATTCTCTTACAAGGTGCACTTCAATATGTTAACTTGGAAATAAGAAACAAAAAATAAAAGAAACAAAAAGTTTGTAAGGATTATTAACGATTAAGAATGGGGTCCCTTCAGCGCATTTGTCTCTTGAAAAAAGAAACAAAACAAGTCATCTGTGACATATTCATCGTCTAAATTTCAGGTCATAAATCAAAGATATGGCAATCCTTATAATCAAGGTCAAAATCTGGCATTAAAAAAAAAGAAAAAAAAATTACTGAGTAGAATGTCGCGTCGTTAGTGTGAATGAATTTTGTATAATTTTTTGCTCAGGAAGAACCGGCGTTCCTTCAAAGTTAACGCGTGAAACAAATATATATTTCAGAAATGAAACTATGTAACAATATTACTAAGGGCATTTTCAAATGGTCAGTTGCTTTCTTCAACAGGAATATCTATTCGATCCGCCGAAAAAACAAGATGGCTGGTTGTTGCTTGAGAAACGAAAATGTTCTTATTAAGCAATTATTACGTTGTCGACAAAGGTAACTAAATATTTAATGAAATAAACTAATAAAAATATGCTTTTAGAGAAATAGACAAAAGGCATGAGTTTGCAGAAGCATTAACAAATATCATGAGAATAAGAAGATCGTAGGAATAAGCAGAGGCGCACACATACGACGAGGAATGCATGTTATTGGAGCCGTGTACTTGTACATAGTTTCACTAATAAATAAACACTTTCGAACGTCGAGAGCCATTTATCCTATTAGTAATTTCATATGACTAGAGATTATTTTATTGCTGAATAACGGGTGAGACAATTGTATATTTTCTAACGGCGCAAATAGGATTCGAACTCAAATAGAAATCGATGTATCCCGCTCAACACAGACAATTTTTTCCCTTAAAGTGGATTCATTTTTAAATGAGATTTCCCCTAATTTTGTATTCTCATATGAAATCTATTTTTCATTCCTATTGACAATAGGTTCACCTATCGTTTAGTCCAAATTGGTCTTTTGAGCAGTAGTAGAGTGTTTATTTCTTTGTTTTCTGTTGAAGATTGTGTTTTAGGTTCCTTCTACTATCTACTTCAACTCTATAATTCTAACACTTGGCTTTTACTAAACTAATACAACTCCAAGAAGTGACTTTCTACCTTGAGTGGCTCTTGGGCCTTGTATCGGATGAACATTAGTAAAAGAAAAAAAAAGGACGATTTGTGCGGTAAATAAACTGGTAGATATAATTCTAAATTTATTTTTATTCCAACAATTTTATCGAAAAATTTCTTTTAAACCAAATAAATAAAATTTTGAAAGGTTTTTGTGAAATAGTCTGTGACAGTTTCCAAGCATCATTGTTTGCTCAACTCATATAAATGACGAGCAAAAGTTGGTGATTGCACAAATAACAAGGATTAAAGACAAAATATTTTATGCAAAAGATAGCGTTAGAAACTTACGTAATCCTCCAATATAAGGTCGTGTCAAATTTTTAGATCACATAAGAAGATCAGAGACAATGGCAGTTCATTAATAGATTAATTCATAATTATTTTCTTTTATTTCCCTTTCAGTTCAATAATTAATTATGTTTTCTGAGGTTGTTCCGAAAGATTACATATCCGGTTTCGATATAATTTATATTGATTTTGTGTAATTTCTAAAGATAAGAAGGGCACTAATATTTTACAGGAAGTGTGACTGTATTAAAACATAATGTTTTGAATGTTAAGACCACTTCGGAGAACAAAGTACTTTCCGGATCACTATAGTCGCGGATGAGAGAACAGGATACTTTACTAGCCAAATTATTGTTAATTCACATCTCTAAAGTAATTTGAATCATCCCAAGTTATTATTTACTAACGCACCGACAGATACACAACCAATGAAGCAAAAACATGGAACTTAGTTCAACAACAGAATATCTCTATCAATAACGTTGCTACAACAGCAGTGATAGAGAGAAGCTAATGATTTCAAAGTCGATATTGTATGTGTCAGTGTACAACATATGATTCTGGTCCCGGTGCCTATTTAAAAGGCTTTTAATACAAATTGAATTCTATTTTTGAAGTCAATGAGTGATCTGTCGATGTAACAATAAGGAAATATATAAAATGGTAATTTTATCACCGCAGCATGTTATATGTTATATTTGAATCAGATAGAGGTTATTTTCAAAGTTTTTTTTTTCCTATGATATCAATTTTCCAAAGTGAATCAAGCCATCATATCTGGTAAAATGAATTCGGATTTTCTGTGTCTCGTTGCTATTATACATATATGTTGAATGAATTTACTTTTTAGGTGACAAATTCTTTCCCTTTCTAGGCTTCCCTCCTCTCACGGAGCGCAAACTTAGTAATATTTCTATAAGAACCCGGGAATTCTCAAATTTTATCCAAAGCCTTGGTCCTAAGAAAACTACCGTTCCAGATAAAATCTCAGTGGTTACCCTTATGAATATTAAGCCTGAGTTATCACCAGTCCTGACAGAACAGTTTAACCGATGCCGAAAGCAGAAATCCTTCAAAAATCTGTTGAAAGTGTTACGTGTAAGGCCTGTTTTCAAGAATATCGGTCAGTTCTCATAGCCGACTCAATATCGACCTCCCCTGTCATCTGCAAAGGCTTTAAGGCTATAATCAACAAGAACTTTGTTGATTGATTTTAATAATTTCACCCCAATCAAGAGGTTTACAGGGAGTGAAAGTGAAAGTGAAAGAGAAGCCTGAGCAAAAATAGGTTTGATGAAAGGATAAAATAAGAAGGGGATTCAAGAAGACAGAAGATGACGATTGATGTTGCATTCAAATTTTTGAAAATAGTAGGGAAGCAAGTAAACGGAAGGGAGTTTTACAGGCGGGAAGTGAGAAACTGTTGGAGTAGAAGTGGCGGTTTGCAATTAGCTATTTCAGAAGTGAAAGATGGGGCTTAGATGCAAATCTAGTAGCATACTTAAATTTATGTAGTCGGAGCACCAGGTGGAAAAAAAACCTTCGTCAGAATAGTTGCCATGAAAATGTTTGTAGAAAAGACAGATGGCAGTCCCTTTACTTCAGCGCGAAAGTGACTAAAGTCGAAATAAATCTTCAATAGGTTCAATCTAACTCTTGAGCGACAAATAGTGCACGTTTCGATCTTCTCTGTCAGCAGTTGATTTACTAAGTGCCATTATTCACTAATTTATTGTAGCATTAGACAATAAATATCTCACAAATACAATCACATTAGGTATATCGAAAACCTTTAAAAGGTGTGGCATTGAGGATTGTTACCCAATCTCTCTAGCTATGCAATCACTGAAATAACCTTTCCAATTATGAAGTCATCCCTAATAGATAGGTCTATGAAATTAGCTGTTAATTGCCATGCCTTCGAGGCCCATGTGATCAACCCTGGCTTCTTCCTCCACCAGTCGCTTCTTGGTTCAAATTACTTTCTGCTTTACACTAATGATCTGCTTAAGAGTAAATTCAAATCTTTTGTTGATATCCATACTGATGGCACAACAGTATATGTGTTCACCTCCAAAATTCTAGTTGATCAGAGCCTGACTACTCATCTCTCTTCTGGTATAGCTCTAACAACTCAACGGAGTTAAAAACTGTCTGGTCATATTAAATATCTCAAAAACGAAACAAGTAACGTTCCACCATCACCGAGTAGAATTTTCTTGAATTTTCGCCTAATGCAATGAACGGGCGTTCTCTTAAGGAGACCCCATTACTTGGAACGTCTACTGAGAGTTAAACTTCGTATATACGCTAAAGAAAAATATTCGATTTCCTGTACCGCTTCAGTAAGTACCTGACTCTTCAAATTATGCTCTACTTTTACAAGAGGCAGGCAGAACAAGCCGGGAATAGAATACTGGCGCACAATCTTCCCTTTCCCGTCTTGATTAGAATTCACTTTACAACCCCTATCCCATAGACGAAATTACTCGCTACTCTCTCGCTATTTTATTGGTTAATGTCCAGTCTAGCTACATCCTTTAGATTTTCCAATTCTATCCTTCACAGCTAAGGTCTGCCATGACACATAGACTGCAGCGAACTACCCTCATCTCCTTCGTATTCCACTGGTGAGATATAAGCTTCAATCGAACAGCTTTACCCTCACGAACTGCTACTTTGTGGAATCGACTACTGGGAAGATGCTTCCCCGAGCTCAACAATCTTCAGCCTCTTCTAAATTTAACTTTTATCTTTCCCACATATCCTCATAAAATGCGCCTCTTACTCTTACCGCTCACACAACAAACTACTCTATCTGGAGTGGCTCTGGGGCTTGTAAAGTGTGAATATTCGAAATTTTTTTTTACCAAAATCGTATTGGATTGAAAAAAAAAATCAGGATGAGGAATTTTTTTTAGATTTAAGCTGATATAGAATAATTAATTGGGAAAATCATTCAGTGTATCTGGCATGGTTTACAACATCTAAAATGCGGAATTGTGAATGTATATTACGATTTTCGATTTTAATATTTGTTTAACCGCCATAAACGAGGTCCACGTAATTGAAATTCAGCTGAATTTTGACATTATCATTCATAAGGATTTGATTTGAGGCTTTTTAACTTAATTTGTTGTTTGTATTGATCCTGGCATTCCTAATATCAAATGTCTCTCTAATCGTATACCAATAAAAGTAACACTTATTCTAGAATCATAAGGTATTTAGGAAATGATAAATTTACTTTCACTCCTAAATACAGTAAGTAATAGAATAAATTGTTTATAATATAAAATAAGTTCATATAATCAGAGATAAATTATTTTATAAAAATATTTTTGATATCGAGACAATCTTTAGAAAACATAACTTGTTAGGGTTTAAACGTTTTTCCATAAAAGTCTTCCAGGAACTTTTCCTTTTCAATTTGAATTTGAATTTTTTTTATTTAAAAATGGTTTTCCTTTACGAATAAACTGTATAAAATCATGTTAACTTAATCGTCATTAATTCGTTATATAATAATAGACAAAAAATATAATATGCAGGAATGTTTTATGACTAGTCTTTAGAGTTTGCAGTCGGCGTATTGAAATTACGGTAACTTTTATTGAGTAACAGAAATGATTTCATCTCGAACTCGGAACTAATTTCAACTTAAAACTAATGTAAAATCGGAACTAATTTCAACTCAGAATAAATTTCAGCTCGGAATTAATTTCAACTCGGAACTAATTTCAACTCGATTTAAAATCAAAGTTATCAATTTCCGTGAATTCTGAAACAAAATGCACTGAGTTGTTGTTAATTTTTTTTAACTTAGAATTAAAAATCCTCAGTAGATAAGATAATTCAGAATTCATCTTTTCTGCAACTTTCGTTAATTAGTTCCGTGTTGAAATTAATTCCAAAGTGACATTAATTCAGGGTTGAAATTAGTTCTGAGCTGAAATAAGTTCCGACTTGAAATTAATTCTGCGCCCGCTTTTATTGTAGGGGGAATTTATTAAAATCCTACTACAAAATATGTAAATCTTAAGGACCAAAACAAACTTTCTTTTTGTCAAAATAATTTTTACGGCATTCGTTGTATAGTTGAAAATGTTTGTATGTTGTTGGTAAAATTAAGACCATAAACCCAATTATACCAACAACATACAATCCAGTATAATAATTTTTTTCAAAATTCGAATTGGGATTGATCTAAAAAGAAATACTCAAGGAAATAATACTATTCATTCAACAAAAACTTCATATCAATTTTTGGGAGGATTCCTCCTACACAATGCAATGGTTCCGAAAAATCCCGAATAAATCTACAGCTATTTTCATACAATTTATTATAAATGACTTCTACTCTTCCATCCCTGAAGAATTAGTACTTAACAGCATCAATGTCGTGAGAAATTAAATTGATATCACGGATGATGAAATATATATTATAATAGCCTCCCGAAGATCAGTACTAGTGTAAAATAACTCAACTTGGATAAAAAGAAACAACGAAAACTTCGATATTCCTAAGGGGACATTTGACTCTGCCCAAATAGCAGACCTGGTGGGCATAAATATATGGGACACCCTAGGTAGAATTGCTAATGATAACCAAGTTGGCCTTTTTAGAGACGATGGCCTAATGATTGTTCCAAATAGTAATGGTACTTTAACCTTAAAAATACATAAAAAATATCAGTAAAGGTTTTAGGTTTCAAGATAGATATATCTTCTAACGACGTAACGATATATATATGGGAATATACAAATATATACTGCTAACTGAAATTATTGTTAGCCATGCATGCTATGGATTTTTTATTATGTTTCTTCTTTTTTTATTATGTTGTTTACTTCTTTATACTAGTGACAGGCCTATTATGACTATACTTTTGCGGTGTATGTATTATGGGTGAAGAAAGAATATATATGTGCGTATATATGCATTTTTGGACCACGCGGGATGCTAAGCGGTAATCGGGTTAGACGGGTCTGCTTTAAATTAATGTGGAATACGTCCTTAACTAAACTCATACACTTAATAAATATACACTAGGAGATTAGCCCCGATCTAACTTTACCTTAGGTTAAAGTACATTCATATCCTGCTAAATCTTAATAAATAAATCTAGGATATAAAAGTTCAGGATTCTAAGTATATAACCTTTATAAATATGTTTTTCTGTATATAATTAATCTCTCAGGTATTTTAATTTAAATTTCTTGGTTATTTATGTAAAAAGCTTATGAAAGTTTTTTCGCTAATTTCAAAATCTTTTAAAATGTTTTTTTTAATATTATTTATAAATGATTTGTTGAATGAAATATATCAGCAATGAAATTAGGCCGTTGACAGAACCAGACGGGATTGTTTCCAATTCACACTGGGGCTAACTACACTTTAAGCCCCCCCCCCATCCTCAAATGATAGACTAGGGTTAGTATATTTAAATAATCTTTTCCCATTCTCTAAATAAGTTAGCAATATCTCTTGATTTTAACCCGAATTATGTTTTTTTTTTACCATTTCATTTGTGATGTTTTTAAGTCTTGAAGTTAGAGAGCTGCTTTTGTTAAGGATCTCATGAAATGAAAAATTATTATCCATGGGATTTTAAGCGTTTGATATTCTTTAATTAATAATAATTTTGCTTTGTCTTTCGACATAGAATTATCCCTGGATTTATATCCTCCTGGAAATTCCATACGGATTACCATATTGTATCATATATATATATATATATATATATATATATATATATATATCTGTTTGATATATATATATATCTGTTTGTATATATATATATATATATATATATATATATATATATATATATATATATATATATACAAACAGATATGCAAATACACATAAATAGAAAGAGCAAAATACAAAAGTAATTGCGCGAATGAAAGATGCATGTATAGGATTTATTTGGGGAGCAGTTTCTCCTATATGCATGATACGTTGACTATTTTTAAATAATTTTTTTTTACTTTTCGGAACGATTGTTTTGGTTTCTGAGGAACTATTTGAAGAAAGATTTTCCGATGTCATTTGAGAACTTTCATAAACCATTTTAAAAAAATCTTTATGTTCAAATTCTTGAAAACCAAAACAACCACTTTTCGTATATATCAAGTGCCTTTGATTTCGATCTAAATTTATCAATAATGTTCGAGATATGCAATTCAGATTAAGCATCGAATTAAGTGTATTTTCACAGAGAGATATTCTCTTAAAAATTGAATATTTGGCATGCAAAATAAATGCTGTTTTCTACTCACTCCTTAATGTACATATGAGAATGGCACAGTATATCCAAAGAGTATATTCTAATAAGATTTTTTTATGAAACTTTAACTATATTATGTTAGAAATATGTGATTAATTTGCTTCCATTGAAGCTACCGCACATGGCCAATGCTTCCATATTCATTGCATAAAAGTGTGGTCTTAACTGAAATAGCTGAAGAATATGACTCTCATGAAATTTTCTCTCCAGAATCCGAAGACCTTTCTATTTAATGTGATGAGGGAGATAATGGCAATAACTATTGGATGGAACTGGTATTCTTCAATCCAGCTATACTGAAGTAGTCATTGAAAAAGAATCATTAGAGACTGTTGAAATGGGCCGTTCTCCATCAAAAAGAAAAATAATGACTCAAGCGTGGTGAGGAAAAGGGAATAATTCTTCACTCCAAAACTCTTTGTCGTTAATACCTGTTCTGCAGCTTAGACACAAACACGGTGAACAAGAGGATATGACTCCATACTGATTGCAGGAAACTATTTTTAAAGACAAAGTTCTTGTTCGATTACTTTGTTAAACTAATTAACCAACAGAGAGAAAATTAATCCGAAATTTCAAGTGACCCCTGAAGAATTGAAAGTTTTTTCGTTATTATTATTTTCTCTTGGTAACATTCTATCCTTTACTAGAGATACTATTGGTCAACATAAAAAGATTTAGCTGTACATATTTTTTCAGACTTTATTATCTGGAAAAGGTTTCTAGAAGTAAACCAGTATTTGCATCTTTCAGACAAACAGCAACATGATAAGGAAAAATAAATCCAGAAGTTTAATTCTTTCATAACCTCTTGAATCCCAGTATTCCGAAATTGGACATATGGGACAATAATTTGAACATTGACGAATCAATGGTTCCTTATTACGCCCGTCATGGAGCCAAGATTTTTATTCGTGGAAGCCAATACGTTTTGGATTCAAGATATAGGTGATTTGTTCCTCGTCTGGAATACCATATAAAATGGACATATACATTGAACGAAGTCAGAATCACTGTAATGAGACTCATGGGTCTAGAATGCGGAATAGGATGATTGAGGTGGGGAAGCAAACCTCAGAAGTAATAAGTCGTCATTTTATTTTTCGATAATTCCTTTATCGACTACAGATTGCTCTCTGAACTAGTAAATAAAGAAGTTAAAATGAGAGAAATTATTCACAGTAACAGAACGGCTTATGGCCAAAAAATATTAAATGCTGGAAAACAACGAAGGGGATATAACCCTCTTTGTATATTCCAATGTCTTCATCTGCCTATAGAACGACAAATCTGCAGTAAATATTCTTACCATTCACCAACCTTGAATAAAATGAAGCACCATGTCAAAGAAGAGAAGAAGCAGATGGAAGTAAGTAGAATCATTCATGCGTGGCGTATGCATTTCACTGATAGATTACTTGCAGCATATCACCCAAATACGAACGCAAAGATATAGTGATTTCCAGCAGCTTTGTAAATTTTTCTGTTGTTGATGCATGAAGACGGTTTCACTCCAAGAAATAATTGTATAGCTTATAACAAAGGTAATTCCATGGAAGAAGTTAGATGGAGTTGATCATATGTTCCTCCCAGATGATACCAGACGCGATAATGCAGAAAACCCGAAGGAAATCAAAAAAGCAACTCAAAAGATTAACTTTCCTGAGATAGCCTACTGCAAGAAGAAAGACTACAAAAACCGGACTAATATTATTTTTTTAAATCATTTAAAATTTCAGAGTTTTCATTTAGAACATATAACATAATCTATATTTTCAATTTTTGTCTTTAATTTTACGGTGTAAAACGTTACATTACTGAGACAAGAACCGGAGTAAAATTCAATATACTTTAAAAAAATTTTAAAAACAGAAATAAAGATTACGCCAAAAAGGTTCTCATTAATGGATTTGCTTTTATAAATAAACAATTCATAGAGAATAAAATATTGAATCCACTGTAAGTGAAAAATGTTAAATAAAGTTTCAAGGGATGAAATCGAGATGACATTTTTAATGAATATTGCACATTTGAGCAACTAGAATAAATAAATTATTTTTATTATTGATTTAAAAGATAAAAGGCATAATAGAAGAACTAAATGTTTGTTAAGATTTTCTTATCGGAATATTCATATAGAAAATGAAAGAAATTTAAGTTTGGTTATCTTTGATGCATAAAAGAAAATCTGTAAGTTGCATGTAACTAACCTTATATGCAACCATAATCATAATTTTGATTTTACGTTTTTACTGTATAACGAACGCCGATCTGTATGATAATCTAGATAAAGACATTGCACGTTATCACACATTATTACACGTCTTGATACTCTGTTCTAAATAATCTCGGCTTAACATACTAATCGATAATTAATTAAAACGCTCTACATTATGTTCATTTGGTGTCAATTGTATTTGTAGCTGATATTTATCGTTTATTACCACAATCTACATGAACCACGCTTAACGTGCCATACGAACATTAATTATTATCATGATCTTATTAACTTTCATTACAAACATCAGTTATTACCACGCTATAAATAATCTCCATTTAATGCCAACCTCAATTGTGGCGGATAAATGTAAAGAAACTTTCAGCTTTTCTCATAATCGCCTAACAAATGTCATGCATTGTTACACAATTTTTTTCTTTTTGCTGGGCGGGAAAAATTGAGGATTTCCTATCAAATGATGTAACCATTTAGATAAACATTGTTTTAGAAAATCTGTAGATTTTGCATTGGAGTCCAAGAATAAAGAATGTACTGATAGTCAAGCATTAAAATAAAATTTTCTTGCTAAAAATGCGATTATATGTAAGTCTGTTGGTAATGATCTTACAAAAATGCATTTCATATCTCAGATAAGGAATTGAGTTACTAGCAAAACAGGCCTAATATAGACATCATTTATTTTAGTTTATATCTCATCGTTTATCTTTAATTTCCCAGTAACAAAAACTAAATCACAATAAGATATTCAAGTATTATGTTACTGCAGTATTTATTTTTCTTTTATTTTTTGTAGTTCTTTTGTCGAAGCTCAACTTGAATCTGTGCCAAATATTCCCGTCTTCCTAAGAACTTATATGACAGATATGAAGGCAATCTTTTCGCTACGCAAACATTCAATTGATATTCTTCTATAACAATATTTGAATTATTTTTGCACGCTTTTTCATTTTTAAGCAGGTGGTTTATAAAAAACGTAAAACTCGCCAGGATTTTGACGATTAAATTTGCTATGATGTGAATTTCTTTCTGAAGCTGGCGCCACATAGGTGGATACAATTGTGCAACAGACTGGAATGTTATCGTGACTAGACAATTGGCAAAATACCAGGAAGTGATGTGCTTGAACATCCTTTTCGAAATATATCAGGTACAGCTACTAACATTAGAAATGCAAGAATTATATTAGATATGCCTATAAACATAAATAGGTATGATGTTGCCGATCGGCTAGACATTGAAGTCATTGATAAGAATGTAAATACCAGTAATTCCATACAATTTTATTTTCTACTCTCACACACACACAAAAAATAAATAAATAAAATAAAATAAAATAAAAAAAATAAATGAAAAAAAAAATAACAACAAACACATAATATTAAGATTGTTCTTTCTTTAGATGAACCTATTCTGAGGTAGGTTGCCCAACTAAATATTTTTCGGATACAATAGTCATTGATAAGAATGTAAATACCAGTAATTCCATACAATTTTATTTTCTACTCTCTCACACACACAAAAATAATAAATAAATGAAATAAAATAAAATAAAAAAATAAATGAAAAAAAATAACAACAAACACATAATATTAAGATTGTCCTTTCTTTAGATGAACCTATTCTGAGGTAGGTTGCCCAACTAAATATTTTTCGGATACAATTTCAAAAAACAAACGGAGGTTCATTTCTTCTTTTAGGCATGCATATAAAGACCAGTAATAATGTCTGTTCAATAAAATAACACGCTTTTATTTTAGTAAGATTTCTAACAACTGTTGCAACTCTTCAAACAACGGATACAAGAGATCCCGTAGACTTGCATCAGAAAAATTAAAAAGTAGAATACAGCGTATATATTAAGAAGCCCATTCTTTCAACCAGAGATTGAAATGCCATGGTCGAGCGACATGGGAACTTAGTAGTAATGTCTGATGGTCGTAGTTGTCCTCTTGATCTAAATATATAATGTGAATACAAAAAATAGTTTTAGGTCACCGTCTTTAGTCTGTCTATTCAGGAATTGGTTTAACTGCAGTTGCCTTCGTTTCGGCCACAGTTTTATAATCAATTGCACAATGAAAATATTATTAATAATAATAATAAACAAAGCTTTATTTTATTTGTAACTAACGTAATCCTGTGCAAATAATCTTTGTCTATAAACCTGAGCAGAATTGTCTATCATATCATTCTGTAAATTCATAAAACAAATGTAATTAATTCGCAATTGTTAATTAATCCTGTTTATATTGACGCATATATATATATATATATATATATATATATATATATATATATATATATATATATATATATATATATATATATATATATATATATATATATGTATGTATATATATATATATATATATATGTATGTATGTATGTATATATATATATATATATATATATATATATATATGTATATATATATATATATATATATATATATATATATATATATATATGTATATATATATATATATATATATATATATATATATATATATATATATATATATATAGGAGAGATGTCTATGTGTCTATCTCTCTGTGTGATACGTTTTCACTCGAGATCCTTCTAACAAATTTTGACTAAACTTGGCACATGCATTATACAGTATAAGAGATAAATCCTAGTGTAAAAATCGATAATTTAAAAAAAATCAATAATTGATAAAGCCGATCAAAAATCGGTAAGTTCAACTTTTTCCCCCGATTTCGTTCCGACTCTGTATGTAGGTTACTTACATCATGACCAGCTCGACGATAGCTCCTTTTTATTTTCACGCCACTGCGTTTAGCGAAAACGCGAAAAATGAAAAGTCGATTTCAACACAAATCGATTTCGGCACAAGTTTTAAAATAAAAACACCCGCAATTTTAATGCAATCTAATACAAACTTCACTCATTTGTAGCCAACAATGAGTTGATTATATAACAGTAATTAAACTTGATAATTGAGTCCGCCCATATGGTGAAAATCCCCGTAAATTGCGAAAAAGGACGATTTTTACTGGTTTCTTTCTTTTTTTCTTTGATCTTTCAACCAGTTTTCATCAAACTTAACAACTGCTAAATGTATCCTCTTTTACATCCCTGGTAGCACACGAATAAACTGAGTTCCAGAAACTCCAAAATAATTGTGGTCTGAAGTATGTCTTCATGTTTCCTGTTTTACCTCTTCATGTTCTCGGCTAACTTCGATTGAATAAATGCAGACTACTTCTGTTATATCAGTTACTACATTAATTCAAAATGCTTTTTTAATGAAAGTACTTTAAAGTAATTGAAGAAATAGACTCTGTTACATCTAAACATTCTAATTGAAGGCTTTTTCTAATAGGCCAGTTGTGCACGACTGCCAGTAGACAATAAAAATCAAACAATAATAATAATAATAATAATAATAATAATAATAATAAGGAAATGCTGAAGCAGAAACTTCAGCTAAAGGTACAGAGAACAAGACGATACGAAAAACGTTGTAGGTTCTATCGCCAAAATAAAATATTCCGAACTGATCTTAAGAAATTTTACAGGGAAATTGGAAAAAAAACCCTATACATGTCGAAAGGCCACCATCGATTTGTTTGGGAAAATATTTGGAGCAGCCCAAAGGAATATAACCCAAATGCAGAATGGATCCGGCGTGAAGAAGAACGAATGCTGGATACATCTCTGCAAGAATGGGAAAATATAACCACCGATGATGTTAGGCAAGCTCTAACGAAATCCCAAAAATGGAAATCCCCAGGAAATGACAAGGTGCCCAATTTCTGGGTTTATCATCTATCATCTATCCATGAAATTCTTACAAAAACATTATCAAAGCTTGTAAATAATCCCAATAAAATCCCGGAATGGATTACTGAAGGTATTAAATGCCTCATACAAAAAAAAAAAAAACCAGAAACAGACGACCCGAAAAATTATAGACCGATAATATGTCTCTCCACAACGTATAAGTTAATCACGTCTGTCCTGACGAACCGTACGTATTCCTTTCTCGAAACAAACAGCACTCTCCCGCTGGAACAGAAGGGATGCAGAAGAGGTTCATATGGCTGCAAAGATCAACTGCTGATAAATAAAATGATCCTGGAAAATTGCAGGAGACGACGTAGAAATCTTAGTGCAGCGTGGATTGATTATCGTAAAGCCTTTGATAGCGTTCCACATTCTTGGATCTTTAAGATTTTGGAAATGTACAAAGTCTCCCCTGTGGTATTAAATTTCCTTAAGCACAGCATGGGAATGTGGAACACCAAACTATACCTTAGTCACAGCGGGGGCACTGCCATATCCAACCGTCTGAATATCCGACGTGGAATCTTTCAAGGAGACTCTCTGTCACCCCTTCTGTTTTGTTTATACTTAATCCCAATTCAATCACCTACTCTACATGGATGATCTCAAACTCTTTGCCAAAGACGACAATGAGTTGAAAGACCTCCTCAATATTGTAAAATACTTCAGTGACGACATATGCATGGACTTTGGATTAGATAAATGTGTAAAAGTAACATTCAAGAAAGGTAGAATTATAGAAACACCCTTAATAGATTTAGATTTTGTCACAAAGATTAGGGAACTGGAGCATGATGAAGCTTATAAGTACCTAAGAATTAGAGAAGGCATACAACACCCCAAAATGAAGGAGAAAATAAGAAAAGAGTACTACAGCCGTATATGTCTGGTACTAAATACTGAGCTAAATTCAAAAAACAGAATATCAGCCATAAACACATTGGCTGTCCCTGTGGTGCAATACAGCTTTAATGTCCTTAACTGGACCATAGCTGAAACTAAGCGAATGGACGCCAAAACGAGAAAGCTTCTCACTTGCTATCGCATGCACCATCCCAAAGCTGATGTTGATCGTCTGTATGTGCCCAGATCCGAAGGAGACAAAGGATTAGTTCAACTAGAACTGTCCTACAAAACTACAACAATTGGCCTCCAAAGATACTTGGAAACTACAGAAGACTGGATGATGGTATGTGTCAAGGAACATGAAAGTAGTAAGCGTCTTTAATCCGTAATAAAAGAAGCCAACAAATTCAAAATGGAGTTTCAAATGGGTGTAGAAATGCAATACGGCACAATACACCGGCTGAAACTGCAAAATACTTAAAAAAGACAGCAAAGACGAATGCAACCGACCAGATACAGAAGCGATGGCAAGATAAACCGCTTCATGGCCAATACTCTGCCTGTACCAAACAAGCTGACGTAGACAAAACCCATACCCATCAGTGGCTACGTAGTGCAGGGTTGAAAGCTGAAACTGAAGGTGTTATCCTTGCTGCACAGAACCAATGCTTGCTAACTAGGAATTATCAAGCACATATACTAAAATATTGTGTCAGACCAAAATGCAGATTCTGTGATAAATATCCAGAAACGATTGATCATCTTGTATCAGGTTGCACGATATTGGCACCCACTGAATATAAAACCTGGCAGGACAGAATGGGCCAATATCTCCACTGGAAAATCTGCAACTTCTACGGGAAAGAAACTGAAAGAAACTGGTATGAACACCACCCAGAACCGGTTACGGAGATAGGACTTGTAACAATTCTATGGGACTACACAATACACACTGACAGAACAATCAAAGCCAACCACCCAGATATTGTTATTAAAGATCACAAACAAAAACGGTTCAGTAACAGTTATTTCTCTTTTCGGTATTGACGTGGTTGGTGGCTTTTTGTCATATCGAGAAATATATACAATTTTTCTATTAAAAGAATATTTTGGTGAAATAGCTTTCTTAAGTTCAGTAACAGTTATTTCTATTTACGGTATTGGCGTGGGAGGGCTTTGTTTATGACCTTTTGTTTCAAGTAGTGTGGAGTATCAAAACATCTTATGTCATTATTGAAAGTCGTCAAGTGATGTAGTTTCTGTTCTTTGGTACAGTTCTTTGTGATTCTGTAGCGCCAGTCTAAAATGTCTTCGCTAAGACGTATGAGCTTGATCAGAAAAACAAAAAAACAAAAACACATTTGCATAAAGCTAAAAGTTTAGATATTACTAAACATTTCTGTCACCATTTATGACATCTATATAATGGTCTCGATATGATCAAACTATTTACATGAATGCTTAGGTTAATAACTTGGTTTTGTACAAAGGAGATCTTAAAAAATTATTACTGAGAAAAATAAAATTTAGGAAGTTCAGATGAACCGTGACTATTCACCTCGTCAATGGATATGGCAGAAATAGAGGGAGAGAGAGAGAGAGAGAGAGAAGAGGGAGAAGGAGAAGAAAAGTAAGTGGGAGTGAGAGAGTGAAAAATTAGAGAGACTGAGCAGATTAATCCGGCCCGGGAAACGTAAAATTTTGCTTCTAACCATTTACTGTTTTTATCGTGTTATATAATCTGAATCAATCACTTTTTTATGGGACCACAGTTTTCGCACTTTAACCTCAATTAACTGTATCTCGGTCTCGCCGTCGATTACATCTAGTGGTTTCCCCAGTTTATATATATAGCATTTATATATCGTATTATTATATGAAGTATAATTTGGTGGTCATTTATGGACCTTCTTAAATAATAGTTGATTTACAAATCTCTTGTGATGTTCGACTTACTGTTTATACTACCGCGAATAGAGTTAATGAAATTAGTTTGAGCATTTTCTATCGTATTATTAGTGGAGCCTCACACATTTAGCATAGCGAAATTAAGTGTAAGCATGTCGGCGACCATTACTTCCGAAGAAATAAAGGTCAATTAATCGGCAAATGCACTTAATTTTTCAGATTCTATCCCTAAAGTTAATATCATTGAAAGAAATACCCTACAAAAAACACACACCTGTATGTATATGTATATATAAGGAACACGCATGGACATTTTAAATTCAGCACTTATCGTAATTTATTTAGCTTCATCAGAAATTTAGGCAGTAAAAAATACGGTGATGTTGACAATTTTTAATTTCATGTTGTTCTTTATCCATTGGTTGTATAGACATCATATATATGTGAAAGCCACACAAGAAACGAAAGCAAAAAAAAAAAAAATATAGAGAACTTAAAAATTGATATGTATATACACGTATACCTATACATTAATGTCGTAAAAACATGTTTCCATAAAAGAAAGCAAGGCAATATAGAATTTAGAAATGGAAGCTATTCAGTAACATCACACTTCCAAAAATATTTCTAATAAAGCTTTACAAATTTTATATTTTATTTTCCCTATTTAAATAGTCTGTCTTAATCCATATTTTAAAAATATGTGTCCCTCTCTCACACATACATACATATATATATATATATATATATATATATATATATATATATATATATATATATATATATATATATATCTTCTTACTATAAGCGTTATTTTTATTACGTACAAATGCTTCATTTGACATCCCTGCACAGTGAAATCAATATCAACTGGCCTAGATCGGAAAATCCTACTAATAAAAAAGAGCCTTTTGATAATAAGACAGGTAGATTTTGAAACCGTAGTATTTCACACAATTTGAAAGTTGTGGTTATGACAAATAACGATACAAATATTCTTTTAAAAATTGTAACCTTTTTTAAGGAAATGAGATTCAAAATTAAGTTCAGGTTCAAAATCCTAGCGTTGCAATATCATTTCACTGATCAGTGAAAGCCTTATAGGAAATCCTTATAAGTTTTATAGTTTATTGAAGCTTTACAAATTATATATGGACAAGATACATAGCACAAGCACATTATCACTAAATCATTTTGTGATCGAATAAGACCTTCATTTAGTTTAAAGGCAAATTATATAGAACAATTTAGTTATATTATGATGTAATATGTTATACAGTCCAGTAGTATTAGTGTGATTTTCAATAAACAATGCAAATTTAAAATATTTTGTCTTATAATTTGTTCCCAGCAATATTATGGTATTATATAAACTTTTATCTATTTTTTTTACTTTTATTAATTATGTTATTTAGTAAATGATCTAACAAGTCTTATTCATTGAGTTGCCTTTTTTTTGTAATCTTTTACAATTTCTATACTGTTTTTACATAAGTAATATAAGTAAAAAAATGCATATTTTGATTGCGGCAATTCATAATTACATTTCTGGTTTGAATATATAAATTCAATGTATGCAATTTCAACTTTATTTAGATTTATTCTTAAAATATAAAAAAAAGTCAGTTTGTAAGCAAAAACCTGCGGAAATTAGGTATTTCCATACATGTTTTTCAGACAATCTTTAAAACTAAATACTCAAACGTTGGTAGAAGATATCAATCTAAATTTTTATGGCAGTACTTCACCCCAAAGTTACACTTTCACATCGTGTACAATGTTGATTTTCTAAAAGAAGTGAAAAATCATTCTGTCCTATTGCGACAGGAATTGAAGCCGTATACACTTTGTTCATCAGAGAGACAACTCCCTATAGCCGAAACGTACCATTACTAATGACTGTGATGCTAAAAAAAAGTATCAACTTCCAACTTAAGGAAAAATATCTCTTGTTAAAAATTCTTCGAATCAATATCTGCAAGCTTCATTTTCGTACGAGAAACGTAAACACAGTTATTTCCATAAGGATTCTTTTTTTTAAATAATTATTAATTTTAATAATCAGCTGATTTGAGTGGTTTTGAAATGAAAAAAAGAAGTAAAGATAATCCATTAATGTGTTTACTGTCTAATGGAACCCCCCAGCACTTGTGTATACAACCTTTTTTATATTTTAAAAAAAAAAAAAAATTCTCTAATTAATATTTTTTCGTCGTATTATTTCCGACTGGAAAGCCTGGCGATTGTTAAAACTCCAAGCACGAAATAATTAATGTTAATATGAATAAATTACTGTATTTAAAAGCTTAATTTATGATTTTCAATAATTTAAGACGGCATCTCTTCAAGAAAACTAAAAAAATACAGTCACAAAATTGAATGTCGACTAGGAATATAAGAAGAGATTTCAGTATCTGGGATAGAATCAAAAAGGTCACGCAACATTCGATCTGAAAACCTGCAATAGAAAAGCCTTATCAAATAAAATAAATAATAGATTTAATTAATCTCATACATGCCATCATCAAAAACTCTTCCTCCTCAGGTACATACGAATTTCTTACGAGATTGTTATGCGATATCGACAAACCGGCATCAGACGAATTTTCAAACTGTTTATAAGTATATTGTCACATTGGTATGTAACGGCAAGCACTTATAAATAGTTTCAGTGTCATCCTTGTGAAGGCATCCATTAAAGATAATAGCTTCAGTAACATTCTCATTGCAAACGTTCTGCTGGGTTGTTAGTATTGCGTTTATGTTCATGCGCAAAGTAATTATCTTTACAGTAGCCCTCCATTTGAATGTCAGTAGCCTACACCAACAACTAAATTGTTTTACAGCGGGAAACGACAGAATGTTCAATCTCGTGAGCTTCTAAATGATGATTGATGTGCATTTGCATAAAATCATCTGATTTGTCTTGCTTTAGACGTTTAACAAAAATTGGAAACGACCTACGATCTTTGGCTGACTCTACAAGCAATAAGGAGTTGGTTAACATTTAAAGGAATTTCTTAGATTTCCCTAATAGTTTTGTAGAACTTTTGCATCAACCAAATTTAGGATTAGAAAGTAAAAGCTACTCCATAATGTAGTTCCGCCCTTTCTTACAATATTCAAAAAATTCCTTCACTTTGTTTCACGATGACTTACATATATCTCTTCATAACAGTTGAATCTCACCTGCACACATTTTGACGAGCGATTATATATTCGACCAAATTTTCATGACAAAGCTCTTTTTCTTAAATTGGATGTTCATAATTCGTTAGACTAATTAAAAAAATAATGTCTTTACAAGAGCCAGATCGGATGAAAAAGGGAGAAACTGCTAACAGAGAACTTCAGTCCTCATTTGCCAGACTTGACAGAGTTCTAAAGTGTCTCTGCGGTATCGTGGATGACGAATTATTTTCCACTTGATTATCCCTTTCCCCCAGACAAAACATTGCTAGCCCCTCACTACTCTATCGCTCTGACAAATTACATTCCGTAAATCCATCAGTTCACACCTTTACAGCTTTAGACCCCCACCCTGCCGCCTACAGAGAGTCGACATCCATATTCCCTTCGTATTCCATTGGTAAGACCAAAGTTTCACCCAGACAACTTCTTCTCATGAATCGTTATTTAGTGAAACAGACTTCTGAGATCCTGATTTCCCATTCCCTATGACCTTAGATTCTTCAAGTAAGTCTAGGGTTAAACCTCATCTCTCCTACGTAACTTCATAAACTTCACATCTCAACTCCTCTTCTTGCACTCTTGCCTTCAGTGGCTCTTAGGCCTTGTATTGGGTGAACATAAGTAAGAAGATTCTGACAAACATCCTTTGTTTAAGAGATAGACGTCAACTTTTAACAACAAAGTTTTATATTAGGATAAAGACGTAAAATGTACACAACATGATATTGAGTTTAATTCCTGAGTTTCGCTTTTTAGAATAATCGCACGTATGAAATTCAAGTTTTTTGTTTATCAACTTTCCGATTTTATTTCGTATCAACAAAGATAAAAGATTTCGTTAGTATAATGTTAAACAGAATTCAAAGTGATTATCATAAGAGATAATTACAATATACAAGGCTTGGATTCCGACTCACCTTAACGACAAAAAGGTGCGATATAGCAAGGTAAATAGCTATTGTGCTTACGGCTGAATAAATTTATTTCATTACTATGCCCTTTTAATTTACATTCTTTCTTTTATTCTCAACGTTGGTTTAACATGTACGCCATTTTCATTTATTTTGCATCCACTCTTCTGGTTGCCAATCTTGATGAATTTGATCTTTTGTTTTAGGAAGGAAGAAATATGTACAACAGATATATCTTGTAAAGGTTATCTATCTATCTATCTATCTATCTATCTATCTATCTATCTATCTATCTATCTATAATATTAGTGGTAAATATACACATACATATGCAAAATATATAAATATATATACATACATGCATACACACACACATATATTTTGTATAAAAAAGTTCCAAGAGGATAGAATCCAGGTAGAACTCAATGTCCAGGACAGAGTAAGGATATAATAAAAAGGCTTAAACACTAATATTCTATGGTCACAATTTATTCCATTGGAATCGTAAGTATTAGTGTTTAAGCCTTTTTATTATCTATCTATCTATCTATATATATATATATTTCTATATATATATATGTACATTCTTAATGTTGGTCATAACGAATCAATATTCGAAATGAACAGAATTTCATGTAATGTTTACATTTTTATTGAGATAAGACATGACTGATTTTTGACATTTAATATGAAGAACATTAAATTAAATGAAGTATGAAAGTAAAAGACGATAAGAAAATCAGATCGACTGACAATATTTTATTGAAGATGTATTAGTGGTTGGTGTGGAGCGGGCAATGAACCCTTTGAACTGGTGAAAATGGACATTAAGAAACTGTCAAGGCCCTAAAGTCTCTATTCCAGCGGATTTTGGCATAGAAGCAATTGCCAAAAGAGTGAAGCCAATCACTGGTGACACCCTATCAAAGATGGGTAATTTCAAGCAATGCCAGTATTATAGAACAATAAACCTGATCAGTCGCCACACTAAAGTCATGCCCTGTATTATACTCAATTAGAAGAACAGGCATATTTTAGAGTCGGACGGAGCAGAGCATAACAAATCTTCAACTGTTGGGTTCTCAGCGAGAAACATCCGCAAAATCAGAGAGATCTTTTCTACCATTTATTTCAAGAAAGCATTTGATCGGCTATGGCATGCTGGCGTCTGTAACATCCTCAGGAGATTCAGTTTAGAAGAAGGTCTGATATAAATCATTCAGACTCTCTATGACCATGCCGCCAGTGCAGTTCTCTTAAGTAACCACGTGGCAGATTTCCAGACGTCTATCGGCGTTAGACAGGGTTTCCTACACTCTCCACCTATCTTCAACCTGTTTCTGGAGAGAATTATGCATGAAGTCATTGACGATCCCAATACTTCTATATCTGTCGGTGGTAGACCTGTCTGCAACCTGCATTTTGCAGACAATATGACCTTATGTCGGGCAGTAGCAGTGAGCTGCATGTCCTGACCACAAACAAAATCGTTGAAAAAACCGGCGCCTATGCAATGGAACTATACCTAGAAAAATCCAGCGTCACCATGGACTACGAAACTCTGAAGGAAGTTCAGATTGAAATTCTTGGGATCAACGCTGTCAAAAGATGGCACATGTAACGCAGAACTGCGGACAGGGATCACTACATCCACAGCAGTGCTGGTCTGAATGGAAAGGATATAGAAGTGCTGTATTATGTTCCATGCCTTGTTCAAACTCTAGAGATCTTTGCTTCTTTCTATCCTCCTCTACATCTGCGAAACTTGGCGACTCCTGGTTGATACAGGAATAAGGATTCAGGCAACACATGCTCGAGAAAGCGCCGCGACATCTTGTACTGGAAGTACAAAACCAGTGACTATGTACAGAGTAAGGTCAAATGTTTCGTGGGGCGACAGAAATATACCTTGCCATTATTAAGCGTTAGGAAATGGGATGCTTTGGCTACGTCACACAGCATAACAGCCACTGCAATACCATCATGCAAGGTGCTTTTAAAGTGGAATGCAGGAGCTGGTGAAACATAATCAAAGAGTCGATGGACTTGACAATTCCGTAACTCTTGAGAGCTTCCACCAACAGATCCTGGAGGAGGCTGTCTATTTCTTCTGCTCATTCTTACCCCTGATGATTGGAACATGATGATGATAATTTTTATATTGATTACTGATTATTTGTGGTAGAGAAGCTTGTGACAATAAATTTTATTCGAAAATTGATAGTATAAATTATTCTTTGTTAAAAAAATAAGTCTTTTCAATCCTCAAAATTAGACATTTGAATTGATATTTTTGTATAATTTCTTTGTGCTGAAATCTTCGTGACACGATTCTAAGGTGCGCCTGCAAATAAATAATTTGAATAGGCGAAAAGCATTTACCTTGAAGTTGGGATTTACCATTGATCATTTCTTCCTGACATGTCGAATTAGCTTTAGTTAAATACTTAATTTGCATCTCGAGTTTTATTTTCACCACCTCCTGGAGAAACAAAGCAAAAAAGAATGATTTGTAAATAATAAAGAACATTTTCATGAAAGTTGGCAAAGAATCTGTGTATAGATTAATCAGTGAGACAGTCAAAATTACACAAAATGGAAAACAATAATATTTTCATATTGTCGAATGTTAAGGAAGGCTGATTGAAATCCAATCTCGTTTGATATAGGATTTAAAAACAACTTAGGCATATGTCTATATTTATGAAATGTGCTATTGTAACTATTTACACTATTTACTCCCACTGTGGTCCTCATTTTTGTTGTCATATTCAAGACATTTCGGTCGTTCTTTGGCTGACCATATAGAGAAAGAAAAAGGGAGATCACCTCCCTGTGAGATGATGTTGAAATAATAGACAGAGAACATCACTGAAAAATACGAAAACTAAAGGAATCAGCGCTTACGCTAGGCCACCAAAATTTGCTAAGCTGTCCAAGCATAGACATGTCTACATTATGGGAACCAGTAATACAGATCGCTAGAGAAAAAACAACAGTAGTAACAAAAAAGAGCTCTGGTAAAAAAACAATGGAATATTAGGGTTATAAGGCTCCCATATTTATACACTTATGCCCCAAAAGCGTTGGTTGAAGTAATCCAGTGACTTGACCCAATGAGTTGGAGAGTTTAGATACTAAAGGGAAATAACTATAACAATCTACCTATGTGGACGAAATATAGGGCTCGGTTCGCAATTTCAAAGTATATCACCTGAAGAAGGTCGGAGCGTATAACAGACAAAACGTCATGAATATGACAATAAAGATGAGGACAACAGTCTAAACGTAGGTATAAATATGAAGATTACGTTGATGTTGAATTTGGTTACATGATGAGACTTCTGAAAATCTAAACAATTTTCTGCTTCTAACTCTGGAATAATGGATTCTAACAGCGTCCAACACCGAACAACCAGGTTAAATTTTATAAAGTTAGCGTTAAATCACCTGCAGACACTTGTAACATTACAATTCTGGCTTCAATGTTAATATTAAAGAAATCATTTTGAAATTAAAAAAAAATGATCTAGAATCTAATGATAAACCTTGAAACAATAAGTTATAAATGAACATCTACATATGAAAGATTGGTGCTATCACTTGGTTCGTATACTATATTCCCCGTCTCTAGATCACGGCTCTTCACAACCTCCCGTCTTTTGTATATCTTAATAAATTTTGGTTTTTCATTATCTCTCCTAAACCTTGTTCCGCCATCCATTTACTCAAGCTCACTACGTAGGTTATACGTTGTATTTTCTCTGTCCCTCTTTCCTTCAATCTGTCTTGTGAGTATCATTTTTTCAAACCTTCTTTCCTCATTATAAGCTTTTAAAATTTCAACTGTTTCTACTTGATGACATGTATAAGTGTCATTTTGTTTCTGTCAGTAGGGTGTTTTTCAAATTGATCGAGATTCTCTGATAGAGTGTAGGGGTGTTATGTGGGAAGTTGCGTGGGCCCGTAACGAACATGATACCTCTCTTAAAAGGTTTAATATTCAGAGATTTTGTTGCAGAAAATTTCCTTCCCTTCATTATCAGTACCAGCAGATGTTTGAATAATGCAAAACCACATTATGAATGGATTAAAAAAATAATCGCTGCACATACTCAACTACCACCCGTAAGTCGCCAGATTTAAACCCCATTGAGAAAGCATAGGATATGTTGGCTACTTTTCTCAGCAACTACAACCCAGAAATGAGCCTCTAGATTCCATGTCACATCGTGTAGCCCCTGTTATTGAGGCGAAGACAGAAGGTCAACCTCATCGGCGAAATCACACTTAAAATTTAGATCTGTTAAAGCATTTTGAAATAAAGACATAATTGACGCGTGCATATTTTTTAAAAATTTATTTGTTTCTCTCTCGTTTCTTCTCTCGCCACATACGCACACAGACACAGATAAACAAACACATGCACATACGCGGGCAGACACTTATACACAAACGTACGCGCACCTATAGACTTATACACACATGTAAAGAAGTGTTATTCTTCTCGGTAAGAAGCAGCCATTTTTCTCGGCTGCCTTGCTACTTTCCCGCTTTTAAATTAAATCGTAATTTTATGCGAGGAACAATTTCCGGTTTGGATTTGTTTCCGGATATTAAAGTTTATCAATGTTTTATAATTAATTTAGCCAAATAATAAATTGAATTTTCCCCCAGGAAATGCTAATTCGTTTTTACAACATTCATTGTTTGTTCCTTGTACTTTGTGGAAATTTTGAAGAGCCAAGATCGCTCATGAAAGCTTATGGTACATAAAAAATTAAACGTATCAAACCGCACAAAATCAATCGCTTTGAATCTCTTTCATTAACTGCTTATATGGTCTTAGTCAGATCACATTGAAAAGTCTTTTCTCTTACGATCAACGAAAGTAAGCAACGTCAAGCCTGGTTAATAACTAGAAGGGTTGCCATTTTGGAATACCAGGTGTTGTAGGCTTGATTGTGCGGGCGGTGCAATACATAACGGACCTCAATTGGAAATCAGAGAGCTGAGTTTCAATTCCATTCGGTTCGTTATATTCACTTAGGCATAAATACCTTGGGTTAGGTAGAAATCGAGCTCTTCTCTCCACTCAGTTATTTGTTGCGCTTGAAATTGTAAATAATAACCATCTATCCAAACATATTTTTCTGGCTTCAAATAAACAGAAAAGTTTGATAAACCGTAAAATAAATCAATCAGTAAACTGTTCACACACACAGACCGACAGGAATTGAATATATATATATATATATATATATATATATATATATATATATATATATATTGAAAAACTTACATGATATAAAAATACTTTTATTTTAACTTATAAAAAAGTAATCGAAAATCTTAAAACTGAAGCTGCAAAAAAACCGTCTTTTTTAAAATGTACTTCCGTTCTTAGAATTCAGCAATAATATATTCGTTATATAAAAAGCTTCAAGAAGCGAGAGCAAGAACTAAAAGTTCAGCCAATCTAACAGTGATCTCAGCTCACAATCCTCACTCTTGCTCCATAAGTGACCTCCTTTTGTAAATCACTAGCGGGTCTTTAATGCCAATTAAGATTATCGCACAAAATTTCATAACTGAATCAACAAAGCTGTCAGACATATATATATATATATATATATATATATATATATATGATTGTGTACTGCGCAGTGATCAATCTTTTATAAAGATTTTAAAGACAGTCTAGAAGGTACAGCGATTAGGCTTTTTTTTAAATTTTCGTAGAAATAATTTCTCTTTTGCCGTGTAAAAACTGTCTATACTGTGGATCCAGGCGCACAAATTGTGGCCCTTTAGCGTCATTTGACGTAGAAAATAGATTCACTAATGTCCCTGTTGACGAAAACTTCCATACAATATGTAATATTTTCTATAAACATAGTTTGACTTTCCACCCATCAAACCTAATGTTCTCAGGAAATAACTGTGCCATGGACAAGTAAAGTTCTTTCTACGATCATAATCGTAATACGTATCCTGAAACTAACAGTGTTGATCATGGGAAATCCACTTGTTACCCTGCTTCTCTAACTATTACATGCCTCATGCCAAGGTACTTGAAAAACTTACATGAAATAAAAATACCTTTATTTTAACTTAAGATGAAAAAGTTTTCGAAAATCTTAAAACTGCAGCTGCAAAAAGAACCGTTTTTAAATTTAATATGAAATTAATTCAAAAAATGTACTTCCGTTCATAGAATTCAGTAATAATATATATATAAAAAGCTCACAAATAAAATAAAAATAATTTCTTGAGTGAATTTCTACTTAGATACAAAATAGGTGTCATAAGAGATTGCCTCACGAGAGCCCGGGGGAATTCCTCCTTCTCCGTTATTCCTTAATGAACAGAGCAGCGTTAAACAGACGCTGATTGATAACGGTTTCCGAATCATCTTATAGATAAACAAATTAATTTTTGTCTCTCAAAACAAGCAATAGTAAAACAGAACATAAAGTAAAAGTCGATAATATTGACATTTTCTATGAAATATAAATGCACGTTAATTATAAGCAGGGTGAATTTAACCTTAGAAACATTATTGAGAAATATACAATAGTCGACCAATACATGAAGTTTAAATTTATTATATATTATAAAGAATTTAAAACGGCTAACCATATCGTCAACAAAAGCAACTTACCAGCAAGATACGAATTACATAGGACCAAAATTATTTATGAATTTTTGTGCCACTTACGGAATAACATTGTTGATGAAAACAAATTCATGAGTAATAATTATATTAATTAAACGGTTAAAATTAATGGAATAATTAACAATTAAAATGAAGAAACTAATTACCAATAATATCAACTAAGAACACGGCCACACCGAGTTGAGTGTGTTCGGTTATTAAATCATTCCTATTGCTAAAAATATCTACAAACAAAAACATCCTTCATAATGAATAGTAGATTAACCAAAATTACTCGGATTCGTAAATCATTTGGACATGTCTTATATACTCTATTTCTCCTGCCCCCCAAATCCCTTGTACAAATGCAAGAAATGTATAATTAAAATCTTAATCATTATGCCTTGTCAGCCGACCTAAATGAAGCATATATATATATATATATATATATATATATATATATATATATATATATATATATATATATATATATATATATAAGTAGTCATTCAAAGAATAAACCAATAAAGTTAATGTAATTAATGGCGAATACACTTCGCTAACATATTAAATAAGGACCACTGACCCCTCGTTCAACGTCGAGATCCTTGTTTTAATAATTGAAAAATATTTCATTCATTATTTTATTCATTATTTATTAATTGTAAATATTCTATTAATTTCTGTATTTTATTAATTAAGCTGCATTATTAAATGAATATGAGTTAGAACAAATATCTATTGATCAATACCAATTTTATTATGAATTGCATAATACAATCTGATGTAGTGTATGATGAAATCTATAGATAAAAAGTAGATAAACTGATATGCTGTTTGATATGAAACTCTAAAAAGAAACAAGCATATATAAAAATTTTCTAAAAATGACACATAAACATTACAAAAAAAAAATCCTGTTCCATCTGCGCCGTCAACTTTATGTCTCCATTTGTTTTTCTTGTACGCAATCTAAGCAAGCAGCAGACAATTTGTGTTCTTTTTTTTCAGAATCTATATCAGAGTCGTCGACTCTCGCTTTGCAATTTCTGTTTTATTAACGATGTATGTATGTACGTATGTATTTGTGTGTGTTTGTGCGAGTATCCAAGTTTGTTCGCATTTTCCTTGCCGATCTCATTATAGTTCCACATATACTATCTTCAATTGAAAGCAGCGCATATTTTTTATTCTTTGAATGGCATTTTGTAATTCGATGTTGTTTGCCATCTGCACGACGCTAACATGAGGCAATTCAGGTTTTAATTTGGGCTGGAGTAGTTTTTAAGTAGCTCAGCCTCGGAACCGAATTAATCTCCCCGTTAGCTTATCATTTAATTTTGTTCAGCGCTGTCTCAATAATGGCGTAAATTTTCGGACTGATTGAATTTGCGATCAAAAAATATTATGATGACTATAAAAGCTATGGAACTTAATAATTATGAAACACTTGGCTGTTTATGTAAGTAGGTGGAAAGAAAGATATGCATGAATGTAACTAGAAATAGATCCTGAAATTATCATTAAAAAACCTTCGAGACTTCCAATATGGAGAAAATATCAGCATTACTGTACTCCTTGCCATTTTATCATGTACAACAAAAAAGGGATTCTGAGATGAAAAATTTTGTAAGACTGACTAGCAAACAGTTTTGATCTCAGTATAATTGAAAGATTGCAGTGGGAACTGAAGAAATAAGTGCTCCGACGAAAATGACGCAATCTACAGGAATCTTTGAGTTGACAAACAAGAAGGATGGTGATAAATTCTAAATGAGGAAAATCTGGACCTTGTTCC
>CAHIKZ030000304.1:132500-160000 GCA_903632075.3 Acanthosepion pharaonis | reverse complement strand
TCGGTCACCAATCTCGTGATATCCTAAAAAAGAACTTGATTTCAGTTTGCACGGTCAACTTGGTATCATTTCTACCCCAACATTTATATTTGACTTTCAGTTTCGCACAAATTTGTTAACAGTGTTTGGGTGTAACATCAGATAAGTACATGTTGTTCAACTTTTTAAGATAATCGGGAAAGTGGACTTATACACATGGCGCCATTTCTTAAATAAACATCAATACACTGTTTTTATAAGAACTATTTTAACAATAAGTGGTCTATTTATATTCAAAATTACTGAATTCACTGACAAGATAAGAATCAAATTTGGTTTGAAAATAGTTCTTCTCGGTAGTTTACTTATTATGAATACACATCTTAGACTAGAAAGCTTCCGTCTTGAAAGATTTTCTAATAAACATCAAATAATAATTTCCGTATTGATCACATAATATTCCACTAGGAACAATAAAAAATAAATAAATGATATATTTAGGTCAGAAGAAATTTAACATCTGTTATATAAAAACAAAAGAGTTTACTTATTCATGGGCGATATTGGAAGTCGATGTTTTGGTTGACGAAAACACAACTCTCTGTAATCAATCCTGACCCGGCATCTCATTTCCAGTAACTTTCTCACAGACGCGACGTGGCTTCACTTTGTCGTTTATACAACTGTTTTCATGGCAGCTGCTCTGACGACATTTTTCTCCTGGTGCCCCGACTACATAAATTTGGGCGTGCTACTAGATTGGCATTTAGGTCCCACAATTTTACTTTTTTTGCTAAATGCAACCGCTACTTCTATTTCAACAGTTCATTTTTTCGCACTTTCGACCCGAGGGACCCCCTTCCGTTTACTCGCTTCCCTGATAACTACAATCTTCAAAAATTTAAATTCTTCTTGAATTTCGTTCATCTTTTATCCTTTCCTCAATGCTCCCTATAATCAGTCTTCTCTTTCACTTTCACTTCCTCTACATTCCTTGCCTTACTTAGAGTGAAATGAATTAAAAAAAATAAAATGGAAAATATAATCCTATTTTGTGATTTTATTGTGAATGGGGAAGCATATTTAAAGCAGGGATTTATTTCCCCTTGTATAATAACAACAAAATTTGATCACGGGTAAAAAAAAAAAAAATGGATGCGAAGACATTTATGTTGAAAAGAATAAAATACAATGGAGAGCTGTGTTAAAGGGAGATAGCTTTATTTCGTCCACCGGGAGAGATTGATCTAGTTCTACGTGACATGCCTCTTCCGGGTGTCCCAGTATTAGTTATCTTCAGGTAATTTGAATTTCGAACTGAAGAAAGCCGTAGCGTATTACGGCTGAAACGTCGTGGATAGGCTAACGAAGATGAGGACAACAGTCCTAATAATATAAATAGTGTAAATATATCATTTCAGAAATACAGAGTAATGTCTTATTTTAATAAACATTTTAATTTGAAAAAATATTTGTTGTCCTTTCGAATAAGAAGTAAATCGGATTTGATCGTGTGGCCGTATTTGTCATTGCTGAGTCATTAGACGTTTAGCCGTAAAAAGTTAGTCTTAGAGATTAATAAGAATTAAGAAGCTGTCTCAGGAAGTCATAAATTGTATTGTGCTTGACTATAACTTTATTGTTTATGGAGAAACATTAAATTACTTCAATTATAAATACTAATTGAAATCACTGCATTCTGCATCAATCTGATATAAAGCTATATATATAAAATAGAAAGAAAAGTGCAAAGAAAAAGACAGAGAGAGAGAGAGTAAAGCAAGAAAACGAGTGAGAGTAAAAGAGAGTAGTACAGCATTATATGGAGGAGAAAAGGGAGAAAAAAGAACGTAAGGGATTGATTAAGAGAAACAGAGTAACAGAGAAAGGAAAAGTATACAAGTAAAGAGAGAAGGTATAATGTGAAGGAAGAAGAAGAGAGAAAGAGGAAGAACATAGGAGACAGGAATGAGATAAAGAAATTGAAAGCGAAAGAGATAAATAGAGACAGATATAAAGAGTAGGAGAAAAAAAGGGAGAGAAAGATAAAATGACATCAATAAATAGATAGACAATGAAGAAAAATGCAGTCATGATATCTAAAATGAACACATTTTGCATATTTGATTATATATAAATACAGAGAATACATTTGCGACCGCTTATATAATTGGGTTGAATTTCTTGTTATTTGTTATTAAAGATAATGTAAACTAAATAAAAATAACAAACATTATGGTAATATTTGAAAATTGGATTATTCATAATATAAAATAAATGTTTTATTTTGAATATATTAAAAGATTTCTTCTTGATAATAGCGTCCAGCAAGTAATAAGGGGGAATACTGTGAATATATACGTATATCTATATCAATGCACATCCTGACACATCTAAGTATACACGCAGACACGCGCGTGCGCACACACACGCACAAACATACGCACAAACACACACACATACATATATATATATATATATATATATATTTATTAAAGACATATTTTTATGTTTAACGTTGTTATTTCATAGATACAAGTATTTAAGCAAATGCTCTGTTTATGATAAACAGTATTAAATAACATTTACCGAATGTCCGAGAAATTTTCATAGAAAATTTTCGTTCTTTGACAGGATTCGAACCTGCATCCTATACGGAACCGTCATATACGCTGACGTGCCTTACCGCTTAAGCTACAAAAGAACCAATCGGTAGACAAGGTCGAATTTACTGCTTATAAACTCCAATTTTCCATGAATCTCGTACATTCATAACTGCTTGGCGTATCGAATGTAAACAAATGACGTCATATATTAAGAAATGGACAAGGTCCGACAATTTATTTATTAAAGACATATTTTTATGTTTAACGTTGTTATTTCATAGATACAAGTATTTAAGCAAATGCTCTGTTTATGAATTTACAGTATTAAATAACATTTACCGGCCTGAATGTCCGAAAATTTTCATAGAAAATTTTCGTTGTTTGACAAATTCGAACCTGCATCCTATATTCAGGCATTCAGGCGGTAAATGTTATTTAATACTGTTTATCATAAACAGAGCCAATTGCTTAACAAGGTCTATGAAATACAACTTTAAACTAAAAATATGTCCTTGTAAATAAATTGTCGGACCTTGTCCATTTCTTAATATATATATATATATGTGTGTGGAGGGTGAGGGGAGGGAGAGAGTCTACAGAGAGAGAGAGAGAGAGAGAGAGAGAGAGAGAGAGAGAGAGAGATCATCAAACGAAAGTTTAAAATAAAGTTTCGGATTTTACATATTTGAGCAGGAATTGCCGTAAATAACTTTAAAAGCATTTTCTTGTAAATTTGATAAAAAAACACAATGACAAATAAAGTTACACAGTAACAATTGCCTATTGCACAAATATTTAGACATAATAACGATGTTTGTTTTATAGCGTTGATTGCATTTAAAGATCCTTTTTTATTTTCAGTTTATAGCGTTGTCCATTAATGCCATATTTCTGGCGCTTGGGGAAAATCTGAATTTTACAGTTCTTGGCCGAAATTTTTTTTGAAAAATATTTCGATTCAGAGGATGAGTATTGAATATTAAAAAGAAGTCTAAGAAAAATAAAGTCGTGAATCTTACGATTGATATTTACTGAAATTCGGGAAAAAAACAATTCTCAGTTGCAAAGAATTAAGGTCAGATCTACTGACAGAATAGAGTTATTAGATGCCTGCTTTATTGAAATTAATATTTTAAATGTCATATGACCTAAAATTCTAGTTTCTGTATAATAGCCAATTTTAAACGTCTTTCTCTTTATCTCTTTATTCTTTTGCTTCTTTATTTTTTCATTTTACTATGTTAACATTTCATAATGGTAATGTGGTAAGATTTTTTTGGTATTCTTTGTGGGATGCTTTGATGTGGTTTGCAGGCGAGAACGAATGTAAGTTATTAAATACTTAGCTTAGTTTTGCACTCTACAAGGCCACGTTAACGAAGATAGGGAGATTACACTGCGCTGATTGTGAGAGCATACATGTTTGGAAAAATCTGAGCAGCAAGCATGGCTTTTTTGTGAAACAAGTTATATCCATTTTTTTCCAAAACGAATTCAGTTAAAAATGTATTAGCATAAACCTAAAATCAACCTTTTACTGATATATTTTTTCATCTTTACTTAAACTCATGGGTGCGCATATTTTACATTGACAGTTGTTCTGCTCTAGCTTTGACACAATTGTGTATGGTTAAAATAATATGCAATATATATATATATATATATATATATATATATATATATATATATATATAATATATATATATATTATATATATATATATATAATATATATATATATCTATCTATCTATCTATCTATCTATCTATATATATATATATATATATATATATATATATATATATACTATATTTTCCAATCCTCAAGGTCCACAGACATTACTGATAAAATCATTTGATTAGCCAATATTGTTCCCCTTATAGAGAAATGCATTTTTCATCTCTCTTGCACACACACACACATATATATATATGTGTGTGTGTGTGCGTGTGTGCGTGTGTGTGCGTGTGTGTGTGCAAGGGAGTAGGAAACATACATTTCTCTATATGGGAATAATATTGGTTAATCAAATGACAATGCAAAAATAAATCTATGTAACGCGTGTCGTCCTGTAAAAGGACTTCATCAGACTAAAATAATGTTTTTTTTTTTTTTTATCAGCAGACGTTTGGAGCCAACTATGTCTAATTGGTTATACACCTTTATTTTATTTAGAAATTAAGTTTGTTGAGCAGTAGAGTTTTATCAATAATGTCTGTGGACCTTGAGGATTGGAAAATATGTAGTTGCATTTGCGCCGGTTATATGGAGCTTAAAACTGGTAAAGCATAATGCAAAGCTATTGTGCCAATGAAAGATCTGATATGATAAAGTCATTATAATATGCAAATGTCTAAGTATGAATTTTTAAATCTCATTAACATGAGTTTAAAGTCCATTAGCAAGTTATTGCCGTTGAAAATTAGCTTCGAATTTTACAGTAAAACCACGGCTAATTTTTTTTTAATCTGAAAGAAACGTTGTGACTTTAAGGTGAACGGAAGATTTAGGCTACTGAGAATTTTCAGAAACGGTGTTCAAACCATCCAAAATACATTTATTACTATTGGAATTATTCATGCGTTAGACAAGAGGAATAGAAAGAAAGTTTGTGGAAATCTCAGTAGGCAATCAAAAAGTAACAGCCAGACAAGTGAGGAGTGATGCAGTTTTAAAAATGAGGTTTCAACTGATCCAGTATGCAGAGTATTAAAAGAGAAAAAAAAAGAACGGGCGTATAGGGGCAAGAAAAACATCATTAACCAAACATCGGAATAGAATATTGAAGTGGTGAAAAGCACATTTAACACGAGATAATGGAAAGTGGCAAAAACGTAAGCTTCAGTAACGAATGCAAAACAGAGTTATATTCGAATGCAAGAGCATATGTATGAAAACCAGGTGGAGATATAAACAATGCAAGACAAACCCCAAAGACGGTAAAATTTATCGATGGATACTTAAAAGTGTTGGGTTGAAACAAAAGCGATGAGAATGTTAATTGGTAAAAATTGATTGGAATCTAAACAACAAAAACTATATTAGTTTGCTATGGTCTAATATTCTGCCTGCCAACAAAGATGGAGACAAATTTCAGTATGACGGTCTTCTTGTTACACATCACGTGCAACAAAAAAGTTTCTAATGAAGGAACATCTTTAACTTTTGAAATACTGTCCGACACAAAGTGATGGTCCCAATAAAATTGAACGATTGTGGTGGGAACTGAAGCAGCAAATGCCACAACGTGTACCAAACAATCTTCAAGATGTTTGGGATTACTACCAATAAGAATGGGATAAGATTCACAATAAGAAAATTTGGACCTTGTTCCATTCAAATCGAAATGAGGCAATTATAGCGCCAGGCATTAATTACTAACTCCATCCTTTGATATCTTATACATTCTCTAATAATAAAGATCATTCTTCGCAAAAAATCTTTTTTAACTTAGGAAAACTTTTCGTTGATAAATCGGTATTTTCACATGGCCGTTTTTTTCCACTTTCCCTATAATTAAGATTCTCTATCATCCACCATACAGCATTAAAAAGATGCAGTAACTTCTTTTCTGGTCCTCAGCGATCATAAAATGTACCAAGAAATGTATACTGCTAATCACTTGAGGATAGAATAAACAAAAGTAATTAATTTAGCAAGGTGGCCTACAATTTTACTCCCCCCCCCCAGTGTATAATGGAGAGGGAGAGATATATATAAAAGTAATATGACCCTTCACATATTCAAACATCAGGCAACCACGTAGAAAAAACTAAGAGAGAAATATTGGCTGGTTTCGATATCAAATCCTTTTATAGAAACTCTCCTATTAACTAACGATTGAAATTATTTTTAAAAAATCACATCTAGTGTAATTAGAAAAAAAAATTCCCTACTTACCGATAAAATTTTTAAAATGTAGTGACTCGTCAAGAACCAATGTTATTTCACTTTTAACAATGATTTTGACAAGCAAAAGTCGATTTACAGTTGGGATCACTTTTTTAAGGATTGTTAACTTGTTTATTCTTAGAATTTCTTGAATCTGATCCTTTCCAAAATATTTTACCTAAACAATCAATTTATTAATAGGTATCCGGAAAACAATACTACGTTATTTTATAAATAAACAACGTTAAACGTACAAGAGAATTTCACTTAAACAAAAGAAGAAATAACTTTCTATGATCATTTATTTGTACTCAATATAATATCTGTTATAACTACTTCTAAAATAATAAGAGACTTAATTAATCCAAAACAAAATAGCTACGACATAAAACCTGAAGGAGTAATTTACATTACAGCCTACAACAATGTCATATGGGAGAGACTTCACAAATATACATGTGGGATACTTCACAAATATACATAGGGGAGACTTCACAAATGTACCTGTGGGAGACTTCACACAAATACATGGGAAAGACTTCACAAATATACATGGGAGAGACTTCTAAGAATTTAAATAAAAGTTGATATGAACTCCAAAGTGATCTTTTACAAAACAATACAAACGATGAATTAATCACAATTTAACCTAATTACATTGTTCCGGATGTTCTTCATGTGATATATGTTGGAATTTCGAACCGGACCCTTTATTTAGTCCACAGGGATATATTGTTCTACTTCCACGTGCCATGCTTTTTCTAGATATCCCATTCTTTGAAGGAAATATTGCACAGTTGATAAAAGCGTTGGTTGAAGAAATCCAGTGACATGACGCAAAGATTTGTGAGTCCAATACGTGGCTGCAAGCAGGAAGCTTGGAGCGTTGAGTTACTAAAGGGAAATAACATAAACTGAAAAGCTATGGCACGTAGAACTAGAACAATCTAACCCCGTAGACTAAATATAGGGTTCGGTACGAAATTCCAACGCATATCACCTGAAGAAGGCCGGAGCGTAAAACAGCTGAAACGTCGTGAATATGACAATAAAGATGAGGAACAAAAGCCCGAACAATGTAAATAGTGTAAATACTTACAATACTTCCTCTCAGAATTATAGACAGATGATGATTTAGTCGTTCATTGGAATGAATCTGACAAAGTAATTTCCTAAGATGAAAATGTGTACTGATTTCTGAGTTTTCTGTGATAAATTTGCTCGCAGGTTTTTAAAACATTTTAATCTTCTATTGTCTCAGTGTAGGATATTAAAAAAAATGCTATAAAAACAAAAACAAATCCGTTGGGAAACCGAATGACATCATCAGAGCTGTAAGTTCAGGTAAGAAAGCAGGTGTTAAAATGTGACTTTACATTTCAAATATATTATGCATATAACATCCTTTACCTTTTATGTGACTCAATTTATTTTTCTTTTTGCAAAAAACAAGTCTGCCGTATTTCTTTCATGCATAATATTTCCAGGTTTTCTACACAAACCATTTCCATAGAAATCTTGTCTTCAATCAAGATCGAATAAAGCTTAGAAATTCTTGCTAAAGTTCATTATTCATTAGACATTTTTTTCTGGAATTGACGCCGAATCGTCCAGTGTTGCTGCATTCACTATATTTTCCTAACAATGAAGAAGACTAATTGAATAGCGTCCGCCTTTATTGTAACTGATAGAAATATATGCACTCGCAAAACTGAATAGTATCTCATGAAAAATGATGTAATTTGTCTATTCAGAATTCATTTTTCTTCATTAGAACTCTTTCTACATAGAGATACAAATCTTCAAAATCTCTCCTTGCAAATTCTCAACAAGAAAACAAAAAACAAAAAAAAAAAAACAGAATTCGAATTAAACGTTCGGTGTCGTAAAATTATGTACAATCCAAAAAACAAAAAAAAATTGTTTTTTTTTATTATTCATTTCAGTTTTTATTTTTTGCGACACATTTTTTCTCTGTAAAAGCTAAAACTTTTCCATATTATTTTTGACTATTATAAAAATATTATTTTTCGGAGATGTATGAAATTTATTTTCGTTTGAACTTTCCTCTAATCTTTATTCCATGTAGCCATGTTATCTATGTGTCTTTTGTCTTTATTCTATAATAATAATAATAATAATAATAATCGAGAAATTGTCCAAATACAAGAAACTAGAGATTCAAATTAACAGGATGTGAAGAATAAAGACTGAGACCGTACCAATAGTAATTGGAGCTTTGAGTCTTGTGATAAAGGCAATTGACAATTTTACTAACAGTGTCCCAGGTTAGGATTAGGGTTCTGGTTGGGGTTAAGAGGTTTAAGTGTTAGGGTTAGGGTTAGTTGGTTACATACCCAGTACTTGGAATATCACATAAACTAAGAAAAGTGCTATCAATTAAATAACAATTCTCCTATAGAGCCTAAGGACAATAGTTTGGACCCGGATCTACGGGATACAAAGCAGGAAACAAATAATAATAATAATAATAATAATAATAATAATAATAATTGAATTAGATGGGGCAAGGCTTTGCGCGTCCCTTGTAAGCTGCGAGGAGAATCTTTCTGGTCCCTATAAAGAGATATAGGTTTGTAGCCAAAAATTGCAAAAGAGAATTGTCGGCGAAATGTTTCAAACATGCGGAGGTACTTCTTTCTTTTTTCATTTGGCGAGTGAGATGTTGAAACAGATTTCAAGTTACTTTTTCGATGTTTTTTATTCGCGTTGTTGATGGTTTCATTCAGAGTAGACGCAACATTGGCTCAACTGCTTGAGTATGCGCTATATGACCAATGATTCTGCATTTCATATTAGGGTGCACATCATGATTACTTCGTATGTTTTGAATTTCACGTCTTTTTTTAAAGTTTATCTTCGCTCCCTTAGTCTCTGTTCACTCCTGGCACAATTTCATATTTGTTGGGCTAATGAAGAGTTCATGCTGTTTGGTCTGGGAAGATGATTGTAGGTATTTTCTCCCCCAGTCAAAGTTTGCATTTTTAGATTTATTTTTGTACAATAGTGCTGTTTTACCATGATATTTTTAGTGTATTTTTGTTTTTAAATTCTTATATATGTTTAGAAGGTGTTGTGCAATTAGCGTATTTGCAATTGCTAATGATGTTTTGTGTGTACAGTTTCTCAGTTTGCAGGGTCATTCAGTCATTCCTATATATATTCTTTTATTCGTTATTTGCTGTTCTACTGTGGGTGGTAGAATATATTGCTTTGCAAGTAGTTGTCTAATAGACATTTATGCTTTGCTCTGCAGTTACATAATCGCCTTCCCAGAACAATGAAAATTACTAAATAAATGATCAGAACGTATCCCAAATTGTAAACACGAAAATAATTTTTACTATATTACTTAAAAAATCGAATACTAAGACATCAGTAACAAAAATGCTCAAGGACACATGGCACAGTGGATAAAGGCGTTGGTTAGATCCAGTGACAGACCCAAAGAAGGTGAGTTCAATTCCTGGTTAAGGCAGTGGAGAACTTTCAGAGGGAAAATTAGCAGGAGATAACTGATAACTGACATCCATCAAACATGGCACGTGGAATTAGAACAGTCTACCCCAGTGATCGAAATAAAGGGTTCAGTTCGAAATTCCAACCACCTGAAGAAGGCCGGAGCGTACAACGGCCGAAACGTTGTGACAAATATGGTGACAAAGATGAGGAGAATAGTCCGACTAATGTAAATACTGTACATAATACCTCATCTCAGAAATATAGACAAACTCCAAAAATGCTAATATATGCATTATAAACAACGCAGATAATGTAAAATACTAAAAAAAGAATATTATAAACTAGATAAATAAGATAAGCCAATTTCCCAAAACCAAAAAAAAGAAAAAAAGAAAAAGAAAGAAAGAATACATAAATAAACAAATTATGTAAATAAAAAAAAAGAAATTCATATACTGTACGAATGCACTCATAACCAAAATTAAAATTTTAATAATAATAATCATCAACGAACGAATAATTAATGATGAAATACAATATAGCCTAAGTAAGTGGTAATAAATAAGGAGTTAATATTGAAGCTAACAAACTTATGGCTTTTACAATAGTTATCAGATACCAATATTCTGGCCCATAATTATTTCTACTCAACAGCCTTTAGAATAATTTAAAATATAACCATTCTCACTCATTCAATTGCCATTAGGATGACACAATATATCAGAAATAATTAATCTTCCTACACTCAATACCTCATTAACCAGCATATATGAAAAGTCCAGCTACAACAGACACACACACACGTATATATATATATATATATATATATATATACACGTTTGCATGAGTAAATTGTGTAACAAAGGCGAAACAAGGACGATATAAAGAGAGTACCCAATGTAAAATATGAAGAATATAGAAAACAGTGCGAATATAAAAGATAAGTAAAATAATACTCATATATTAGTGCTTTCCGCGACTAAAATGTTCATGTGGGCAATTAGATATTGATGTTGTTGGCTCACACTCTTCTGGTGGTGACAGTGACATGATACTCAGTTCTTTAATAAGCTATGAAGTTATCCGAATATAAATAATGAAAATATCAAGGTAGGTGTTTTGAATTTCGAAGCATATTTGACATAAAACCTTAAATACCTATTTGCATGTCTGCTAATTCCTCCTTACATGGAGCCTTGGTTCACCATAAAATTTCTAGCTTCATTTCTACTACCTCAGGCTTCTATACTAAAAATAAACGTAGTAAATATAAAAAATAAAACTTTTATTTGTTTTTCAACACTGAAGACTGGAGTATCAAGCAATTTGCCTCGGTTGAATTATTCCAAACGTGACAAATTCAATCTGCCCAGAAGGCATTTAAGTGGGACAAAGTTATGTAATGCGCGCCGTTTTTTTTTTGTTTTTTTTTTAACTTTTGCTTAATAACTCGGTTAGATATTCACGCTAGTTGTTCGCCGAATGCCGAAGCGTATCTTATGTTTAGGAAAACGATCAATTAAAACTGTCCAGCTGGCAAATACGCTAGTTATGTGTTTTTTGTTTGTTCATTGTAAACGATAGATGAACTATTTGCCACAGTAGACGTTCCTCGCTAAGTATCGCCTCCATCTGTTTTCCTTGGTGGCTAATATTTTAATACAGTTTATCTTCGCGCGCAGGAAACCATTCTTTTGGTGTTAGATTTCGTTGAATATAAAAGAAAAAACTTCCCGTTAGTTCGCTATATTTTGCTATCATAATGGCTACGTGGTATACATTATCGGCTTTAAATCACACACAGGACTAACATATTTAAGGTATGATGATTGTAGTGCATGTTTATCGGACAAAAATAACATTGGCACATTGCCACTGTATGAGAGGAACGAGTCAGGAATGAACACTATTACAAAATGTTATTCAGATTTACTTAATAATTCACAAAATCATAATTTAGGGCACACAGCCAGGTTTAAATTCACTAAAATATTTATAATCAAAGATTCTACAGTGCCTGCGATAATTTTAATAAGAAGACAAATAACTAGATAACCACTTAGGTTTTTTAATATGTATTTACTAATCGTAATTTAGATTTGCACAAGTTGACACCTAGTGTGTATAAACGTTCTTAAGATCTGAAATTGTATTGTTGTGAGGCGAGCAACGTTCAGTTGTCTTGTTCAATCCTACAAAATCTTTCTGGTATAATAAGCTTAACACTGTAGTGTTCGAGGAAGCAACGGTACAGATGTTTGTTCCATAATGTTGCTATTCTTGCGAAGAAGCTTTCGGAGTGGAACACCCTTCTTGACAAAGGAATACGTAGGCAATGAGTGTGATTCAACCATGTGGACGTACCAAGTAGGGTTATGACCTGCCGAAACTAAAGTATTAAGTTCTTTGGGTCATTTGCCATAGAATTAGCGACAGATTAGAGATAGGCGTGGAAAGAGGTTTTAGGGTAGAAAATAACTCAACCTCCGAAAGGCCAGGTAAAAAATTTTGAACCCTGTCAAGGCTGAAATGTGAGGATATATACCTCGTCAATGTATACCAGTTTAATCTATATCTATAATTTTTACACAGCTAAATTAAAATTCATGATTATATTGAGTTTTGCTTAAGACAGGAAAGTCGACTTTGTAAAAACATAGAAGAATGATCGTTAACAACTGACTGCACTTTAAGTACAAATATTAACGTGTTTGCAAAAGTATTAGATATTTGCAAAAGTTAGTAACTGTAAAAAATTAAAAATAAAATTTTACATACTAACCAAAAACATTTATTAGTCAATTACATAGTCTCTATTAGTTTTATAAATGTCTCCCATCTACAAGCTTGTTGACGTCAGTTTTGTAGAAATTTTGTGTTTTTTATTGGAAGAATTTTGTGATGTAGTTTTCAATTGACTGTTCAGAGTGAAATTGTCTATCATTTAAATTTTTCTATGTAGACCGGAACAAATGAAAATCCGAAGGAGCTAAGTCAGGAAAATACAGTGGATGCTGAAGGATTGGTTCCCATTTCAACTCTCTAAGCTTCTACAAGGTCTGTCTTGCGTTGTCGTGGTGGAAGTTGACACTTTTTCGATTTGCGAAAATCGGGTGTTTTCTTGAATCCAAGTCTCTTCATCTGGCGAAAGGCAAATGAGATATCGATTTTTAAACACTTAGCAATCACTTCCGTTGAAATCTTCGGTTTATTTTACATGATACCAAGCAGAGCATCTTAATCGGGGATAGTTCAGTTAGAATTCCCGTAATACACAGATGAGCCATCAATATATACTTGATAATGTAGCTTTTAATCATGATTTGATATCGAGGTATAGGAAATCATAATTGTTGTCCTCTAAGGCTCTTCAAATGTTTTATTATGTCCCGCTCAAAAAGATTTATTCGAGAAAAATGCACTTACATATGTACACGTAATATGAACAGATTGGAACAGAAATTGTGCAGGCATACAAGTAATCGGAGATTAAACCATGACATCTTTTTTAGGATTGCATTAAAAGATGCTTTGTAATGAAAACTACATACATAAAGTTCCTTTGAAAGCTGAATGGAGAAAACTGAATTTCTGAAATCTTTCAGGAATCTGAAGATGAATAGAATGCAAGAAGGAATTGCTGGATTATAAACTAATCTTAGGATAGTTTCCCACTCCTTTCCTAACAAACTAGCAGTTTGCTAACAGAACTATGGAAGTCCTCCAAAAGCTGTCGTACGTAAAATTTCCTTGCATTATATCCGAAGGGGTAATCATAAGTGGTGTTGCTACAATATTTCTTACAAAACTCATGAATTAGTGGTTTTAGTCTGCAGTGACTTGAGAGATAATCAAAAATTGATCAATAATCAGTATTCAATAATGGCATCTACTTTAAAGATAGCCGTTGCCTTAGAAGTTTCCTAAATCACTCTATTACAAAAATACATTTAAGGCATCATCAGATCATTGGTGAATGAAATTCATCTCGGGAAAATAAAGTAAAAGACGTTTTTTTATTGTAATGGCTTGAAAAAGCAAATGAGAGCATCGGTTTAAACAACAACAAATTGGCGCTTAATCATGAAAACCCACACGACTAAAAATAAATCGTTCTTCAACAGTTCCTAATTATAAGAAAGTGATATTCATAAAAGTGATAATACTTCGCCACTCCTATTTCTACTGATATCGTCTTCAACTAACTCTCAACAAAAGCGATAAAATAATATTACAATGTTTTTATTTTCCAGATGCATTTTACAGTACAGATCGTTCTTTAGCATCATTTACAGGAGAGGTCTTGGTACATAACAATTGTTATACATTCATTTGCTTTGAAACTAAGTATAAAAATGTCATGATTTCCGAAGACTTAAAAGCGACATTTTTCAAACAGATCTTCTGATACTGAAATTTTCAGAAAGACAGATTATCCCAGTAGGTGTCATATGATATCATAATGAAAACGAGAAATGAGAGACATTCTAATCAATGAAAGTAACTGAAAAAACAAATAATTAAATGAAATCATATCCTCTGTTAATATAAAAGAAAAAAAAACAAATATATTACTTGTGTGGATTTTATTAGTGGTTGAATGTATAATTAACAACTGATTGTAATCGGTATTTCTGTGTTTGTAATTTAAAAATTACAAGTGGTTAAAGGAGGAAAGAAACAAAGTTATTGGTGTGGATTTTTCTAGTAAGTCAATTTATGCCTAGTGCTGACTGGGATGAGAATTACCTTGAGAATTTCATGTGAAATGCCTAGATCACTCATCTCGCTAATTTTAGTAAAATCCAAATGTCCTTCCCATTCCAACAGCCCACTGGCACCAGATATAAATATCGCTACTGGTAAAATCCATTCCAAATTCCATATTCAAACATCTGTGATTATATTCTGATCTTCAGGGATTCGAATGTTCTCGCGATTAAGTCAATTTCGTGAATTTATCAAAACTTGGGATTTGTAAACGGACTCATTGAATCTTGCGAAGCATCGTATATGAGTCGATTTAAGATTGAAGAGAAAATCAGAACAAATTAAGGTTACTAAATATCATTTTGTTGTGAGGTTGAAACACGAAATTTACCAGTGAATTATTACGCCTCTTTACACCGAAACATTGCAAAAAAATATATTTCTTTTTAGATACTTAATTTAGTCAAAGACGCTTTAGACAAACAATATGGACTATTCTTACATAATCGTTTTTCTTTTAACTTCTTATGTTGCCCGGATTCTAACCTAACGAAACAGGGTGCAATGAATAAATTGTCTTCTAAATGACGCAAAAATAAAAATAAACGACATCTCATTAAGTTGGTGAATGATGTCATAATTCATGTATTCAGTTCATCTTTGGTGTTACAAGGAGTTTTGTTGTCCTTTCGCCCAACTGCGTCCCATACTTATTAAGTAGATATAAATTGTCAATATTTTTAAGGATGTATGTTTTTCTAGTAAAGATAAGTTGCATCTTTTGCCTTCCCCAGAGAATGGTTTAATTTTAGCGCCAAATTCCCAATTTACAATAGGTGTGTAGCTATCAGTTTTAAACTAGAACTTAGATACTTTTGTAGCATTTGCGTATTTTTTGTTAAGGGTCATTTTGTGATGGTAAATACATTTTTTCCAATTATTTGCAGATGACCCAAATAAAAATTTAATTTGGTAATTGTACCTGATGCAAGCCTTATATATAACTCCTTTATACATGCATTTACCATTCATAGGTCAGACAGAATCTCTATGGCAATTTCATTTTTGATCGTCATATCTCCTATGGTTATTAATATTGCTTAAGTATTATGTTGGGCTATATATTGGTCAATGTTTCTAGTGCAGCTATAACTAACCTTAATTTTGTTCCCTTTGAAACATTTTTCAGTAAAAGGTCAAAACGAAAATGTTTGTGTACTAATTTAAGAAAGATTCTACTGATGTTCCTTCTGACGTTACATTTAAAAGTTGGGTTGAACCAAATTATGTTGCGTTTTTTATTTCTATGTTTACTGTTGTTATTCATGCTAGTGTTTGGTACGTACTCCAGTTTAATATTGTGCTTGATATTATTTAGCGCGTCAACATATTTGGTTTTGTATTTATCAAAGATGTGTCTATTTCTAGATTTGGTAGAGCGCCTATGTTGCACGGATTTGTGTAGGTTATTGAGGATATTATGTGGGTGGTCAAATTCTTTACTAATGTAAATATCGTTATAAAGTTCCTTATTATAAGTCACGTGCACTCTTCTTGATAGATCAAAAGGAGTGTCGAAAAAGTTGCTCACATCAGCGTTGAGGATAGTGGTAATATTAAGACCATGATCCTTAAAGAATTTGATTATCTGTTAACTCGTTATCTCTCTGTACAGGCCAATATTCCCACTATCAAAAGTATACCTGAGACTCCATAATAGTAGTATTCCGACTAGTTCACAAGCTTCCGCGGCGTCGAACGCCTGCATCGCTATAGCGATGTTGGAATTGTCTTTTTAGGTCCACAAAGAACCATCACGATATAGAATGAGTTTGGGGGCTTGCATAATGATTCTGATATCCTCGTCTGTGAGGGTGCAATAATTCTTGGCTAAGGTTATAGCTGCCATTAATAAGTCTTCAGTTATCGACGGGAAAAAGTTTGAGATGTCGAACTGCATAAAAGTGCACTCGCTTTTATTTCTTATATTATCAAACCGATTTTAATTGACCCCTGTGGCATTACTGGCTTGTTCAAGTATAGCCTTGCTGATTTTGTCTATATTATTCTTAGAAGGGTTAAACAATCGGAACTGGATTGCTTGAGAAATTACCATTATGGTCCTTAACGGAAATAAAAGCCTGTTGTTTTGGAAGCTGATGCAACCTGTTGTTTATCTTAACCTTGGTGTCTGTGATTCGTACCAATTTATTGATATCGTTTTATCATTCAGCTAGAACATTCTTATATATTTTATTAACTTCCTTACAGATATCTTTGTGGTAGTCGGTAATGTTGTACTAATATAGATTGTCAGTTTTATCGGATTTTATGGTGATTTGATCAGAATATTGCGTAGTCTAGCAATATCTTTTTCGTGCTCTTTTGTAGGTTGTTATGATTGGTAATCTATTTAATTCTGCCAGTTACAGAGAATAAGTCTTTTTCAAAGTCAAAAAGAAGGTCATCACTAGGCGGTATTTTTAGGGACTTAAATCTAAAGTAATAGGCAGATTCACATTCATTGTAGTGTTCTCTTCTAGGGAAAAACAATTTCCATCTCATTCTAGTCACTACAAACTCAATTTTGTGTAATAAGCTGGGTTTATATTAGTTCCTTTTAGGTATGTTTATGGTAAAGTAGTCCAGGAAAAAAGATTCCACCATGCAACACCTTATGTAGAAATTTATACAGAGTGGTGTGTACATCGAAGAAAGTACTCGACGTAAAGAAGCAATTTATAGGTATGTTGCGGACCCGGCAGCGTGCAGTGCTGGTTTATTACTAAGTGGCCTTGTGCCAGACACCACACTAAACTACCGAGTCTACAAGCAAAGTAAAAAGATAAATGTGTGCGTGAATGAACAGTGAGAGGAAAGGGGTCAATCAACAAGTGCATAAAATAAAATATATTAAGATAGCCGGAATAAAAATGCCAAAGACATCTGTTTATAAAAACATGAGTAAACTTTAATCAAACAGTAACACGTAACTCATCCCAAGGTCGGGATCAATGAATATGTTCCGCGCCAAAATAGAAATACAAAATGGCCAAAGGCGGGAAAAGAAAGTTTTATACAGTTCCGGAAAAAGAATGTGCGCACAGATAGAAAGGAGTACTCACTGTGGATATTTTAAGTTGTAAGTGATTATGCATATTTTTAATGTACAGGTTCAAAGTTATAAAGAATGTTCGGTAAATATTGAATTGACCGCTGGTAAATGTTCTGGACTGCTGTGGGCATCTAGCCGAGGGAGAGACGAAGCATGGTCTTGTAGAATGGTTTGCGGCGAGCCCAAAGAGAAAGACGAAAAATGTTTTCGTTCAAAGGTAGTATTGAATTGGCCGCTGGTAAATGTTCTGGACTGCTGTGGGCATCTAGCCGGGAGAAACGAAGCATGGTCTTGTAGAACGGTTTACGGCGAGCCCAAAGAAAAGACGAAAAATGTTTTTGTTCAGAGGTAATACTATCCCTGCCTGTATTATTTGGTTCGAAGCCAGGGGTAAGTTTAAGTCACCTGTTGAACACGAAGTTTCTGCCGACGACAGTGTCGTGTGTCTCTAAAACGTCTTCTGGTAGAAAACGGAGAAAAGGTCCTGACCTGTGATTAGCAATTTGTTCGTTCAGTAGGATATCCCTGCCTATACTTATTAGGCCCCTGACGAGGGATAAAAATACGCCATTAGTTGAATACGAACTTTTGCTCACGACAGTGTCGTGTGTCTCTAAAACGTCTTCTGGTAGAAAACGGAGAAAAGGGTCCGACCTGTTGGCAGCTTCAAAAGGAGAAAAAGTCTTGGTAGAGGGTGCAGTCGACATTGTTGAAAAAATAAGATATTCCGGCCCGCGTATGGGTTAAGTGCACGGAATAAATGAGTTGCCCATCCAGTCCGGTTGAAAGCTAAGAGGCAACTGGATTGCAAACGTTAGCAGTTTTGAAACGCCGAAAAACGCGCGGGAAAAATTCAAAAGTCTAATTTGCATAAGTAGAAGTAGCAGCTCCGTCTTGACTGCTGACCAAAAACAGTTCTACTGTATTAGACTAAAAAGAGACAGAAAGGGGTGTCAAACGCGCACACACGCACGAGTGTAAAACAAAGGGAGGAAACTCGCGCGCGCGTAAAATATAAATGGAATTAAATGTTAATTCCATAGGTATAAGTTTACGAAAATGAAATTACTAAATATAAGCAACTGTTTATGCGTGCTAGCTTCTATATACAGGTAAGCAAATATATAATTACCAAATGTTGCCAAGAGGTGTAAATATAAAAGTGATCTATGTGGTTGGACAGAGCCAGGAAATATATATTAATAAATATACATACACTTACTTTTGGTGTGCTACTTAAGTTTTCACTGGTTACCCAACTCGTCGGGCACAACATATAGCTTATTGATTGCTTTAAGAAAATAATACAGGCGATCATGTTTGGAACGCAGTTACATACTTCAAAATTAAGATGTTGCGAAAATAGTACAAAGCCAGCTCAATATTGATAATTTAAACCTACTTAATAAGTGAAATGAGCTTATGTCTAGTTATATGCATAGAAAAATGTTTCTCCTAAAACATTGTAATTCTGGCTAAATTCCTTTTCGACTTAATTTATTATAGAGCGACACTAATTATCTCCCTTTAATCCAACACCTTCCACTATATTGGCTAACGAACTCCGTCTCATGTTCATATTTTGAATTTCAAATTTTTCAATTATTTTTTCCAATGACTCCTAAATACATCCCATTTTCTGCCCCTAAACTTCAGTATTGGCTTTGTACTATTTTCCCACCATCTTAATTTTGAACTATGTAACTGCGTTCCTACCATGATCCTCTGTATATTAAAAAAAAAATATCATTAAACTATATCTTATCCCTGAAGAGCTTAGTAACCAACGAAACTTAAGTCGACACCAAACGTAAGTACATATATATATATATATATATATATATATATATATATATATATATATATATAAACTTTAATGTTAACGTGTTTCCTTCGTTAGGGAAGTCCATCAGGAGGTGGGATGATGAAGCGCGCTGGCGTCAAAGTTTTTTTGTTTTTTTCCACATGTCTGTTCTTATTTATATCGTCTTTCCAAATATTTTTTTTATTTATATCTGAATTTTTGCACTCCCACCCAAGCACATACATATTTTAGAGACCTTTCAGAAATTTCATAGAACTTACACCACTCTTACTCAGGAATACTGGGCAGAAATACATGGTAGGGGAGTCAATCCATACGCATATAATTCTGTCATTTTTGATGAGCACTATGCTAACATATATATATATATATATATATATATATATATATATATATATATATATATATATATATGTGTGTGTGTGTGTGTCTCTATATATATATGTATACGAGATGCTAACCAAAATCTTTAGGAAACATATAAAACGCACTAGACCCGAATGAAGATTGATATTTTTTTTCGAAGGAATCATTGCAAACGGTGCCGTTTTTTTTTCTCTCTCTCTCTCTACACACACACAGACACACACAGATATATTTATATATTTATATATATATATATATATATATATATATATATATATATATATATATATGTATAAACCTCAAACACCGTAGACGTTTAGCCTAATCTCCTCATACCGTAATATTAAATATAAACGTGTTGGCTATTACGTGCCACAAAATATTCCTGTCATACATCTCATATATAGACTTTTGTCTCTCTTAAGCTTCTATTTTTGGGACATACGGATGAGAAAATGGTGATGTTTACAGCAAGCAACACCTCCTTATATTTGATTCAAATTTTATGTGCGTTGCCTGTCAAGACGTTAAAAACATTGAAAGGAAGTTATTCATGATTACTACTTTGGATTTTTTCGATTATTCATGTAATCCGTGATGTATTTGGTCGGATTTATTTTACATATACCGTAATAAACACGATTCTTTTCTTTTTTATGATTAATAGTAGCTTTAAATTAAAGTTTTACATAGAATGAAGAAAGAAAGCAAGATCGAACAAAGTCCTACTTTTTCATTATTGTTTGGTAATACGAGCTATAAATTTCTACCCTAATGCTATGTTTCTCAATAGATTACACCATTTAATATTTCCTGAATATTTTCTTTTTAATTTTCACTGACTGTGGTATAATTGAATGCATTTCTGACAGCATTGACAAGGCTCTCTCTCTCTCCATCCGTTTGCTCACATAATCGTGTTTGGTGATTTTAACGCCCATCATACCAAGTGGTTTAAAGACGCTACTACTGACCTTTCAGACATTCAAACACTTAATTTTTCAATTTCCCAAACCCTCACGCAGATAATCGACTTGCCCACACGTTTTCCCTACAACCAGAACAGTAAGGCTTCTCTTCTCGATCTATATTTTATCTCCATCCCAGAGTCCTGTAGCGCCACACAGCTCTGCCCTCTTGGCAATTCTGATCATGCTGTAGTGTCTATCAACATCATCTTCAACTCCACCCCTACAAAGAACCTCATACCACTAGAACATCGTTCTGCTGTCAACGAGCAGACTGGAACTCGTTCCGGAATTTCCTTCGCGATGTCCCCTGGGATGTTTGTGTTTACGCTCCTCGTTCAAGAATGTGCTTCCTAGGTCTCCTCCTGGGTTAAAGCTAGAATCGATGCTTCGATCCCCTCGAGGATATATGGGGTCAAATCACACTCCTCCCCTTGGTTCTCGGCTACTTGCTCAGCTGCCATTGCACATAGGAGCCACTTCTTCCACCCATAAAGGTGTCTTCAATGAAGCAAACTCACTATTTGCTGCTCGAATGAAAGAACGTATTGCATCTTGCAAATTCAGCTCCAAAGATTATTGGCGTCTCTGCAAGAGCGTACTTAACAATAGCAAACCCTCTATACTTCCTTTGTTCAACCAGTTCGAGATTCTGACCTCTTCTGCCGACAAGGCTGAATGCTTTGCTAGGGAATTCTCATTCAATTCAAGGCTCGACTCTTCCGGTGTATCCACACTCGATTTCCCCTTTAGAACTGAGACTCTATTGAGCGAGCTGCACATAACCCCGTCATCGGTATTGGACATTATCTCTAATTTAGACCCCCACAAGGCTAGGGGTGGAGATGGATACAAGTCATTGTCCTGAAGAAATGTTCACCTGAACTGGCCCGTGCCCTCTCCAAATTATATAACTACTGCCTCAAGGAATCTTGTTTTCCAGACTGTTGGAAGTCCGCATCCATTGTTCCTGTCTTTATAAACACCGATTAAAACTCCCTCCTCTTTTCCTGTTTCCCTGATAGCTATAATCTTCATCTATTCAAATGTAATGTCAATCAAGGTTTGCAGATGCCTTGATCTATCCCCTATCCTTATCTTCATCCTTTTCTCTATCACTCTTATTTGCTCTCAATCCAACTCTCCGTAACCCCTTGCATGCTAGTGGCTTCCCGCCTTGCTTGGGGTGAAACGCTTAAAAAAAAGGTGTTCAGCTGAACCTGTAAACATTTTAACAGACTCCTTTTGAACGCGGTATAAACTGACAAATCTCTTGTACACTATTTACATTATTCCGACTATTGTTCTCATCTTTGTTGCCATATTTCTCCCAACATTGCTCCGGTCTTCTTCAGGTAGTTGGAATGTCGAACTGAACACTTTTATTTCGTTCACTGGGGTAGACTGTTCTAGTTCCACGTCTAATGGATATCAATTATCAGTTATCTCTTGTTAATTCACCTCTCCAATTTCTACACTGCCTTAACCAGATATTGAACTCACAACTCTTTTGGGTCCTGTCACTGAATCAAATCAAAGCCTTTATCCACTGTGCCATGTGTCCTTAAGGACATCAGTGTATGAATTTCTGGAACTTATAAACTTAATGTCTTCAGCAACCATTTTTACCAGCGCAATTTTTGCTGTTATCTTTGTTATATACAGATTCAAAACTCTTGTATTGTATTACTCTTGACGTTTCTCTTTTAGTTTTCCATCCTACCGTCTAAAAGCATCATGTATTTATTTCCACGCATTAAAATCTACATTGCGACACTTAAATTGATTATCAGAAAATTTGTATGTTTCAAATCAATATCTTCAATATCAATGAAAGGGTTTTCAATTTAATACAATTTCAAAAAAAGTATTATTAAACAGGATATAAATCGTAGCGATTTGATAGAAAAACGATTAAAAAATTGAGTTTTTTAATCTGATTCCAAATAAAATCTGAAAATGAATCATCGAGCGTATCAAGATTTGTTGGTCTATGCATTATTTTAGTTTCTGATTTTCATCTTTGGTTTATTGCTTCCAAACGATTTCTGATTGAAGGCTTACCAAAGCATAACAGCACCCGCCCTTCCACTGAATATACTAATAAACTGGTAACCATTGAAGATGGAACTAATTAAATTATCAAATTTTTCTGAAAGAAGAATTTGTTAAACATTACGTTGCATTTACACTATTTACATCATTTGAACTGTTGTCCTCATCTTTATTGCCATATTCACGACGCTCCGGCCTTCCTCAGGTGATATACGAACGATGAAATTTCGAACCGAACACTATTTAGTCTAAAGGGGTAAATTGTTTTAATTTCGCGTGCTATGCCATTTTTGGATATTTCAGTTTCAGTTAATTCCTTTCTAAGTCTGTAATGTATATCGCTTGATGATGGTCGGAGAGTACAACAGCCGAACCGTTGTGAATATGTCAAGAAAGATGGGGGCAACAGTTAGAATTACGTAAATATAGTCAGACGTTGCAGTTAGCATGATTTAATTATTTATTACTTGTTTTCTTCCAGTTTTGTGTTGACGTCTACAGAAGAATGATAATAAGTTTCTTTTGAGAACAGTAATTCTTCCTTTGAAGAAATAACCAATTATGTTTGATTGAAATATATCAACTAGTTTATTAATGTCTGGCATATCGAACATTTTCTAAATCCTCTTCGATACGTTCAAGAAGTTACTATTGTAACGAAATATATGTCTTTGAATTCGTATTCTATTATCATACCCACTATGCCCTCTCTCTCTCTCCCCATTCTTCAGTGCTTACAAAATGCTTTAACTAACTGACCGATTACAAGAATGGTTGTGGAATAATCGTAAGTTTCTAATGGACTTTTGCTAAATGTAATTACTTCTGCTCGTCTTTCTTCCATTCCGTGTTGCTCCCCACCGCAGCAATCATTTCAATCAATCATCACACATTCTGACATAAAGCTTACGGTGATTCCCATATAAATTAGCAATCTACGTTTGTAAGTATAGTTTAGTGGTAAGCAAGTGAACGTTTCTCCAGAAACTTTGGGTTTCTTCTTCTCTGGCGGAGGGAACATCACTATATACATTAATGACATAGCAACAAAAACGTTTATACCCAAAACAACTGAATCCAAATACTTCCATTGTCAATGAAATATACAGTCATACGGTATCTAAAATTTCGATGTTTGGTTGAGGAGGTTTGATTACCGACTTCTGGGACCAGCGATTATATGAGACTTATGCATGATTTTCCCTTCCTACCAACCGAAATGAAAAGTAAATGTTTACGGTAATATTATTAGGTAAAAAGAGAATTTACTCATTTCTATCCAGTTCTAATTCAGTGTTTGTGTATATTCTTTCTTTTAATTTCTTTCTTTTAATGCCTAAAGCAAAGTGGAGGAGTAGAGGTAAAGTCGGAGGACAGAAATTAGTCAGAAATTCGCCTACGACTTACAATCTTAAATGTAGCAATAAATGTAATCAATGAAAAAATAAAAGTTCTAATGTATTTGTTTTATAAGACCTTCTCGTTATGCACGTAATCAATACTGCATAATCAATACTGCAAATAAATATTGGTTTAATATTGATTGATTGATTTCTTTTCTACAGCTTATCAACCGTTTTCAAGTTATTTAAATATTTTAGATTGCATGAATTTTGGGGAGAAAATAATCATTTACTTTTGAAAGTTCTACTAATTAACCCATAGCTGGGGAGAAGAGATAAATTTCGTACCTTTTTCAAGGGTATTTGTGCGAACGGGAATATAACGAACGATGGAATTTCGAATCGAACCCTTTATTTAATCCACAATGGTAGTTTCAAATTCAGTCGGGTTCGACTGTAATTGAAACTCGGCTCTCCGATTTCTAATTGCGAGCTGTTATCCATTGCATCACCTGCCCATCTAAGCTTACAGCACTTGGTATTTCCAAGCGGTCACCCATCAAGGTACTGACCAAGCTCGACGTTGCTTATTTCGGTCATCTTGCGAGAACCGATTTGTTTAATAAATCCAACCTGTATTATAATATTTTAGCTAAGTATATAACAGTTCTGAGATGAAGAAATATTCATCTATTCTAGTAGTTATCTTCATCTTGATTGTTATAGCCATAACGTTATCTCTTTTTAGCGTTTCGAACAGATATCTTTATTCAATAAACTATATTCGAGTGGTCTCTGCAAAGGGAGATAACTCATATTAGTTTATTATTCTCTTATATTATATTATCCTTTGATAAATCATCCCAAGTTCTGGATAAATCTTTTGGAACTAAAAATTCGAAAGTGTCAAGTTACACCGAATAAGGAACCTAGGAAAGTTCAAAAGAGAAAATACAGGAATTCAAACTTCAGTATGAACTTATGAAAGTCGTTGTCATTATCAGGAATCGATCAGTTGACTAAATCTAAGGAAATAGTGATAAAAAGTCTCAACTTCTCACAACCTATCACAGCAAATGCAAGATGTTATCTTAAAATGAGGCAGTATTGAAAAACTTCAAGCCGTGGGCATAATAGAAATTGAAACTGAGATATTCATAGCAAAAATGCAGACTTCCCAAAGCGAACATCGCAAGAGAGGAAAGAATGTCTATTAGAAACCTGTCGAGTGATAATGTCATACTGCCTAAGGACAAAGGCAACGCAACGTGAGAGATGGACAAGTTAAAGTATCCAGAAAAAAAAACCCAAAAAGCTAATTAGCAAAAGACGGACACGGTCTTGTAAGCCAAGAGGAAACCTATACAGATTCTGAAAGAAAACAGGGTTCATTGTTACTACATTCAGACAAGTTAATTAATGGTGCAGTTAGGTATCAGTTATGAACAGTCTTCACAAAATACATAATGATAACATCCCACCAATGCATGCAGTTGTATGTTGGTGTTCAGGAACAATTGTGTAGATTCCTGATATATAGTCAAGACACGAAAGTCTCTGTCATATGTAAAGAACCTTTTGTGACACTTCCAACCAGATGGCATTTTTGGACGTCGCTTCATTTATGTGCCGTGTCCTTTCAGCACGTAGGCGATCATGGTTCTCCACTTTCCTTATGTTTCCGTAGCGCTCAATACGTTTTCTCCCTTTGTTACTTCTCCCAGATCCTGTTCTGTCAAGAAAAAAAAAAAAAAAACAAAACAAAAAAAACTTAAACGTTTTCATCCCTTTCTCTATCTGTCGAAGGCTGATAAAATGTGTACAAAGAATAAAGTCGGAAACAATAAAAATAGGATGTTATATATATTAAATATATAATCATCAATGGCTGTTAATATTCACGTCCAAACGCCACTCATGCTTACAGAAGAATTTATTATTAGTGTGCATAATCTTTAATAACATAAGATACGCAGATGATACAGAAAGAGAATTAAAGAAGCTGAAATAAGTATAGGGAAGTGAGAGAAAAGACCAGCCATTGATGTAATAATTGTCTTATTCTAATGCTTTGTATTTAAAATTTGTTTCAACAAATTACGTCGTTTAATCTCGATGCTGTGTATAGACAACCAAGAAGAAATCGACAGAAAATGTGAAAAATGACATTCTATATCAAGTGACATTAAGTTTTGTTTATGAAGTTACTCGAAGATCCCATCAAGTTTGAGGATTTAAATAGATTTCAACACAATGTGTTTACTTTAAATAATCATTGAACGTCAAAAATGAAGGAAAGATAATCGAATCTCAGTCGCCGGTCTTTTGCCTGATAAACTTGGGATGAAAATACTGTTCAGAATGTTTTTCATTTTGGAATGTTGGTATAAACATATCATAAGACTTGGAAGTAGCTAACTTTAAATCCCAATATTTCAAGATGTCAACAGCTGTAGAATAAATGTCAGCTATATTAATATTTCTAAAGTGAATCTATTGATTATTCATTTTGAAAAGGATAAATAAACAAAAAATATAATAACTGTACAATTTATTTCTATAAAGCGTAAATGGAAAGAGAGAGCATAAAATGACGAACGAAATTTTTATTTATAAACATTCAATTCTTTTTACTTCTTCCTATTTTTCAAAGGCACGCCAAACTGAATGGGACGCTCTGACATGAAAGACTTAATAGTGTAACAAATGTAATTCGTGTTGGCTTAATTTTTGGTTTGGAACGCAAAGAATTTTCTAGAAAGAACTTTCGTTTCTGAGAGATTTTCGTTTACAGATCATTAAATGTGTACTGTACGAATGTTTGTTGAAAGATTTTCGAACCACTTTCCAAAATTTGACCACAAGAAGGCACCATGCTCTGACGGAGAACCTTTTAGCGTAACTTTGTATTAATTCTATTTGGAGATGATTTGTATAAACAAATAAAAGAGAGATGCCGTCTTTTATTAAAAATCAATGAGACATCTTGCTAGGATTTGTCTCGTTAGGTGTCATTAAAATATTTGCAACCTCTAAACTGCACTACAAACCAGAAACACTAAGCGTATACAAACATATCCGTATCTCTATCCATTTGACAGATTTGAAGAGCGTTCATGCCTTGAAAGACAACTCTAGCGATCGTTGATTTTACAAGAAC
>CAHIKZ030000304.1:42500-130000 GCA_903632075.3 Acanthosepion pharaonis | reverse complement strand
ATATATATATATATATATATATATATAATCTTCATATTGATAATCTTCATATATATATATATATATATATATATATATATATATAATCTTCATATTGATAATCTTCATATATATATATATATATATATATATATATAATCTTCATATTGATAGAAAAAAGCAGCTCTTAAAATGAGTCTGATTGCACACTGTAAAGAAAAACAACCTGACGATTGCTTAAAAGGCATGAAACTTAAAGTAGTTGTCACAAACAACGTCTGAAATTTAATCCGTAAATCTATATATAATCCATATATTGAATGGATTTTTGATGCATTTTCCATCGAACAAGTCAGCTTCTGAGTTTTTTCCTCAGTCTTTAAACAGTTTTAATTAGTTTTTGTTTTTCTATTAAATACTTTACAAATGATGGGAACATAGCATCATGTTTGATTGACTTATCATTCATAAACAGTTTTCTCGTACGAGTTTTCGAATACATATATAAATCACCAGTGCAGGTTACACATATGCTAAAAATTCAAAACAAAAACAAACACTTTGTATATTTCTTATTAAAATAAACACTTCTTTGAGTATCCATGTTTATTTTCAAACAGTGAAATTACTCTCTAATAGGCTAGAGATCGAGTTTACTACTAAATAAAATGTACCTCCCCACACCGATCGAACCTGCATTGTATTTGTTTGAGGTTTGCCTATAAGTGAGGGTAAATTAACCTATTGACCAAATGCATATCTCCCGTTGCAATTTTATAAACTCTATAACTGTTAACTGCATTTTTGTACTCCAAACAGGAGTACTGGATATTTTTAATTTGACAATATATTTTTTTTATTTCTGTAAATGTTATGTTTAGCGGTTATTTCATTAGGAATCCGACATTTTTAATTTTTAAACAATGGCATACAGGAGGAAACATTTTACGTGAGTCAGAACATTCGACGTTAAGATTGGATAGAGATTCAATTTACTGTTAAAAATGCGATTATTATTCAAAAGCGTGTCCTCATTAACGGGTATCCATTAATCATGTGCCCATTAAAAGTCCAATAAAAATATCCACTGAAAACCGTTCAGTATTTTTAATCCTATAATCAAATCTCTAAGACGTCTGATATATTCGAACAAGAGCTAATAATTATACGTAGTAGATTTGTGATTTTCTATATGTGAAAAAATGAAATTGCTTCTCGTAGATTCAGCTAAAATACAATATATTAAAAAATATTAAGCGTTTAAAAGCATATATAATATATAATATACATAAAAAAATATTAAGCATTTTAAAACATTGAAACGGAAAAGGATTCTTGTAATAAATACAGACTTTATTTCTTATCGTCGTCAAATGTTATAATGTGGTGAAGGTTGTAATGAACTGGTCATCATCTGCTTCTCGTGAATTGCTTCGAACATGATTGATATGAAAACAATATCTTATGAGTTGTACTACGTGTCACTCATAACGAATTAGTGCAACACTTCTAACAATGTTATGTCACATTGGCTTTCATCTAAACAGAAACAAAGCAAGAGGGTATAACACAGAATCTGGGAGAGTCGTTTTTATCTTATTTTCAAAAACTAGTCAAGCATAAACAAAAGATCCGTTATATCAACAGAGAATGAACGAGATTATAACAGTTCTAATAGAGAAATCTATCTTTTCTTTACGGTTGTGGGTCACCTATTTTCTAATAATTGCCATCAAATTAGTTCAAAGAAGAAAACATAAAAATGCATGAAAGACAAAAAAAAAGAAGAGAGTCGTAATTTTATGGGTTCATCTAAGCGTTTCCGCGGGGGGATTTAAATACAGTTATTTAAAAGAATTGGGGGCTTCTCACTCTTTATATTCCAATAGGCAAGATTTGTCCCTTAGATTTCAGTCACATTATACATTACCTGTGGCAATACGCTTTAATATTGATTTAAAACACCTGGGGAAAAGTCTTTTTTCTCTAAATTATTTTATTTAAGAGTCCTTTTCGGACGACATCTCACAAGCCAAGGTCACGTAAATGAACATGATATCCATGGGTCTCACATATTCGTGTCCTTGAGACATATAGGCTACTAATTACCAACGCCTAAAATGAGATGATTTGCCGTCTCGTCTTTATATCAAGAATCATGATGCGTGTAAATAATAATTAATTGACAGTAAAAGTTGGAAAATTGACATTTCTTGCCTATAAGCTATGAATTTATTTCATTTGGGTATAAGAAATTATGTGGGAATACATTTAAGCATTAAGTAACTGCTTATTATCAATATATAGTCAGTTCAAGATCAATGTCTTAACGTTTATAGATCAAACTAAAAAGAGACTTCTCGAAACCATCACAGACATAAGAACAAAAAACAGAATTTTAAATAACAATATCTCTTGCCAGACTTATATATATATATATATATATATATATATATATATATATATATATATATATACTGTAAAAATTACATCAGTTGAATCTGCTACCTTGATTTCAATAACTAATATTTCCTGGTCTGATTCAACTCTGACTGTATATATATAGGGTCTTTCAGTTACTAATATATACAACAACTGAAGGACTCTGGAAACAAAGAAACTACGCACACAAATCTTCCTTTACAAACAGTATATACGCGAATAGCTCAACGCTTTCAAAGCATGTCTGGGAGATTATAAACGGAAAAACAGTGTGTATGTAAATCTTACTTATTATAAAACGCAGATTGTGTGTGTGTGTGTGTGTGTGTGTGTGTGTGTGTGTGTGTTTATATATGGGATCGGATTTCCTACATTTTTCAACCGATTTCAACAAAACTTCACTTTTTTTTCGCAGGTAGTGTTTCTTATTGTCTTGCACACTTTTTTCTTTATTTTTACATTCAGAATGCTTTAAAAATTCCATTTACAAGACAATTGTTTATAATAAAATTCTATCCAATCGATAGACTCTTAACGATTGAAAACAATGTTTTTGTTTGAGTTTGGATTTGACCAATTCGTAAAAAAACAAAAAAAAAAAAAAACTAATTAAGACATGCGTGTCCGTCAACCTTAAACAATAATCTTTGTCAATTTTATTTTTCAGTCTTTATGATGGTCGATACTTGATCTGTCTCTTATTGTTACATCCCCGGGCAACGCTGGGCTCTACTTAATTAATAAACACTGTTTCTTTTATTTCAATAATATATTCTACAAACAAAAATTCGTGTTACCCCTGGGGTCTCACATCAGTTGTATTTTTACCTCTTTCTTGAATTTTTAGAATCCACAACATTTAAACCTATCATACATACTTTTATAGGCAAGATACTAACCCTTTAAATGTAATATCTACACTCAATTAAATTGAACCAACCATCGAATTCACACACGGATTTGAAACAAATAACTCTCTACCTTTCCTCGATATCCTATTAATACGTAACGATTATAAATTAGAATTTAAGGTTTAAGTCAACCCACTAACAAAAATGACCTTATCAATTTCTATTCCACCACAACTGGAGAATAAATCCTGGAATAATTATAGAATTTTACTTTAAAGCCCTTAGGATATTTAGCCCTTAATACATTAGTGAAGAAGAGTATTATATTGAGAACATATTCAAACTTCAACACTACCCATATCATTTCATCTAAAACGCAAAAAGAAAACAAGCTCGCAAAATCTATAAAACCAACCATACAAGTATTTCCAAAAAAATTATACAAAATTCATAATCTTACCCTCCAACACTTCAACTAAACTCGCAAATGAATTATTCATGCCTAATACAACCACTTCCAAGACTATAGGAAATATATCCAGGATGAAAATAAAATAAATAGCAATTTAAATGCTGGAGATTATCAAATGAAATGTCTGCAGTGCAATAACGTGTACATTGGGGAGACTTCACGTGATCTAAAGAACCGCATCCAAGAACACAAAAGAGATTTGCGTTTAGATAAACATTCAAATTATCTCGTATTACAGCACAACAACGCAAGATATAACTTTAATTTCACCAATGCCAACCTTAGCAAAAAAGAACATAACATTTTAAGAGAAAATATTATGAACATATACTTAGAGCAGTATAGCATTATTAACAGACGTTTAAAAAACTATATTACATTAACATTATCTAAAGATCCATTATCCATGAATCTTACTTATCTCTTCTGAATACATGAAAATAAATGTATATACAAAATACGCACGGGGTATAATTAAGTGAAAAATTGTTCAAAATAACTTTCATATTTACTTGAATTTTATTTGTTACTTCATTAAACGTGACAAGTATCCATTCAAAACATCCTACTGGATCTTACTAACTTTACAAAAATTAGCGTCGAGAATGTTTGACACACATATTTAAATATTATCAGTTAATTCATTCCACGTGACACGTACTTAAGTAATAAGAAATATCGAAACACAGCATACCATTTCCCCGCGTCTCTTTGCTCTTTCATCATTTCTATCATGGCATTTGACGAAGCTTTAATAAATGAAACATATTAGATTAAGATGTGTTTCTTATCATTTTGTTGGATTCCAATCCAAAACACTGTCTCTTTCTCTTTCTCTTTCTCTCTCTCTGTCTCTCTTTCTCTTTCTATCTATCTATCTATCTATAAGTAAACACTGAGGTCCTCAGCGAACAATGGCCTGAGGATTGTGCTCAAGTATGAAACAGACCTTCATGCCCACTTTTATATTTGCATGCGCTCTTTTCTAGATATAGATAGACAGACAGATGTGTATATATATATATATATATATATATATATATATAGCATAATGAGAAGCCACGTATACTTTCTTAATATGTATATATAGAAAAAGTTTCAAATTAAAAATAATAATGTTTTATTTTATGAAAGTATTTATTTATTTATATATATATATATATAGATATTTCAAATTGTCCTCAATCATTCATCACAGTTATTTCTGATGAATGATTGAGGACAATTTGAAATATCAAATATATATATATAAATAAATAAATAATTTCATGAAATAAAACATTATTATTTTTAATTTGAAACTTTATATATATATATATATATATATATATATATATATATATATATATATAGATAGATATTGAGAGAGAGTGAGAAAAAATAGAGAAATGGAGAGAGATGGACAGATACAGATTTATAGATTGACAATAGTGTTGAACATTTTTGGGTCCGACCTATTCTCTAAAATCTGACCGACTAAGCAAATGGCATTTTTTTAAAATTCTATCCTTGGTTATGACGATTGCATTACACAATTCCTCTGTTACACACACACACACACGAACTCTCTCTCTCTCACACACAAACACACATACACACTCACGCACACACAGACACAAACGCACACACACACACACACACAAACGCGCACGCGCACACACACACATATATATACCTCTTTATGCTTCTGTGTTTGAAACATGTTTTTTTGAAAGATTTATGCGAGTTTTGGCTACTCATTTTCAATTGAATTTTTTCATATTCACAGACAAACCTTTTGGTGGCATTATTAAAGAAAAAGGGAAAAATCACTGTATTGATACATATTTTATTCGGAGTACTTTCGAAATAGCACAATGTCATCATCAGGGTGTTGTATATATATATATGTGCTGTAGTTTCAACAGAATAAAATCTTAACGATTATATTAAAAAGGATTTCATCTTGAATTCGATATGGTACCAAATTTAACAAAAGGTCTTCACTTTAACTAAGCTTTCTTTGTATGGAACATAGCAAGATTGGGGAAAGAGACTGTGTATCGTATATATTCCATATATGGAGTGTTGGCTCACCATCAATATCAGCGTTTTAAATCCTGCTTGAAATATTCTTTAATAGTGAAAAATACAAAAATATTTCTCCCTTTATTTCCTCGAGTCATTTTTAATGTGTTTAAAATGAAAACAAATCTCTTGTCTAGTGTCACTGTTGCTATCCCTACTCACTACAGTTTAAGTCCCGGTCAATTTGCTTTCGGTAGGTCACATAGAAGAAAGAGGCGAATGTGAAGCGAAATCTTTTAGCACTGAAATATTCAAGAATTTCACAGAACTTCGTGGAATTTTCCTTTTCGTTTCAATGTGTTTGGTTCACTGGTATTTTGCAATTTTCAGCAGAATGTCAAAGATAATCTGAGAACCCAAGGGAAATTTCTCTTTTAAGAGCGGAAGCCGACACTTAATGCAAAGATATGTGAGGATTCCTAAAATTATTCTGCTCCCCTTTCAAAATGGTCGAAAGAGAAAGCTTGAAGATTAGAATAATCAAGTGGGTCAAAATATCTTACGTTTTGAACTGAAGGAACAATAACAGAAAGGAAAATAATTAGCTGGTTTCTTATGTGACTTCAAAAAGAAAAGATGTATAAAATATGAAAGTAACTTCAAAAGATTTATTTACAGTCAGTGTTAAAAACAAACAGAAGACTTTGTAAATGTTATAGGTATTTCGATGAGTATTCAAAACATCATCAGAAATGTTATTGTTATTTTAAATAAAATGTATTTTGTTAATTATATAAAAAAGAAATGTATATTATTTATAAGGATTTTGTATATAAATATTTGAGTCTAATTTTATCAGGACAAAAACGTATATAATATGCAGAATATGATGTTAATAAACACTGAAATATTAACATAATTGCACAATCAACAAAAACGTGCATACATGCATATGCGTATAGATATATGTGTGTTTGTGTGTGCGTGTGTTTTGTATAAAGAAGATGTATTTAATAACTTTGGCTGGTTTGCAAATCGGTCACAAATGGTAAACAGTTATCGGTGTTCCAGAAAAGTCACTTATCTAAGTACAAGTCAAGTTAGACATTGCTTAACTTAGTGTGATGAGTAATTGATCATAAGTCATTCTTTTTTCTCTATTACCCTCACCCATTCTCTTCCCCCTCTCTCACACTCACATAAATTGAATTTCACTAAGATATACTCTCATTTGAAGTCATAAACCATGATGTATTTGATGGTTTACTGCAAAAAACCTTCACAGATTCGAACGTAGGGTCTATGTTAAATAAATCAAAATTTCTGTTTTTATAAAATGAAAACATTATACTTTCCTAGGAAAATCCTCTGAAGAGTGAACGGAGTGATTGCTGGAGTGTCCTTCTACGAAACTTTGTAGTCGCGATGCTGAAGGTTCCAACAATAAGCGCGAATTCCTTTATCTGCATCCTGATATTTTTGTGAAGCTGGACGTTTGAAATACTCTAGCGTGATGTGAAACGTCTGTTGGGAAGGTGGTTAGAAGAAATAAAAAAAACAAAAAAAACTGAAAGAACATTTGAGAATAACTCTGTCCTACACTTTACTTACGAACTCAGGACTGACGTATTAGTGTCAAGCCAACATCCATACCTTTACCAACTTCCTTTACAAAAATCCTAATAGCAGAAACTCGTGTCTACTTAACTACAATCTTCATCAGTACACTAAATATCTTATATTTAATGCGAAACAAAAGGTCCACGAATTATATCAAAACAAAAATACGGCTCATCCGAAAAAACCTATTGAATAAAAAAAAAAATCATTATTCTGCTGACTAATTCTATTCTATCTGCAATCGAAAAGAATCTATCTAAACTCAATATAAAAGTTGTTAATATTGCATCCAAAACAATAAGAAGTTAGTTAATACTAAAGAAAACAATAGGCTAAAACTCGAAGGGGTTTACTTAATCGTCTATAATAATTGTTACAAAAATACATAGAAGAAGCTCCAAGGAATTTAAACAAAAGATAATATTAACACCAAAGAGATATTTTACAAAATAATGCATAAAATGCGTTGGTTGACCCCCATAACGAAACTGACCACGACTTTGATATAAAAAAATGCTACTCTGATCAAAGGAGAAATAATTCACTACGACGTAAATGTCTAGATAACGCCTTAATCGCAAGGTCATCTACAGTAAATTTGCGCTTGGGTTCTTCTCATCATTAATATATATATATATATATATATATATATATATATATATATATATATATATATATAAGTTATGAAGAACTTGGTAATCCATATGGGTAATCCCAAGGAGGATGAAATCCTGAGAGCTCAATGTAAATCCAGATCTAATATTTAAAAAAAAAAACAGACCACTTTAATGTACCATTATAATAATTTATTTCACAGAGTCCTTTTAAAAGGACGCCGGATCATCGAATAACACTTCCAAAAATAAAATGAAACGAAAAATGAAATTAAAATTGATGGGTAGTGTTAATTTCATTTTCGTTTCATTTTATTTTGGAAGTGCTATCTGATGATCCGGCGTCCTGTAAAAAGACTCTGGTGAAATAAATTATTATAATGGTACCTTAAAGTGGTCTGTTTTTTCTTTTAAATTTATATATATATATATATATATATATATATATATATATATATATATATATATATATTGATTCAAAAATCGTACGACTCATACAGCAATCGATATAACTTGACTTCAAATACTTTTGCCCTTTCTTGCCTTTAAAGGGTGCTCTTTGCCGTGCTGATGTTGCTACATGCCTTACTTCTTGCCTATCTCACACTTCGAAGTTTTTCTAAGCTCTATACTAAACATTAGATCTGTTACGAAAAAAGAACTAAACAAAATGAGCACAAAACGATCAGTTTTAAAAAAGGACTCGTAACTGAAAAAATCGAATGATAAAAGAATGTTAACAACAAATACTTTTTCACACCTAACCCAGTTCTGCGGAAACCAGAATCAACGTTGAGTTTAAGCAAGCGAATGAACCAATTAGAGTAAAGTGCCATGTAGATTTAAATTTTTCCCACTTGTGGCGAATGCAGCTATCGATTTTTTTTTGCATGCTAGCATGGTAGTTAAAATTCGTGTCAATCAGCTGTTGGCTCTCACGCTGGCCAATAGAATCGTCCTGCCCATTCGTGGCAGCCAGCTATACGCTCTCACTCTGGCCAGTAGAAAATGGCCGTAAACTACATAAAAACTGCCGTAGAAGCATGAACAATCGATTATTTCCACTACCAATAAGAGTTGGGAAATGCAAAGTCGGTCTTGTCGATCTTTCCACTAACTTGGAGCATGTGCATATCAATTTTGGTGCAAATCCGTCGAAAATTGCGGCCGTGCATTCGTTACACACACACACACGCACATCCTGCCTTATATATATATATATATATATATATATATATATATATATATATATATATATGTGTGTGTGTGTGTGTGTGTATAGGTCAACATCGTTACATTTATCTTCGCACAAATATTCATAGTAAAGCTACCTTTACAGTGCAGACGGTAGAGATGATTATTCGATAAAAATTCCCAGCAGCCTAGGCCACTTGTGAGGATGTGTCGGCCCGTAACAACGCATGTCAACCGAAAGATTATTATTAAGTCCTTTGAGTTGCGATATATACCGCATGGCTAATTTTATATTTCTGGGGATATATACTTAATATTGGTGATGGCACGTTTATGATGTGAACAACGCTGGCGGCGAGAAACACACAACCAATATGAAATGTTGACACGACAGAGTAGTCAACAATTCATAGTTATTCTCTCGCTCTCTCTCTCTCTCTCTCTCTCTGTATATATATATATATATATATATATATATATATATATATATATATATATGAATTGATCATGAAGTTCTGGTATTGCAATTCTGCGAAAATTTTTCAACGGATGCCAAAGTTAATTTTCTTATTCCGACACGAACTCAGTCTATACACCGGGGTTGAAATAGATCTATCCCCCCACAATAAGAGGCAATTCTTAATTTTTTGTTGTATAATACTATTTATTGGCTCATTTTGTCGATCAGTTTTAATATTTTATATTAATATGACCCACTTGCATTATATACCAACAGGTTTACTACCTGTATTATATATATATATATATATATATATATATATATATATATATATATATATATATATATTTCAGTCACTTATATCATTGTCGGGGTAAAATCATCTCCGAGACTGACAAGTTCTTGCAGATTGAAAAGCTGCTCAAAACACAAACTGGAGAAGGCTACTATAAATTATTTTTGTTTTAATGAAGATGTAATTAACTCACGAATTCCTATAGTTTCAATCTGTAACTAAACCTGTCTGACGGTTGAAAGGATATGCAACCATATATATATATATATATATATATATATATATATATATATATATATATATATTATTTTTAACATACAACGTGTGTTAGCACGTGCGATACCCTGACTTCATCAGCCGCCGACCAGGGGTGATCTCACGGTTTCGGTGGCTATGGCGGGACCGCCACCCCAGGCGCCACCAGCAGCATTTGCCACCAGGCAGGGTATGAAAAAAAAATAATTGATCGTTCCTCTTTGCAAATTCTTAAAGAAATAAATAAAACGATTGTTCCTCTTTGCAGCTTCTGTCCGTAATGAAAGTTCCTGAACGCGTTTGCCGTTATTGACGCGCTCGTAAAAATCGTTATAAACGGCTATGCAGATATTTCACCTGCGCATGTTAGGTCGTGATGATGCGCGCATAATATTTCACTAATGTTTGTTCTGATCGTAACTTTCCTTTCTAAATTTGTCGTCGATTTGGTCGTTTTCCTCTTTTTATCTTTTCCATTACCGGTTCAAATCACTCAAAGCAAACGTCGTATATTATTCTACAAAAGGAACTGATCTTTTTTGCCCTATGTGACCCTTAAGATTGTTATTAAGGATAAAAAAAGCTCTTTGTTAAGATTAGTCCAAACAGTCTTCTGGTTACCTTTGGGCCACTGTATTCTTGGTTTACTTGGGTTTCTCCAGGGTGCTGTCGCTCAACAATGGAATCCTGAACGCTGTGGGTGTATTCCAGATTCATAATCCCATCACTCGATTTACATTCTCCAATAGGAGAATTACGTTGTTTGCACCAGCGGGCCTTATGGATACGTAAACCGCGTAAACCGTTGAATATTAAGATATGAAATGGCAGGTGGATATAACAGTTGATGCATTATGAAATTATATATATGTTTGTGAATTTGAAATTAAGATTGAGTTATTTATATCTTTTCCAAAACTGTGCTTTTGTATGTGTGTGTGTGTGTGTGTGTGTGTGTGTGTGTGTGTGTGTGTGTGTGTGTGTGTGTGTGTGTAAGACCAATGAAGAATAATAAATAAAATCGAGGCAAGTTCTACATTAAAAATGAAGTACCGTCAAACCTAGTTCAATCTTTATCTTTTTTTAATTTTAGAACTGTCTTTTTTAGGCTCTACTTTGTCTTGAGCAATTGTAATTAGCAACTTTACCATAATTGAGATTTGCCAACTACAATTGTGTTTCGTTCTCGCTCGCTATTTCTCTCTCTCTCTCTCTCTCTCTCTCTATCTATCTATCTATCTATCTATCTATCTATAGATATAGATATATCTATAGATATAGATAGATAGATAGATACATATCAGTGAACATTGAAGTGAACACTCAGAGGCAACAGTCAGTTTTGAGCTAAAGACAATCGACATGACCTGATGATTGCGTTTAGCATGAAACAGACTATCAGCTCTAGTGTTGACTTCAATGTCCATGTTTATATTGAGCATTTTATCTTATAAATATAGCTTACCGTAACACTTTATTTTATCATAATATTATCTCTCTCTCTCTCTCTCTCTCTCTCTCTCTCTATATATATATATATATATATATATATATATATATATATATATATATATATATATATATATGTGTGAAAAGTGTATATAAATATAAATAAATATATATATATAATTATTTATATATTATATACGCAATTACTTATTAAAAGCGCTCAATTTGTCTGACGATCGCTAAAGCGTGAAACCCAGGGTCACAAACTCACATCTATCCAACCAAATATATATATATATATATATATATATATATATATATATATATATATATATATATATATATATATATATGTGCATGAAAATTGTTAAGTGACAAAAAAAAACCTGCCCACCACCGAAATCGCACATAACGTTAACTTGAAACCATCAAGCAACGGTTAATCTGATTTCCGTTTTACAATAGAAATTGATGAAATGTTTTTGAATAGAATATTTATTAATATAATTACTGCGGATAATGTGTCTTGTTGATTTTGAATGGACTTTGAAAATGGAGGCCAGTGTATAAATGTTGGTATGATTACTGAATGCCTCAATGATCTCACTCCTTTCAACATTTCTCAGTTGGGAAGACATTCAGGCTGTCAGAAAACGATTTTAAACTGTTCTCTTTCTAGCGGAGTAACTCAAAGATGTTTCAATGATTCTTACGAAAAATGGTGTCAAGATAGCAAAACGTTTTATCAGAAAATCTGGAATAAAAGAAACTCACTTAATTTAGTGGTTGTTTAAATAGTAAACGTTTTGTGGGGTTGACACTTATGTCGTTGTAAGATTTGGACAATTTTTGTTGTTTGAAGAAAGGATGCTTCTTACAGCAGGTAAATTAGGTTGGTTAATAAAACAAGGGTAAACGAAAGCGTACCAATATAAACAGTACGAAAAACTTTTATTAAATATTAATTATTAACTATATGACAGAAATGAAGCATGGAAATAAAGATTTTAAGTTTGGAATTTTCGGGCATGCCTGTATCCTTCATCAACGGCGCGAGAAATAAACAGAGAAGTGGGGATTACTCAACGACCGAAGTTTTGTGGACGGTGTATTTTCTGGTTGAGAAATAGTTGCTGTCCTTTTCTTTTGGTTATTGAACTGTAAATAGAAGTCTGTTTTCGTTTCTCACACATAATTCCCCTTCTCGCATTTGCGACAGAAAAGTAAATATACAGGAGTGGAACTGTCACAGCTTAGAGCAAGTGGTCTGAATACTACGTGAGTTCAGACCATCTGCTCTAAATCTCTGTTTTTCCTTTATCATTATTAATTTTTTTTTGTACCCCCTCCATTTTTTTAACAATAGATTTCCCAAACTTTTATCCGAAAGTTGGCTCTCTGTGCCGCGCCAGGAATTTTTTCTCCCCGGAATCGATCCTCCAGATCTACAAATCAACAATTCGCCCTTGCATGGAGTATTGCTGCCATATATGGTCTGGAGCCCCTTCTGTTTGCCTCGGGGTCCTTGATAGGCTCCAGAGGCGGACATGCAATATAATTGGACCTGTTCTGGCATCTCGTCTACAGTCACTTTCTCACAGACGCGCCGACGCCTCTCTCTGTCTGTTTTACAAATACTTTCATGGCAATTGTTCCGAGGAGCTGCATTCGCTGGTTCCCAGACTTCATGAGTTCAAGCGCCCGACGAGGCTGGCATCCCGCTCTCACCACTTCACAGTCGAAACTCCTAAATGTAGCCGTCTCTTCTACTCCAATAGCTTCATGTCTCGCACCCCTCGCCTGTGGAACTCCCTTCCCTATTCCAGTTTCCCTGATAGCTATAATCTCCAACTATTCAAATGTAATGTCAATCGACATCTCCAGTTGCCTTGATCTATCCACTACCCTTCTCCTAATCCTTTCCTCTATCACTCCTATCTGATCTTGCTTCAAATTTTCTGTAACCCCTTGCGTCCTAGTGGCTTCCCGCCTTGCTTGGGGTGAAACGCTTAAATATATATATATATATATATATATATATATATATATATATATATTTTATATATATATATATTTTATCCGTCTATTAGTTCCTCCTTTTTTGTCTTTTCATTTTATTTCATTTAATTATTTATTATTACTATATTTTATTTTATTCCTTCACACTTATTTGTCTTGTCAGATGTGACACTAACTACAACCCGTGTGTCTGAAACTGATAAGTTATTCTAACTGGAGCACATTGTTCTGAAATAGACAAATTAAACGAACAATTTTCAGTTACACAGACCACACGCGTGATATCTTCCCCATCCCGAAATCTATAACTCTCTTCATCTATTTTTACAATCTCACTCCCTACTAATAATATTAGACCGGCCTAAGGCTTTTACACCTTTCAAAATTTTAAATTTAAGGTTATATTCATAAACATTTTCGCACAGCAAGGAATCAGATGGACATCTGGTTTTTGCTAATAATATGATCTCCGCCATAAAATACGCCGTACATTTCTCTGTTTATTTCTCACGCTGTTCATGAAGGACACAGGCGTGCCAGAATGTTCCAGACTTAAAATCTTCCTTTCCGTGATTCATTTCTGCCATATGTTTAATAATTAATATTTGATAAATGTTTTTTCGTACTGATTATATTGGTACACTTGGATTGGCGCTTGTTTCATTATCAAACCTATCTATTTTACCCGCACACACACACACACATATATATGTATATATATATATATATATATATATATATATATATATATATATATATATATATGTATGTATATATATGTATGTGTATATATATATATATATATATATATATATATATATATATGTATGTATATATATATATGTGTATATATATTGTATAAATATATATATTTTATAACTGTTTATATATTGTATAAATGTATATATAGTATATATATAATGTATAAAAGTATATATATATATATATTGTACAAATGTATATATATATTGTATAAATGTATCTATATGTATTGTATAAATGTATATATCTATATTGTATAAATGTGTGTGTCTCTCTCTCTCTCTCTCTCTATATATATATATATATATATATATATGCATACACACAAGTATTTATATACATATATATTGTTAAATCATATTTTGATATATAAGTGGGCGCTAAATGTTTCTCATACCGTTGTTCTAGAATATTACTTGACGTTGTGGTCTTGCTCATCAATGCTATTCAACACAATGCACTGAAGAACTGATTAACATAATGTTCTGCTGTGATAGACAAACAATTGTCTCATTGTTTGAGCGCAACTCCTGTGATACACGGGTAAAAGCTAGGCATCTCTCAGGTATCAGGAGGCATGACATCTAGGAAAAGCCAAACTGGTTGACGTGGAAACTGATAGTATTGTCTCCATTTAATAAACCTCGATATCATTTCTTATCGACTTTTTGTTTCCATGTTTTTTTTACGAGACTGTTTATTATGGACAACTGAAAAGGGATTCGTATTTTTTGCTCTTCCTACTTGGAGTACGATTTGCCCCCAGGTCTCAACTGTGGACTTCAAGAGACAGCAAGTTTATGCATCAAAAGACTCAAACAGATGGCGTGTCATACACGCAAAGAGAAAAACAAATGTAATTGTGACCACTGCATTGGTAGAAATCTACGCAAGATGTAATAATTACCCATGAGAACCAATTTTTTGAAAACCGCATATTTTAGTTTCACCAGGAATTTGATCAATATCTTTCTTTTTTCTTTTAACATAATTCCCAAACCCCAATGTCAACAGGTAATGATGCTGTCTTGAGAGATTATTATTATTATTATTATTATTTAGTTAGTATTAGTAGTTTTTGTGTAATAATAATTATTATTTAATCGGCATTTTATTGGTGGGATTAATAGTGGGATTATTAAATTTCAAGTGTTTTTCTCTTCACGTTGAAGGCTTCAACGTTATAATCTCCATTTCCTTTCTCAATGTTTTGAAAAGTCCCACCACTATTGTCATTTCAACAATCTCACACCTTCGAAGTTATTGTTCTTTCAGTTCCTCTTTACCTTTTTGGCAATTATTATTTGTAATCATTTAGATTTAATACAGGAGCATTAGTTGCATTGCGAGGTACTATAGGGATCAAGTGACAACACCATCTTGCACACTTTTCGGTATTCTTAGGGATTTTAGCAATGCTTTTGTATTGATCATTATCGTTTTTTCATCGGATGGGCAATCTTCCAATAAGTTAATTTAGGACTAGTTCAAGTGCTCTAGTAATGATGGGTACAAATTTAAGCGTCATGTTCTACATCACATTCATTTATAATTATAAGTAGATTTGGTTATGAAATATACTGGGACAGCATCATTTATTTGACTAATATTGTTCAGATTGTCGAAGTTCTCTTCCATTCTTCTAAATTGGATTGATTGATCTGTTTGTAGTTAAATGTCCAAGAATTTTATTTTATCTTTCAGTTGATCGGCTAGATTCTAGTTTGTGTATGTGTTTGTTCTTTTTTTGTTATGTCACTTTCAAGAAGTTACAAACTCAAGAGTTCAACTGGACGATTATAAAAGCCCAGCAGAATACAAATGGTTTGTTTCAAAGAGAGAATATATTAGGAAAACACCTGAGATTGGAATAACATGACTTCCAGGAATTAATACAAAATGACAAAATAATTGCTGCTTTTTCCAGCATAAAAAACGCCTGTTTTCTCAAAAAGTAAACCGACGTCTATATTCTTAATGATACTAGGTTAACATATAGACACTCCACTTGGACATATCAGTCCCCTGATGAGGCCAGAATAGAGAGAGAGAGAGAGAGAGAGAGAGAGAGAGAGAGAGAGAGAGAGAGAGAGAGAGAGAAATTAAGGGGGAATTTGTATAATCACTATTAATCCATCGATTCTAGAAGAATTCACAAAATGCAGAAAGCACTGCACGGCCGTTTCGTCCTATTTTGGGGAGAATAAAACCATGGTCCGTTACGATATGATGCAAGATTCATAACCACTGGTCCAACGTATTTCGACATAGCGCCAACACTTCACAAATACCGTCGTGTGATTCATCTGAGTCTGCTTATACCAACGGACACTGCACCCCCAAGAGTCACGTCTTCTATCCCCAAGCTGGTTCATCCGGAGCATAGAAGCCGGTTCAATCAGTGATATATATATATATATATATATATCACTATATATATATATATAATTAGCGTATACGGAATGAATTCCAATAACCAACAATTACTATTCTTAAAAGAGTGCTCAATACAAAGTAGAGCAGATATAATATATATATATATATATATATATATATATATATATATATATATATATATATATATAAAAGTGGGTCTGACAATTGCGTTATATGGTAACGGACTGTAGTTCGATTAAACACAAGTAATAATAATGATAATTGTAATATTAGCCGTTTCGTTATAAGGAAACATTCAACAGGTATTGTCTGAGGAGCCAGATTTATTGTCAGTTGAAAATTTATAAAATCTTTTTTTTTTATTTATCAAAAATATTTTCTTTAATTTTATTTATAGATAGTTTTTCAAGAAAATACGTGACTCAATTTCGGTAACTGTTATTGCCCTTTTCAGTGTTGATAGAGAATTCCTTCTAAAATTTTGCCAACATCTTGACCATCTCATTATTTTCTCTTTGTCTTGCATATGCTATCCATTTTAGTCGTTGCTGATACTGAAGTTCTCAAGTGATTTGGTTTCTGTTTTAGTTTCAGTTCACAAGTATCGAAGAAGTGCAACCATTTCTATTGCTGCTTTTGAAACCAACCAGGCAACCTCCATTCGCACGGCTGGCGTAGCGCAATATTTTGGACATTTATATTCTCTCATTCTGCCAGACTATGCCCAGATTCGAAAAGATGTCCATGGCTATTCTCTTTCATCGGTGACTAGATCGATGTGAAAAATGTCAAATCTCTCTTGCAATTATAGCAGTTTATATCTGAGGCTCTAATCGTTTTATTATTGTAGTATGAATGAATGATTGCTATTCTGGAGAATGACCAGTCATCGTTCTGTGTCCAGCGTAAGTTGAAAACGAAATTAGAGGTCAGTCAACCTGTCAAGTCTTGCCCGGAAAAAATAATTATCGCCTGTATCAATCAATCGCTTGGACTTATAGCTTAAGCAAACGGTTGATGTTGAGTCCGAGCAAGACCCAGGATTTCCAATTTTCTGGAAAAAATAAACGGTTTCTGTCTTTGATGCTGCCTGGAATCGTAAACATTATCGGCATAGTAAATGGAATGAAAAACCTGGTTTCGAATTTCGGCTGAGGTTGTTATGTTCTCTTGAAAAAGGTATTAATCTATTCTTCCTTGCTCTTTATTTTATTGAAATATATTTTAGTATTACACAGTGCTTGTTAAAGAAGTGTTTGGGTGACTAAGCTCTGGAACAAACCGCTTTCTAAAAACTCCTATAACGCTTATTTATTCTATTACACCCATTGTCAACCTTGACAGAGATCGGGCAGATTTTCTCCGCGCAAAGTATTGAAACCCTGATCTACCTCCTCTTTGACAAGAGACTAGACTGAACTGATCACCGAATCAACTGGAGAAAGCCTGCCTACTAGGAAAATCATCATTAGAAATTCTAACTTAAATAATAGTTTGGACACCTATCTTTTGGTACCGGTTGGTAATGAGCAATTATGCCTGCTACCAATGTATGTCGGTCATAGCTTGCACTTTCAATGAAAGTAATAAATTGGTCCCTGCAACATTCCAAACTACATATGACTCAGAAGCAACTGTATGTCATCAGTCGTTGAAACTAATTGGTAATGAAAATTAGTTGTATAAACACAAAATCATGTTTTGTTTGAGAAGAGAAAAAAATAAGAATACTTAAAATTTAAATGGATCATCTGATTTAGACCTGAGGATCAGACTTAGTTGTTTTAAAGAAAGATAAAAAAAAATGTTGATATTGGATATGGACGTCGCAGCAAAAGAAAACGAAAAACTATGTATATTCTTAACTTTGCGGAAATACAGCAAAACAAAATTATCAATGTAAAAAGTGAATCCATATTTAATGAAATATTGGAATCATCTCAAGACCTTGCAAATATATTGGAAATTTGAGATCCAATTTATGTATGGAAACTATTCATAAAAGAACAACGCTATAATTAAACAGAACTGTCCAATTCTGTCAGTTAATATTGCATTACAATAGGTTCGGTTTTTAATTCACTACATACATATTAAATCACGTAGAAGGTTGAAAATGTAAAAATCCAGAAATATTTCATAATGTTTCTACAGAAAATGAGGAAGAAATCGAAGGCTAAGTATAGAAAAAAAAACATAAAAGAGCAGGAAGTCCAAAAGAACATAAAGGTTTAAATAAAGTTGGTGGTAACATACAACCGCAATCAATTATTTTCTTTTTCCTATATTGCCAGTATTTTTTTTGCATATGTAAAAGTTTTATGATTTCCAACTTGCTGAAAGAACAACAACTACTGTCTCGTAACAACTGTACCTATCAGAAATATATGCAAGTAAACTGGTCTCAGTGACTTCATTTTAATGTTTTGAATGACATATTTATGGGATAATGCAACGATTTCAGTGACTATGTTAAAGGTTAAGCTGATTTAGCCAACAAACTAGGTTACAGAATTTGCGAAATTACATAGCATGTGGGCTGCTCACGTTCGAGTGTTGGTGTATACGAATCAGTAATGATCCGAAGAGGAAGAATCGCCAACAATCAAGAAGCTATACAGCAGCCAAGAGATATACGAAAGGTAATCGAAGCTCCTTGATATATGAAAACGAGGGCGCGTTAATCTTGAGCTTCAGTCCTTTTTACTTTGGGAACTTCATAGCTTCTCAACAGTTAGTTTGATTCGTGTATTTTGTTTATTGGCATATCAACAGCTCTATGGCTTACTTAATGCTGAAATGTAAATAGTTTGTATACAATATGTTTTGAACGCGATTTTAAACCTTTAACTACTGATATTTTGTACATAATTTTATAATTTCACCGTAAACGCATGTTTATTTTACACATATCATAATGCAGATAACAAAAAATATTGTTGGTTATTATGCTATAAATATGGATTTTTATTCTTTTTTAGTGTTGCATTATTGGTCATTTTGCTATCAAATCCATGCTTTAAAATTTTCTTCTAAAACGTATTGTTAATCAATTTCACTACAAAAATATAGCCACTATTTATATTATTCGGGCTATTGTCCTCATCTTTGCCACCATATTTATTACAACGTTTCGGCCGTTGTACGTTCCGGCCTTCTTCAGGTGGTTGGAATGTCGAACTGAACCCTTTCTTTCGCTCACTGGGGTAGACTGTTCTAGTTCCACGTGCCATGTTTAATGGATGTCAGTTATCAGTTATCTTATGTTAATTTCCCTCTGAAAGTTCTCCACTGCCTTAACCGGGTATTGAACTCACGCTCTTTGGGTCCTGTCACTGGATCTAACCAACGCCTTTATCCACTGTGCCATGTGTCCTTGAAACGTTGTAATAAATATGGCGACAAAGATGAGGACAATAGTCCGAATAATGCAAATAGTGTGCATAATACCTCATCTCAGAAATATAGACAAACATATACTGTTGGTAATTTAAAAAAAAATGTATTGCTGGTATTTTTACTATAAAAAAGTAGTTTTATGCTTTCCTAGCGTTTTGAGTTTTGCTTGGGGTATTACTATTTTCCCATAGCTCCGAGCCTAACAGGTGCTCCCACCCGGGTCAAGATGGGCCTGGGAACAAAGGTCATTCCACGCTTCTCAAAACCTCCGCTCTCACGATCATATGACCAGTTATCGTATGCATGCTATTATTCATTGCTAAAATATCTTCTGTGGACATGCGGGTGACAGAAGAGAAGAAATGTAACTGTCTTTGTGTGTCTTGCTTTATCTTGAGTAACGCAGAATCACAATATTTTCCTGTAGATGTCATGCTACATGGAACTATAGAAAACAACAAACTGCTGACTCTCGTCTGTTAGATTTGAGAATGCCATACAGTGAAACTCTGGTTTCACCATTCACGGGGACAGCATTTTATTGCCTGTAATCCACCCCAAGACCATTGCTGAATGAATATAATCATGCATGAAAACATTCCTCTACGATTGCAATGTCATCCCTCGGAAGGATACTACATCTTGTCTCTCAGCATATGGTCCAACTATTTTGATTCTTCAGTGTATATTTAATATGCAACGGATAAACATTGCCAGATATTTATTGCATAAACTCTACCCAGTGATTATCGAATTACGTAACAACCAAAAATAAAAAAAGGAAATGAATTTAACTGTTGTTTAAATATTAAAAATAAACAGTTATCTAAAATTAAAAGAATTTTCTCTTTAAAAATTACATTTAATGTTCTTAAAATATAAAATAACGTTTTTAAATGAGGCACGTACAGATACGTACAGTGCCGCAAAATAAAACAAAATTAAAAAAAAATTCGACACGAAGCTATTTTGTTTTTTATTAGACTAAAATCCATGATATAGCACGTTTTATTTTCCTGTTTATAACAACCAGTACGAATCTCCTGAACTAGATAGGGTGAGCCATTGCTATATTAAAAAAAAAATCCAAAGAATCTAACGTGTAATATTTCTGAAGTCAGTTTTTATTATTTCTTTCTTTTTATCTTTATGTATTTCTTCTTTTAAATGGCTGACTTCCGGTATGTTCTGATTCATTGGGCGTCGAGTGTCTTTTGTTAATCAATTCCATCATGTTGTGGTTATAAGTTTTGAGATTGTTTTGGTACATCTTGTAAACTTGGTAGGTTTTTTTTTTATTAATATTCATCCAATACAAGGATCAAGAGTCTCTCAAAAATGTGTTACATGAATGTAAGTAGAAAGTGAAGATTATGAAGATTTAGTGAATAGATAACGATGAAGAGGGAAAGAATTCAGCGTTCGGTGAAGCATCCACACGGGTGTCTGTTCCACAAAATATAAGATTGTAAAACAGATGCCTGAGTAGAAGTTTCCACATGCCAATTAAATACTGAGGGAATGGGTATAACTAAATCCATTGGACGCAGCAAGGCGCGGCTCTTAGCTGCAGATGTGTGTGTGTGAATTGGTTGGACTAAAGAATTCAGTTTAAATTTAGTTCTCTTAAAAGCTTTGATTTGGTAAGCTTTTTAGTCTTTTCGGTCTTTTATAAAAAAAAAAGGCTGCAAAATATGGAGAAACAGGAGTTTCTGATATCTTTGTAAAGATTTCATTCTAACCATTTCAGTTTTGAATAATTGATTTGCTACCAGCCAACGATTTTATAGGCTTAAGTGTTCACAGATATGCTCGATATATCTTAACTGTCGAACAGCTTTATATGACTTAAATTCCTTATATAAATTTTTTCAAACGTAGCGTAGATGTGGCACAAGGCCGAAAGTATGGGGCAGTCAGTGAGAATCGAAATCACTACTCAGTTATAATTGTTCTAGTGAGGCAGGCTTGATAACCATTATACCTCCTGGGGGTGCCCCTTAAATGTCTTATATATTTGAATATTTGTTTGCACGTTGTGTGTTGTGAGTTTTATGTTTTCTCATAAATGTATACGTCGACTTTTTGAATGAGGAAAAGCATTATCGGATTCGTCAATAATCTAGATTTATTCCAGGAATTATCACTTATTACAAAAAGTAATACAAAAAAGTATTACAAAAGGTTGGCTATCTATCTATCTATCTATCTATCTATCTATCTCTCTCTCTCTCGGTCTCTCTCTCTCTCTCTCTCTCTCTATATATATATATATATATATATATATATATATATATATATATAAAGAGAGAGCGACAGACAGACAGATAGAAAGATATAGAGAGAGAGAAAGAGAGAGAGATAGAGACAAGCTAGTCTATGTATTTTCAATTGTATTCTTTCATATTCTTTTTGTTGCCATTATTAAAAGAAGGAAGAAAATTACCGTTTTGATATATATTAATTATTCCGAGTACTTTCGACATTAGCACAATGTCATCATCATGGTGTTGTTTTTCTTTTCAAGACAAATATTGTAGCGTTCATCATTTTCAAAAACCAAATTGCTGTATTCATCTGAAAGTTAATTTTTTTTTTACTATTGAAGTGAAGAACGCTGAATTTAGCGTTGCGCGATTAGCTTGAGTAACGTTTCAGGTAAGGCAATTAAGTTATGAGATTGTCGAGTTTTTTTTAATCGATAAAATGAGTATTAAGAAGTTTAGGTATAAACCTCGATATTTTAAACTATATACTGTGATTATTTGAAAACATTTATGTAATATTCCAAATTAATTTTATTATGGGTTAGTTACAATTTTTTAAAACAGATATTGAATAAAACATCACTCAATGAAGTCATGCAGCCAAAATATACGCAATATATATATATATATATATATATATATATATATATATATATATAAAAAACCTCTCAGAGTTAACCTGTAGAAAAAAAAACAATAGGTATTAAGGTAAAAGACAATAGGAAAACTGTATTATTAGCCGACGGGTTTTGTCCAATGTGGACTTTTTCAAGGTAAAAACGAAATGAATTTATTGAAGCAAAGTAGCTATTAATAACAAAATAATGTTCTTAGCAGGTGGAAGAATTTAGAAAACGCTACTGCATCCATCTTGTCAAGTTAAAATTACGTCAAGTACTATCACGTGCAGAAATATTATTTTTATTGTTGTGTTGACTGATTCAAACATTTTCTTTTGATTTCTTGATACAGTTTTGTATGTTGGCTTGGGAGAGTAGGAATTCTGTTAGGAAAAGTGATATTACGAAAAAATCCTGTGTATAGATTAATATTTGGATAATATTCAATGGCAGCACTCTCGAGGATTTTCCTTCTGAGTGAGTTATTTTGCTTTTTTATGAGTACAGAATTTTTCAAATCAAAATTGAGGTTGAATTTATTTCTATGTATGAGTAGTGCATTAGTTACGTTGTTGTTTGTGAGGTTGCTTTTGTGCTCATAGATGCGTTTATTTGTTTATTTTTTAAATTTATGTTTGTTTCCCCAGTATATTTGGAGGAACAATTTATTTTATAAGTGCCTTCTTCAGAAATTTTATTGCTATTAATGTTTGAGGATCTGTTTATATGCATAATAGTTTGGGAAGTGTTTGTGATTATTTTAAGAATATTTAGACGGGATAAGGTTTTTCTGGATAGTGGTCGTTAGTATTATGCATTTGCTTTCATGCAAATTATTATTACGGATTCTGTTATTATTTTTGTTTCGGTTGTATGATTTTCTTCTTGCATTGTGGATGGAATGAGATGGGTATTGTATATATAACCATTCGAACCTAACTTATAACACTGTTTGTGGAGTTGGAAATCCTCCCCACACCTCGAAAAAAGGGAAAAATGTCTCTTCATCAGGCGTTAGTATGTCTTCAGTATTCTTATGGTCCAGTGGCCTTGTCTTTTGCTAGATAAAAAATAGTTTGATCTTACGTGGAATTTTTAAAGCCGTTCTTTTCTCCTCGTGATTTAAATATTTTATTAAAGCAAATTTTCCCAAGCCCACTGCTGGTGACGGGTAGGAATGGTCGCTGACCCCCCCCCCCAAACACTGCGTTATCTGTAACTTGACGCTTGGGCACTGAGATATGGCTGGCTGTACAATCACTGGCGTCCACCAGAATGGAAGCGGACATTAACTTTTTACCATGTGTGAGTATAAATTCATTCTACCAGAGACGCATAAAAAAGCATCTCTCTCTCTCTCTCTCTCTCTCTCTCTATATATATATATATATATATATATATATATATATATATATATATTCCAACGTTTATGTATTTATTTTATTTATATATTCTTGCTTGGTCTCTCTCCCCCACCCACTCTGTGCGACTAATTTAACATTGATACTTGCTCTAACCATTCGAACCTCACTTATAACACTATGTTTGTGTAGTTGGAAATCCTCCCCTCACCTCGAAAAAAGGGAAAAATGTCTCTTCACCAGGCGTTAGTACGTCTTCAGTATTCTTATGGTCCAGTGGCCTTGTCTTTTGCTTGATAAAATGTACTAACGTGGAACACCCACTAGAGACCATCAGAATGCTTGCGGACTACCAATATCACCCACTGCCACAAGTGAGCTAGCATTTATGTCATATCTGCAAAAAGGTGGATAATCATATTTTTTCATTTCTCTCTTTAGAATAGAACAATGGGACTTATACTTAGTGTTTTGTAAGGATAAAATACTAATAAGTCCATCCTATCCCTTTGAACACACACCTAGTCTCAGCCTGGGCACAGTCAACTACTTCCCCGCCCTTATCCCTCTGTTTGTCTATTGTCGTTGTTATACGTATTATATGTAATAGGAGTAGGTAGACCCTCCTACCGCCCGGTCAACACTCCTCCCCGTTTCCTGGACATGAGCAGAGGCTCACACCTTGTTTCCTGTCTAAGAAGGGGTTCCCGGTACTCTCTCTCTCTCTCTCTGGCCTCTGTACTAGTGCTGATGTGACGTATGCAGTCTGTAGCATTGCCTCTTCATTTTGAGGGTACGTGGTTGACAGTTCACTGTTTGCTGTTTACGACTGGTAGTTAGGAGCCCTAACTCTTGCGTAGCGTCTTGAGCGGCCGCTCTGATCAACAGTTGTATAATACCGGGGTGTTTGTAGTGCCATGACGCGCATGGAACGGTGTCCCTGCAGTCACCTCCGGTGAGCAACCCTGAGGCCACATTATGATGCAGGCTGTGCCAACTCCTCTCTGCTCATGTTGCGGTCGATAACCATCTGCTTCTCTTACTTCAGGCCTTCTCATCTTCCAACAATTGCTCCACATGAAGACTCAAATGAACCAAAAAAGTAAACCTCAACCAGCCCCTCAAAAATCACCTAAACCCCTCAACATTTTGTTCTCCAACATCCGTGGCATTAGAACAAATTTCAGCAGTATGGAATCTTTCCTCACTGCAAACTGCCCGGATATACTGGCTCTGTGTGAGACAAACCTTGTCTCGTCTATTCCCTCCTCTGATCTCTCGATCCCCGGCTACCTTCCTCTCGTCAGGAAAGACTCTCTAACTCACATGCACGGCCTTGGTGTCTATGTCAAGGACCACCTCCCCCTGGCCAGAAAGTTGTCTCTCGAATCGCCAGAACATTCGTACATGTGTCTCCGACTATCTCTCCTCAATGCCGTAAGCTATCTCTTCTTCCTCTATCGCTCTCCATCCTCTCAAGACTGTCCGATACTTGATAGCATATCTGACAGCATAGACAAGGCCCTGTCTCTCCACCCGTTTGCTCACATATTCGTGTTTGGTGACTTTAACGCCCATCATACCAAGTGGCTCGAGAATGCTACTACTGACAGGGCTGGCATTCAAACACTTAACTTCTCAATTTCTCAATCCCTCACGCAGATAGTTGACTTCCCCACGCGTTTTCACCTCAACCTGGCAGGTAAGGCCTCCCTTCTCGATCTGTGTTTTACCTCCATCCCCAAATCTTGTAGCGCCACATAGCTCTGCCCTCTTGGTAACTCCGATCATGTCGTGGTATCTATCAACATTTCCTTCAACTCCACACCCCGCAAGAACCCCCCATCACTAGAACCTCGTTCTACTATCAACGAGCGGATTGGGACTCGTTCCGTGACTTCCTCCGCGATGCCCCCTGGGTTAAAGCTGGAATCGACGCTTTCATCCCCTCAAGGAAATTTAAGGTGAAGTTGCACTCCTCCCCTTGGTTCTCCGCTGCTTACTCAGCCGCCATAGCCCATAGGAATCACTTCTTTCACCGATTCCGTAGCGACATGTCGGACTGCAATAGACGTCTCTTTTCATCCGCCCGTGTCCTCAACGAAGCTAAGTCAATATTTTCTGCTCGGATGAAGGAGCGTATTGCATCTCGCAAATTTGTCTCCAAAGATAATTGGCGGCTCTGCAAGAGTGTCCTGAACAATAGAAAACCCTCCATACCTCCTTTATTCAACCACTTCGAGGTCTTGACCTCCTCTACCGACAAGGCTGAATGCTTTGCTCGGAAATTTTCATTTAATTCAACGCTCGACTCCACCGGTGTACCCTTACCAGACTTTCCTCTAAAAACTGAGGCCCTATTGAGCGGCTTACACATAACCCCGTCATTGGTACTGGGCATGATCTCCAATTTAGACCACCACAAGGCCAGTGGTGGAGATGGCATACCAGCCATTGTCTTGAAGAAATGCGCGCCTGAGCTAGCGCCCGCTCTCTTTAAACTGTATAATTACTGCCTCAAGGAATCCTGTTTTCCTGACTGCTGGAAGTCCTCATTCATTGTTCCAGTCTTAGATACGGATATGTAATGTTATTGGCCCTGATCTGGCGTCTCGTCTGTAGTCACTCTCTCACAGACGCGCCGTTGCCTCTCTCTGTCTGTTCTACAAATACTTTCATGGTAATTTCTCCGATGAGCTGCTTTCACTGGTTCCCAGACTCCATGAATTAAAGCGCCCTACGAGGCTGGCATCCCGCTCTCACCCTTACACTGTAGAAACTTTTAAATGTAGCCATCTCTTCTACTCCAATAGCTTCATACCTCACACCTCTCACCTGTGGAACACCCTTCCCAATTAGTGTTTCCCTGAGAGCTATAATCTCCAAATATTCAAATGTAATGTCAATCGACACCTCCAGTTACCTTGATCTACCCACTATCCTTCTCCTCATCCTATCTTCTATCACTCCTATCCGCTCTCGCTCCAAATCTTCTGCAACCCCCTGCATCCTAGTGACTTCACGCCTTGCTCGGGGCGTAATGCTTAAAAAATGTGTGTGTATGTGTGTATTATTAGTAATAATCTAAGAAATTATAAGAAATTATTCTCGTTCGGAAAACCTTCAATGTTTTCATTTGCAAATAATCAAGCCAATACCAAAGGGAAAAAAAGGTATAAAAAAAAGAAAGAACCAAGAACATGTACGTCGGTCGAAAATAATCATCTAGCATGCAAGTCCAAGGCCCGAAGAAAAAAAAAACCGATACGAGTAAGCAAAATAACTAAATAAATTGCTCGATACAGTAAGTAGAGCAGACCTAGTTAAACCTAGAGAGTCAGGGAAACCTGCTAAGGTTTCACCTAAGCGGATCGGCAGGAAAGCCAGCTTAGGTGAAAACCATTGTTGGTTTCTCTGGCTCTCTAGGTTTAACTATATATATATATATATATATGTGTGTGTGTGTGTGTGTGCGCGCGTGCGTGTGTGTGTGTGTACCAGGCTTATATATTCATTACCAGTATTTAATAAGCTTTGTAATGTGCAATGATAAATGGCTGGCAAATAAAGTGATCGGTTACACCAATTAGAATCGAGAACATCCTCTATATGATGGAAATGGCTATTCAAACAGTAGGTTTGACCTCAATACGCCCATTTATGACGCATCTATCTCAGTCTTGGCCGCTATCATAGACACTAGGCAGACCCCACAGTTCTATCTATTTATTAGTATCTATATGCGCATTCGTCGGTCACAATTTCAGCTGGCTAATGACATGCCACAATGTATTTTTGATTCTACAGCATTTCAATGGCGTCACTTCACTTATCCTATAGTATTTGTTTACTGGTGGAGTGAGAGATAATCTCTCAGATTATTCCTTAGAATACTAAGTCCAGTTTGGGTGGAGCGCATCATAATTTCTTCGTTCCGCATAATTCTAAGTTTAATATAAAACCGGTAATGATCCAAATCGTCGTCAAAGAGTTTGCTGCAGAGTTATGAGTAACATAATGTATTTTATTTTTTTTTGATTGAGGCTCCGTGACAGCGAAGTTATAAAACTGCGCGGCCATTTTCCCCCTAAACTGAATCTACCCCAACAACGATGTCGACCCGCACCCATTCATAAATTCCATCTACCCCAAGAGCGATGACCATTTTCAATAATTCATAAATTTCATCTAACCCAACAGCGATGACCATTTTCACCCATTCATAAATTCCATCTACCCCAACAGCGATGACCATTTTCACCCATACATAAATTCCATCTTCCCCCAACAGAGATGACAATTTTCACCCATTCATTAATTCCATCTACCCCAACAGCGAAGACCATTTTCAACCATTCATAAATTCCATCTTCCGCCAACAGCGATGACTATTTTCACCCATTCATAATTTCCATTTATTCCAACAGCGAAGACCATTTTCACCCATTCATAAATTCCATTTACCCCAACAGCGAAGACCATTTTCACCCATTCATAAATTCCATCTTCCCCCAACAGCGATGACCATTTTCACCCATTCATAAATTCAATCCACCCCAACAGCGATGAACATTTTCACCCATTCACAAATTCCATCTACCCAAACAGCGATGATTATTTTCACCCATTCATAATTTCCATCTACCCCAACAGCGAAGACCATTTTCACCCATTCATAAATTCCATCTTCCTCCAAGAGCGATGACTAATTTCACCCATTCATAAATTCCATTTACTCCAACAGCGAAGACCATTTTCAACCATTCATGAATTGCATCTACCCCAACAGCGATGACCATTTTCGCCCATTCAAAAATTCCATCTGCCCCAACAGCGATGACCATTTTTAACCCATTCCTAAATTCCATCTATCCCAACAGCGAAGACCATTTTCACCCATTCATAAATTCCATCTACCCCAAAAGCGATGACCATTTGCACCCATTCATCAATTCCATCTACCCCAACAGCGATGACCATTTTCACCCATTCATAAATTCGGTCTACCCCAACAGCGATGACCATTTTCACCCATTCATCAATTCCGTCTACCCCAACAGCGATGACCATTTTCACCCATTCATAAATTCCGTCTGCCCCAACAACGATGACCATTTTCACCCATTCATAAATTCCATCTACCCCAACAGCGATGACCATTTTCACCCATTCATAAATTCCATCTACCCCAACAGCGATGACCATTTTCACCCATTTATCAATTCCATCTACCCCAAAAGCGAAGACCATTTTCACCCATTCATAAATTCCGTCTGCCCCAACAGCGAAGACTATATTCACCCATTCATAAATTCCATCTGCCCCAACAGCGATGACAATTTTCACCCATTCATAAATTCCATCTACCCCAACAGCGAAGACCATTTTCGCCCATTCATAAATTCCATCCACCCCAACAGCGATGACCATTTTCGCCCATTCATAAATTCCATCTGCCCCAACAGCGATGACCATTTTCACCCATTCATAAATTCCATCTACCACAACAGCGATGACCATTTTCACCCATTCATCAATTCCATCTACCCCAACAGCGATGACCATTTTCACCCATTCATAAATTCGGTCTACCCCAACAGCGATGACCATTTTCACCCATTCATCAATTCCGTCTACCCCAACAGCGATGACCATTTTCACCCATTCATAAATTCCGTCTGCCCCAACAGCGATGACCATTTTCACTCATTCATAAATTCCATCTACCCCAACAGCGATGACCATTTTCACCCATTCATAAATTCCATCTACCCCAACAGCGATGACCATTTTCACCCATTCATCAATTCCATCTACCCCAAAAGCGAAGACCATTTTCACCCTTTCATAAATTCCCTCTGCCCCAACAGCGATGACCATTTTCACCCATTCATCAATTCCATCTACCCCAACAGCGATGACCATTTTCACCCATTCATAAATTCCATCTACCCCAAGAGCGATGACCATTTTCACCCATTCATAAATTCCATTTACTCCAACAGCGAAGACCATTTTCACCCATTCATAAATTACATCTACCCCAAGAGCGATGACCATTTTCGCCAATCCATACATTCCATCTGCCCCAACAGCGATGACCATTTTTCACCCTTTCATAAATTCCACCTATCCCAACAGCGAAGTCTATATTCACCCATACATAAATTCCATCTGCCCCAACAGCGATGACAATTTTCACCCATTCATAAATTCCATCTACCCCAACATCGAAGACCATTTTCACCCATTCATAAATTCCATCTACCACAACAGCGAAGACCATTTTCCCCCATTCATAAATTCCATCTTCCCCCAAAAGCGATGACTATTTTCACCCATTCATAAATTCCATTTACCCCAACAGCGATGACCATTTTCGCCCATTCATAAATTCCATCTTCCCCCAACAGCGATGACTATTTTCACCCACTCATAAATTCCATTTACCCCAACAGCGATGACCATTTTCGCCCATTCATAAATTCCATTTACCCCAACAGCGATGACTATTTTCACCCATTCATAAATTCCATTTACCCCAACAGCGATGACCATTTTCGCCCATTCATAAATTCCATCTTCCCCCAACAGCGATGACTATTTTCACCCATTCATAAATTCCATTTACCCCAACAGCGATGACCATTTTCGCCCATTCATAAATTCCATTTACCCCCAACAGCGATGACTATTTTCACCCATTCATAAATTCCATTTACCCCAACAGCGATGACCATTTTCGCCCATTCATAAATTCCATCTTCCCCCAACAGCGATGACTATTTTCACCCATTCATAAATTCCATTTACCCCAACAGCGATGACCATTTTCGCCCATTCATAAATTCCATTTACCCCCAACAGCGATGACTATTTTCACCCATTCATAAATTCCATTTACCCCAACAGCGATGACCATTTTCGCCCATTCATAAATTCCATCTTCCCCAACAGCGATGACTATTTTCACCCATTCATAAATTCCATTTACCCCAACAGCGATGACCATTTTCGCCCATTCATAAATTCCATTTACCCCCAACAGCGATGACTATTTTCACCCATTCATAAATTCCATTTACCCCAACAGCGATGACCATTTTCGCCCATTCATAAATTCCATCTTCCCCAACAGCGATGACTATTTTCACCCATTCATAAATTCCATTTTACCCCCCCAAACAGCGATGACCATTTTCGCCCATTCATAAATTCCATTTACCCCCAACAGCGATGACTATTTTCACCCATTCATAAATTCCATTTACCCCAACAGCGATGACCATTTTCGCCCATTCATAAATTCCATCTTCCCCAACAGCGATGACTATTTTCACCCATTCATAAATTCCATTTACCCCAACAGCGATGACCATTTTCGCCCATTCATAAATTCCATTTAATTTCCCAACAGCGATGACTATTTTCACCCATTCATAAATTCCATTTACCCCAACAGCGATGACCATTTTTCGCCCATTCATAAATTCCATCTTCCCCAACAGCGATGACTATTTTCACCCATTCATAAATTCCATTTACCCCAACAGCGATGACCATTTTCGCCCATTCATAAATTCCATCTTCCCCCAACAGCGATGACTATTTTCACCCATTCATAAATTCCATTTACCCCAACAGCGATGACCATTTTCGCCCATTCATAAATTCCATCTTCCCCCAACAGCGATGACTATTTTCACCCATTCATAAATTCCATTTACCCCAACAGCGATGACTATTTTCACCCATTCATAAATTCCATTTACCCCAACAGCGATGACCATTTTCGCCCATTCATAAATTCCATCTTCCCCCAACAGCGATGACTATTTTCACCCATTCATAAATTCCATCTACCACAACAGCGAAGACCATTTTCCCCCATTCATAAATTCCATCTTCCCCCAACAGCGATGACTATTTTCACCCATTCATAAATTCCGTCTGCCCCAACAGCGATGACCATTTTCACCCATTCATAAATTCCATCTACCCCAACAGCGATGACCATTTTCACCCATTCATAAATTCCATCTACCCCAACAGCGATGACCATTTTCACCCATTCATCAATTCCGTCTACCCCAAAAGCGATGACCATTTTCGCCCATTCATAAATTCCATCTTCCCCCAACAGCGATGACTATTTTCACCCATTCATAAATTCCATTTACCCCAACAGCGATGACCATTTTCGCCCATTCATAAATTCCATTTACCCCAACAGCGATGACTATTTTCACCCATTCATAAATTCCATTTACCCCAACAGCGATGACCATTTTCGCCCATTCATAAATTCCATCTTCCCCAACAGCGATGACTATTTTCACCCATTCATAAATTCCATTTACCCCAACAGCGATGACCATTTTCGCCCATTCATAAATTCCATTTACCCCAACAGCGATGACTATTTTCACCCATTCATAAATTCCATTTACCCCAACAGCGATGACCATTTTCGCCCATTCATAAATTCCATCTTTACCCAACAGCGATGACTATTTTCACCCATTCATAAATTCCATTTACCCCAACAGCGAAGACCATTTTCCCCATTCATAAATTCCATCTTCCCCAACAGCGATGACTATTTTCACCCATTCATAAATTCCATTTACCCCAGCAGCGATGACCATTTTCGCCCATTCATAAATTCCATCTTCCCCAACAGCGATGACTATTTTCACCCATTCATATATTCCATTTACCCCAACAGCGATGACCATTTTCGCCCATTCATAAATTCCATTTTACCCCAACAGCGATGACTATTTTCACCCATTCATAAATTCCATTTAATTCCCAGCGATGACCATTTTCGCCCATTCATAAATTCCATCTTCCCCAACAGCGATGACTATTTTCACCCATTCATAAATTCCATTTACCCCAACAGCGATGACCATTTTCGCCCATTCATAAATTCCATTTACCCCAACAGCGATGACTATTTTCACCCATTCATAAATTCCATTTACCCCAACAGCGATGACCATTTTCGCCCATTCATAAATTCCATCTTCCCCAACAGCGATGACTATTTTCACCCATTCATAAATTCCATTTACCCCCACAGCGATGACCATTTTCGCCCATTCATAAATTCCATTTACCCCCAACAGCGATGACTATTTTCACCCATTCATAAATTCCATTTACCCCAACAGCGATGACCATTTTCGCCCATTCATAAATTCCATCTTCCCCAACAGCGATGACTATTTTCACCCATTCATAAATTCCATTTACCCCAACAGCGATGACCATTTTCGCCCATTCATAAATTCCATCTTCCCCCAACAGCGATGACTATTTTCACCCATTCATAAATTCCATTTACCCCAACAGCGATGACCATTTTCGCCCATTCATAAATTCCATCTTCCCCAACAGCGAAGACCATTTTCCCCCATTCATGAATTCCATCTTTCCCCAACAGCGATGATTATTTTCACCCATTCATAAATTCCATTTACTCCAACAGCGATGACCATTTTCACCCATTCATAAATTCCATCTACCCCAACTGCGATGACCATTTTCACCCATTCATAAATTCCATCTACCCCAACAGCGATGACCATTTTCACCCATTCATAAATTCCATCTACCCCAACAGCGATGACCATTTTCACCCATTCATCAATTCCGTCTATCCCAACAGCGATGACCCTTTTCACCCATTCATAAATTCGGTCTACCCCAACAGCGATGACCATTTTCACCCATTCATCAATTCCGTCTACCCCAACAGCGATGACCATTTTCACCCATTCATAAATTCCATCTGTCCCAACAGCGATGACCATTTTCACCCATTCATAAATTCCATTTACCCCAACAGCGATAACAATTTTCACCCATTCATAAATTCCATCTTTCCCCAACAGCGATGATTATTTTCACCCATTCATAAATTCCATTTACCCCAACAGCGATGACCATTTTCACCCATTCATAAATTCCATCTACCCCAACAGCGATGACATTTCACATTTTCACCCATTTTCACCATTCAAAATTCCATCTACCCCAACAGCGATGACCATTTTCACCCATTCATAAATTCCATCTACCCCAACAGCGATGACCATTTTCACCCATTCATCAATTTCGTCTATCCCAACAGCGATGACCCTTTTCACCCATTCATAAATTGACCATTTCGGTTCATACCCCAACAGCGATGACCATTTTCACCCATTCATCAATTCCATCTACCCCAACAGCGATGACCATTTTCACCCATTCATAAATTCCATCTGTCCCAACAGCGATGACCATTTTCACCCATTCATAAATTCCATTTACCCCAACAGCGATAACAATTTTCACCCATTCATAAATTCCATCTACCCCAACAGCGATAACCATTTTTCACCCATTCATAAATTCCATCTACCCATTTTCAACATCAGTCTGATGACCATTTTCACCCATTCATCAATTCCATCTACCCCAACAGCGATGACCATTTTCACCCATTCATAAATTCGGTCTACCCCAACAGCGATGACCATTTTCACCCATTCATAAATTCCGTCTGCCCCAACAGCGATGACCATTCTCACCCATTCATAAATTCCATCTACCCCAACAGCGATGACCATTTTCACCCATTCATCTATTTTTCACCCATTCGTAAATTCCATCTATTCAACAGCCCATTCATATGACCATTTTTCACCCATTCATAAATTCCGTCTGCCCCAACAGCGATGACCATTTTCACCCATTCATAAATTCCATCTACCCCAACAGCGATGACCATTTTCACCCATTCATAAATTCCATCTACCCCAACAGCGAAGACCATTTTCACCCATTCATAAATTCCATCTACCCCCAACAGCGAAGACCATTTTCCCCCATTCATGAATTCCATCTTCCCCCAACAGCGATGATTATTTTCACCCATTCATAAATTCCATTTACTCCAACAGCGATGACCATTTTCACCCATTCATAAATTCCATCTACCCCAACAGCGATGACCATTTTCACCCATTCATAAATTCCATCTACCCCAACAGCGATGACCATTTTCACCCATTCATAAATTCCATCTACCCCAACAACGATGACCATTTTCACCCATTCATCAATTCCGTCTGCCCCAACAGCGATGACCATTTTCACCCATTCATAAATTCCATCTATCCCAACAGCGATGGCCATTTTCACCCATTCATAAATTCCATCTATCCTAACAGTGATGACAATTTCACCCATTCGTAAATTCCATCCATTCCAACAGCGATGACCATTTTCACCCATTCATAAATTCCATCTCTTCCAACAGCGATGACCATTTTCACCCATTCATAAATTCCATCTACCCCAAGAGCGATGACCATTTTCACCCATTCATAAATTCCATCCACCCCAAGAGCGATGACCATTTTCACCCATTCATAAATTCCATCTACCCCAACAGCGATGACCATTTTCACCCATTCATAAATTCCATCTATTCCAACAGCGATGGCCATTTTCACCCATTCATAAATTCCATCTACCCCATCAGCGATGACCTTTTTCACCCATTCATCAATTCCATCCACCACAACAGCGATGACCATTTTCACCCATTCATAAATTCCATCTATCCCAACAGCGTTGACCATTTTCTCTCATTCATAAATTCCATGTAACCCAACAGCGATGACCATTTTCACTCATTCATATATTCCATCTAACCCAACAGTGATGAACATGTTCACCTATTCATAAATTCCATCTATTCCAACAGCGATGACCATTTTCACCCATTCATAAATTCCATCTACCCTAACAGCGATGACCATTTTCACCTATTCATAAATTCCATCTACCCCAACAGCGATGACCATTTTCACCCATTCATAAATTCCATCTATTCCAACAGCGATGACCATTTTCACCCATTCATAAATTCCATCTATCCCAACAGCGATGACCATTTTCACCCATTCATAAATTCCATCTATCCTAACAGCGATGACAATTTCACCCATTCGTAAATTCCATCCATTCCAACAGCGATGACCATTTTCACCCATTCATAAATTCCATCTATTCCAACAGCGATGACCATTTTCACCCATTCATAAATTCCATCTACCCCAAGAGCGATGACCATTTTCACCCATTCATAAATTCCATCCACCCCAAGAGCGATGACCATTTTCACCCATTCATAACTTCCATCTACCCCAACTGCGATGACCATTTTCACCCATTCATAAATTCCATCTACCCCAACAGCGATGACCATTTTCACCCATTCATAAATTCCCTCTTTTCCAACAGCGATGACCATTTTCACCCATTCATAAATTCCATCTCCCCCAGCAGCGATGATCATTTTCACCCATTCATCTATTCCATCCACCCCAACAGCGATGACCATTTTCACCCATTCATAAATTCCATCTATCCCAACAGCGTTGACCATTTTCACCCATTCATAAATTCCATGTACCCCAACAGCGATGACCATTTTCTCTCATTCATATATTCCATCTAACCCAACAGTGATGAACATGTTCACCCATTCATAAATTTCATCTACCCCAACAGCGGCTAATGTTAACAGGAACAATATTTTTTTTTTATCAGGTCATCACATAAGTTATGTCCGAATTTGAACTTTTTGTTAAAATGAACGAAATTTAAAGAGTATTCTCTGTCTAATGGAGCTGAACATTATTTTTATGTTTAAATGAATTTAAATTGATCAAATCTTATTTCAGCGAACAATAAAATGAAATTTTGTTTGATTAAAACCCTGCTAATATGGAAGTACCCAAAAATCATTTGAGGCACATAATGCTTTATGAGTTCAAGAAAAGAAATTCAGCAGTCAAAGCTGCTAGAAACATTCACTCAGGTTATGGAGAGGATTGTGCGAATGAAAGAACTTACAGAAGATGCTTTGCAAAATCAGATATGGAGATTTCACCCTTGAAGATGAAGATCGAACCGGACGTCCAGTTGAGTTTGATGAAAAGCTTCTTGAAGTAGCCCTTGAAGAAAATCCTGCTTTTTCAGTTGAGGAATTGGCAGTGGTTCTTAGTTCAAACCATACAACTTTTCATCGTCATCTTCAACAACTTGGAAAAGTTCCTAAACTTGGAAAATGGGTGCCTCATGAATTGTCGGAAAACAACCTCAAATCCCGAGTTGACATCTGCTCTTCTCTCCATTCTCGCCAACTTGTTTCACCTTTTTTGGATAGACTTTTGACTGACGACAAAAAATGGATCTTTTATCGAAATGTTAAGTGACGTAGACAGTGGCTTGGTTAAGGGGAAGGACCCCAGCCAGATCCGAGAAGGGAACTTCATGGGCAAAAGGTTCTCCTTTCAATCTGGTGGGATCGCTAAGGAATAATCCACTTTGAATTCTTACTACCTAATCTAGTGAATCGAAAAGAGGTTATGTTTCATCAGGACAATGCACGACTCCTCAAAGAAAGTATCACGTCACAAAAGATCGAAGAACTTCGTTGGGAGAAAATTCCTCATCCACCTTATTCTCCCGATCTTGCTCCTTTAGACTACAATTTGTTTCGTAGCATACAGAATCATTTGGAAGAAACAGCTTTTGTAACACAGGAAGAGGTTAAAATTGACATTTGTGACTTCTTCGAATCAAAACCAAAAGAATGTTACAGTAATGAAATTAGTAAGCTTGTTTAAAGATGGAAGGAAGTCAGAGATAAACATAGATAAACAGGGAAAATACATTGTTGATTGAATCTGTAATTAAATGTAACATTTGGTCACTTGTTTTCTTTATTCAAAATTCTGACAGAACTTATGGGATGACCTGATATATTCATTTCCATGTCAAATTATCAATTCTTCAAATTATTGTACACACCAAGATCATTAACTGTATTGGCATTCAAATACAATGTCTCAGTAGAGATGAGTAAATAATTATACAGATATCTTGACGATTTCTATAAATTATTATTCTTTGTCCTATATCCTTCATAATATCCCTCACTTCGTTCTTTATCTGTTAAAAGTGGATATAATACAAATTGAATTGATCATGTATGTGATTTTAAAGCATTAACAACAATAACCTAAAAATACACGCATATATATTACTTAAATGTTGCTATATTTATAGAGGAATAATACTTTGTCTCTGAAATGGAGCTTGACTGTCAGTTTCATATTTCAATGCGTTCTTCAGGATAATTTTCTTTCTCTTCATCTCATATTCTTTCTCTCCACAAAAACAGACACACACATACACATATGTGTGGTAGTGCTCGTGTGTGTGTATTTTGGTTGCGTGAGCATGTGTGTGGTTTTTACTCAATGAATCCCAGAAAAGTTTGGTATTGCTTTCCTTTCCAAAGCTTGTCTTGGTAATAATCTAAGATCTCATGACGGTAAGCAATCCCAAGAGGCCTCCACTGACATCTGACTACAACGACATAGAGGAAGTGACAAAGTATGCGGGTCAACAGCAGGTCTGAGGAGTCACATCAGAGCACATGAGAATCAAGTAAAGTCTAAAGCCAACGCATTATAATTAAAGAGAATCCTGTAGAAGGGAAGTAGACATTTTGATATATATGGAGGGTGAGAGGGAAAGAGGGATTTGCTGATATCCCAATTATTGTACAACGAAGACGAGATAACGACAAGACTGATTAATAGAAATCTGACAAATGCCTGATTCAATATCAACTAGTTTTAAAACACTAGCACCCCCCCACCGGGCCAGATATATTTATGCAGCAAGTGTTAATCCAAACAAGACTGATAAAAAAAGAATCGACAAGACATGTTTGCTTAAATTTCATCAAATTTTTCAAATTTCAGAATAACCAATACTCAACGCCTTATCCAAAAATTGGAAAAAAATATAATAAAAAATTAATCAGAATGACCTTGAAGGTTTTTCTTAATCAAACTCATGTTAAAAGAGTTGCAAATTTTTTCGGCACTTTTAATGTCTAATCAAGTGATGATGATGATGATGATATATATATATATATATATATATATATATATATATATATATATATATATATACACACACACACTCACACACACATACACATATATATATCACAGGTAAAAAAAATCGGTGGGTAAGTAATCGAAGTAGATATTATTAATATAAAATATTAAAACTATTCCACAAAAGAGAGCATATAAGTGAAATACAGTTAATGAGGTACAAGCAATTTACCTCATACAGATGATCGTTTCGTCCATGGGGAACTAGTTTTCCTCTGATCGTATCCATGCAAATATATTTACTAAAAAGGATACTAATGGGTTTTTAGTAACTTTATTTGCATTGATAAGTTCAGGGAAAAACTACTTTCCCATGGACGAAATGATCATCTGTATGAGGTAAATCGTTTGATTTCGTTAATTTTATATATATATATATATATATATATATATATATATATATGTTTGATCAGAAACACACACACACATGTATATATATATATATATATATATATATATATATATATATATATATATATATAAGCAAATATATGGATATAGATCCGACAGTATGAAGAAAAAAATAATATGGGGAAAAACAAACAAAAACTCCTTATTTTTATGTTTATTTTATGTTAATATTTGTTTGGATAAGTCTTTCGTTCTTATGTACATCTTCTTTCATAAATTATAACATTATTAATAATGTTATAATTTATGAATATGTCCTGAAGATGGTTTATTAGACCGAAACGTCCGACGTTGACATATTAACATTAAAACAGCATAATTGTATATAAGGATTTTGTTTGTTTTTTCCGTATATGTTTTTCTTCATATATATATATATATATATATATATATATATATATATATATATACACTAAATTTTAATACGAATATTTCATGAACCTGAGGTTAAATATTTATCAACGACTTTTCATTTTCGAAATTTCTGAAAATGATTCTAATATTTTAATTTCATTGCTTTTTATTTACTGCCTTCCTTGATTTTTGTTTTCTTTGTGTCTTCCGTTGTATTCTGTTTCTGATGTGAAAATTATGCAGCTTCTCTTTTGGTCATGTGGTATTCGTGATCATAAATCGACCAATAGTGAATCGCGTAGAGCTATCTCTTTATACCATTCGGCATGGGGGGAAAGCAACTTCGCTGAACGAGTGTTGGAGGGAGAAGCTTCCTTCAGCCACATCGTAATTGGCCAGTGAAAATAAAAAGAATTCCTACTGCGTAGAATAAGTATGTGGGTAAACTAAAATTAGACGAGCTTAAACCGCATTCTTTACGCTTGATTGACACGGCACTCGTTGATCTGAGATCATAGATAACATTCAATCCTCATTTACAAGCGCAACGTGCTTCAAATATCAGTTTCACTAATTAAGAAACTGAATTTGAGAGGCATGTGAAAATTAATAAGCGGCTATACATTGATATATGTTGATTAAATATATATGATTAAATAAATAGCAATTAACTTAGCTGCAACGTTACTTGTGTACACAAAATAAACTTAAAATATCTACTTTAGCATAAAAATGTATATATTTGCATATATACAAAGAGACACGTATAAAATAGCGTCATATGTAATTTAAGATTTGGAGAAACTATTATCCTAACTACCAATCATATGTGGCAGTTAAGACTAAATTTAAAGTTGACTAACATACGACAAATTTATAAGATATTGGTAGCATAAACATCAAATGAATGGAAAATATTGTTTTCCTCCATGACGATGCATACAACAAGAATAAGACAAAATAATTGAAACTCGTTTGGTTTGTTTTAGTCAAATTCCCCTGACCTCGTAGCAACCGATTAGTACTCTTTTCGATCGCCGCAAAATACTTTGATGTCATTAACTTTCTCTAATCAAAACAATATTCAAGACTTCTTATTTTTAACTTTTCACGTCAAAACCTGCAGAATTTTGCAATGATGTACTGAAGTGCTGCCTGATAAGTCTATACATGCCATTTCTAATAATGGCAAATATATAATAGTAAAAAATGTAATTTCTTGAAGAATAAATTTGATAAAAAAGCGAAAATGACTCGACCTAATATATTATTTGGCAGTTGCTTGTTTAGCTCTCATTGTCATTGTCATTGTTCTGGTTCTTTCGAAACACTTTGCCTCGATTTAATGTAAGGGAATATGCAGAAATTTGAAGCAAGACTTTCCTGTATATGAAGAAAAAACTGATGGTGTTTGAAAAAAAAAAAAAAAAAAAAAAGAAAGGAAATATTTTATTGAAGCAGATCTTAAAAGTGAAAAGTTAATTGATCCGATGTCCGAAAACTTTTGCGCGCAAATTAAAATTTTACATGCCAATTAAACTTTTGCATACCAATTAAACATTTGCATACTAATTAACTTTTGCTGACAATTATTATAAATTTGCAATAATAGTATGTAACCATTTTGCACGGTATTACACACACACACACACACACACACACACACACACACATATATATATATATATATATATATATATATATATATATATATATTAAGCATTTAACCCCAAGCATGGCGGGAAGTGGTTACAGAGTATTTGGAGCGAGAGCAGGTAGGAATGATAGAGGAAATGATGAGGAGAAGGATAGTGGATAGATCAAGGCAACTGGAGATGTCGATTGACATTACATTTGAATAGTTGAAGATTATAGCTATCAGGGAACAGGAAAAGGAAAGGGTGTTCCACAAGCAAGCAGTGTGAGATATGAAGATATTGGAGTAGAAGAGACGGCTGCATTTAATAGTTTCGACAGTGAAAGGGTGAGAGCGGGATGCCAGCCTCGTAGGGCGCTTGAATTCATGAAGTCTGGGAACCAGCGAAAGCAGCTCATCAGAGCAATTACCATGAATCTATAATGGTACTACTCGAATGGTTGAATTTTTCTACCTGCCTGACTTTGACATCCTCACAACAGTGCTCACAATTTTAGCTATCTCTTTTCCAGACAAGCGTGCATAACCTATTTTCAGTTTCTTTTACTACCTCATTTAAATGTACATTCAGTTTTCTTTCTGAGTTTGCAATCAACAGAGCATCATCCGGCGAGACCACGCATCATCGTCTTAATCTTCTTTCTATTTTATTGATTATACTGAATTCGTTTTCTGTTCCCATACAAATTGTTTGTTCACACTAGTTTATAAGATATTTGAATTTATTTAATATATGTAAATAAAATCTTTCTAATATTTCAAATATGTCTTCGTACCGTACGTTCTCAAATGTTTTTATTTTATCTTTGAAACACACAGGTATTTATTTTTCTGCATTTGCATTTCTTACTATGATAGCCTTCTGATAATAAAAATTGTATTCCCCGTTCCAGTGCCTTTAGGGCAACCAATCTGCGTTTACCCTATTTTATGGTCTGATACTGCAACTAGGTTAATCCTTATAAGTTTAGTGTTGTCGCCTGATTGTCTAATGGAGTTCACATTCATTTTCCTTTGATACCTTTATAGATTTCTAAACTATTCCAACATGAAATTTAATCCGATTCATCAGACATCTTAATATCATGACCTTTCTTGACCTTTCAAGCTATAAAGATAGAAGTCGTCAGCTTGGAGAAGCAACAATATAGAAGGATCACAAATAAATTTTAAATATGCATTAAACTTATTTGTCAATATATTCTTCGAAACAGTGTTTAAGCGAAAGATATTTGTATTCTAGAAAATAATATTAAATATAAATAATGAGGCTCCGCTTTGCATGGCATGTGGCTAAATGAGCAGAAAATAGGAGGGAGAAGATTGTGTTACGCCAATCTTTAAAATTGGAAAGCTCCTCTTCCTATGGTTTTACCTTGACTCGAACCCTAATTTAAGACATCGGTGGAAACTATTTAGCTATCTTATACACTGGATAGGTTCTAAATAGGATTAAATGGAAATTAGACATATTAAACAAACTTTGGTCATATCTTCTTAGCTTCTAATAACTCTTTCACACTTTTTCGAATTCTTTTACGTTATTTTGGTTACTTTTGAGTTGTAATATTCTTTTTAAAATTTCTTTAACTTTTGATGTTTTGCAATTTCAACATTTCATATTTTAATTATTCCGCAAATTTTGTTATTAATTTTGACGAGAATTTTTGTAATGTTCGCTATGTTTCTTCCTGCCATTTGTGAAATCAGTTCTGCCTCCTAGCCACGCATGCGTGTAGCAGATTAACATCCGCATAAAAAATCTGCAGGTTTTTATCTGAATCATATCCACATTTGATAATTTGAAAAAATATGAACATTCAAAAGAAACCATATATGTAGTATGAGGTAAAAACGTTTTCAAAAATGAGTCCAGCCTTCCGAGAAGAGACAGGCTGAGAGTTTAATTCAGATTTCAGTTTCTATGTCAACTCAAAAACTGACTCCAAATGTAAGAAACAAAGAAACAAAATATTAACTCATTACTAAAAATCAGAGAAAACACATTTGTCTACGTATGTTTTAGTCCAAAACTCTGTTTATAGGACCTTTAAAAATCATTCATTGACTGATTTATTAACTTGGAAGCTGGTATATTTCTATTGATGTTGGCTTATGAAAAAGACGAACAATATGAAAAATTCACAAAATATTTACAAGCATAAAAAAGTTACTGGCATTTACTTTAGATAAAAAAAAAATTTGGAATCTGATATTTATTAAAAATAGAGTGATTGTCTCTAAATTGATAATGATAAACGACTTTTTGTGATTAGTATTTGCACGCATGACTCTTGATAAGTTAGCTGATCCCACCGACAATTATTCCTCTCGGAGCGGCCTTCACTCCGTGACCTTTTATTCCACTAACCATATGCGAGTAACCGGGCGAAGAATGTAATCGGTGAGGCGAATCCAAATTCTAGCCTATTCTGCTGTGTTTACTTTCGCATTAATGCCCATAAGTACGACATGAATATAAACTCTTTTCGTGCAGCTATGAGTAGATTAAGCCGAGATTTATAGCCTTGGGTGTTAGAGAATGTAAGAGGAAACAACTGTAAATTGATCAACGAGTAGAAAGGAAGGGGGAGGGACTCGTTCCACTATATTTCTCAATGCATCATATAATCTGTACATGTGCCATGAAAGGACATGATATTAAAAAGAAAACACCTTAATCATAATAAATACTAATGACAATTATTGCTAACTATTAGTCCTGGAGAGAAAGTTTGGATTCTAACTGGTTCTCCTGACCGTGACCTTGTGATATACCTTTTCACATGTTGACACGTTATTAATACTAAAATGAATACTGTTTACTCTCCACTCTTGGTCTTGTGTCATACGAAATTTTAATGTGATAATTATTTCAGTCAGTTAAAACTTTGGCGGTTAGGCCATCAATAGGTAAAACGATCAGTCCTGGGTGTGACCATAAACTACCTCTGACAACAAGGCTGTAAAATACATTGAGGGGGTGAGGGGGTTAAACATTAATTCTAAACAGGAAATGAGAAGATTTAACCTAGAATATGAGACACACACACACACACACACACACTGACACACACATCCAATACACACAAACATACACAAACACACACACACACACGTACGTTTGGATATGATTTCTCTTAAAAGTTTATTCTTTTGGTCTATCGAGGGTCTGGCATGCAGACGAAAATAGATTCGGGGAAAATTGTTTTATCTATTTCTTGTGAAATTAGAGAAACATTTTTCGTTGACGAAAATAGAGAACGAACCTTTTTTTCTTAGCGTTGAAGTTAGGAAAACTCAATCATGTTGGTCAAGAAGGTGATCTGTTTTAAGTTTTCGCTGAAGGGAGAGTCTCGTTGTTGAGAGTTTAGCTGAACAAATATATTTTCATTGACAAAAACATATTTGGGATATAATGTTTCTCTCTCGCTCCGAAGGTTAAAATGAGAACGAATTTCTCTTAATGGATCAGATGTACAATTTAAACCTAGAGCCATGAAAAGAACTTTTGTCATAGGTGATCTGGTTTGTGTCTTCGCTGGACAGAGATACTTCCGCCCCTTCTACGTATTTTAAAAATGAAATTTGTCACAAAGACAGTTATGCATACTCTGGAAAGTGGGCTGAGGTTGAATACCAAGAAGGAGGGAGGATGGGGCAGAATTTGGCCTTTCTTGTGCGAAGTAGCGGTGAGAGTTGTGAAGTAGAGCAGGTTGGAGTTGATGGAGAAACAATCCCTGTGACTACTCCAGAATAAGCTGGATAATTTTCCAAATCTGGAAAATTGATTAAGAAAGCAGAAATAGGAAACAAATAAAACTTATTTGAATAAATAAAAATTAAAGAATCAACGAACCGTAAAAACCTTCGGCTCCACGCCAGTGCATTGAAGCAGATGACTTTGTGGAACACGGGGATTTTCGCTCTGAGATCCCGCATTGAATGTATTTGAAACCCACCAGCCGACTAGTATTCCTGATTCCAAAACTTTGAACCACAGGTCTGGTCAAAGACATTGAGAAAGTGTGGAAGAAGACGAGAAGAGGTTACAGCCTGAGTAAATCGAAGAAATCCCCTGCCGTAGAGTAGGTGAGGGTAAGTCCGGAAGGTGAGGGTAAGTCCGGAGAATTGGGAGACCAACCCCAATAGGGGTTCCTAGAAGCATGGCTTCTTTGCACCAATGCCCGGACAATATGGGCTGGTTTGTTGGAATTGCAAATATAAAGGCCATAGAGCGATCGATTGTCCAGCAAGCGGGGAGTTGCTGCAAGAAAGCGCGGGGCCAAATTTTAGTAAAGGTGACCAATTTGGCCATGAAAACAAGTGTTGTAGGGTTCCTAAAAAAACCCTAAGACCTCCATCAATTTAGCCTCCTCCAAGAAAGAGAACAAGGGAAACACTTAAGGGCCGCCACAGCACAAGAACTAAGAGGTAGAGTGGCTATGTAATAAAAAAAAATAAGAGGAGGGTTATGCGATCCCTGACATGTGGACAAGTTATTTATTTTTCCACCGGCGATCCTTGGTGACGGTGCAAGTTTTGTCATTAACCAGGCCATCTGAAAAGAAATTACTCTCTTAGAAATAAAGAGAAAAAACGTCTGCAAAGTAAGAATGGATCGTTGAGAACATCGACATACGTTTTTATTGCCGGCACCCACTTCAAAAAGTGGGTATATGACATAGTAAGAATTTTGGAGAAGGTTTAGGGGACAGCACTCCAAGAAAAAGAGAGCTAGAGTATTTTTCTTGTTGATCCAGAAGAGGGAACTTACGTGTGAAGCCGTAATAAAAGGAAAATGGAAGCTAGCACTTATAGAGAGCGGGGCGTCTGTGTCCTTGATTAGAGAAGATTAGTGTAAGAGGATGAGATTACATGCATGGTTGAGAAAGCCTGGCATTACGATTATCCAGGCAGACGGAAAGAGCTGACGATAACGGGAATTGTGTGATTCCTGATAAGGATATGAGGGACAAATGTTGTCCACACGCTATATATGGCCCCGGATTTCTGTAGAGAATTGATATGGGGTGAGGAATAGCTGGACCAAAATTGAGATCAGCTAAAATTCAACCCTACAGTATTGCTGGTTGATGGAGTGGAGATACCATTGGGAAGCGTCCCTAGTGAACCAGTGTCAGTGGTACTTTATATTGACATAAAATTGCCCCTTAGAACGGCGGTCTATGGTAGCGGTAGGTTGGTAACGTAGAGGAAATTGGAAAGTAAACTTTTTCAGATAACTCCTGCTGGGAAATACAGACAGGAAGAGGAGGAAGTAGCCTTTGTTGAGGTAGTAGGCGTGGGGCAGAGATTTTGCTATAATGTTGACCAATCAAGCTAAAAAAAAATCTGTGAGAATATCAAAATGAGAAGAGGCCATGCCAGTAATGACCATAAAGCGTGGAAGGTATGATGAACAGAGAAAGTGGAGCAGAATCGAGTAGGGAAAGTGAAATAAAAAGAGATAATATCCCCAGAGAAATTTAAGGCCCGAGTAGGGCAGCCGCTAAGAGATAACAGAAATGTGATGGCTAACTCGGATTAGGACTTGGGGCAGACGCACACGGTGAGGATGAAAATCGATACTGGCAATCATGTTCCGATTAAATTGAAATCATACAGATCACCCCTTCATAAGCGACCACTGGTGAAAGAGTCAGTCAGGGACATGTTAGTGCCAGCGATAGTTGAGAGCTCTGAGTCTCCTTTGAGTTTTCCAATCCTGCTAGTAGGCAAGAAGAATGGGGGACATAGGCTTTGTTTCGACTTTTGGATGTTGAACCTCATCTCAAAACTACTGGCAGTTCCCCTGTCGTTGATATATGACATCTTAGCCCTTCGGGGCGGGGGGGGGTGCTAAATATTTTTCAACGATAGATATGAGGTGGATCTCGGTGTGGCAAACCGGAAGAAGCCGTATTTGCGTGTCATGGGTATTTTCAGTTCAAGTTCAAACCGTTTGGCCTGGTCAACGCCCTGGTATTTAAAGCAGCTATTCTCAATACAGCTGAGCGAGATAGGGGGTGGGGGCTTGCCCAGGCTTATTTGGATGATTTCTTGGTGTTCTTCGAAAAGCGGCTGCTAGATCGGTTAAGAAGCCACCGGCTAAAGTTGAACCTACCGAATTGTCACTTCCTGAGAGAAGAGAAAAGGTACATGGTTTATTCATAAATACGGACAAAGAGGAAGTTATAAAAGTAATACCTGAGCCTAAGTCAAGTAAGGGATTTTATAGGAGCTATAGACTACTATGGAAGGTTTATTCCAGAATTCTCGAGACTGGCAGTCCCCTTCATAAGTGAACGGAGGATTGTCAGAGAACATTTGATTGCCTCAAGGAGCAGCTGACAACGATACCCTTGTTGACGTATCCAGATTTCAGCAAACCGATGATTCTGTATACATATGCTATTGATCAATGTATCGGTGTAGTCCTAACTCAACCATGCCCCAGACAAAGATGAACTGGTGACTGGTATACCGGAAGAGATATTAATATACTTCTTGTCTCATAGGCTCTCTGAGAAACAACAGGAATGGTCAGTGATTGAGAACAAAGCCTTTTTCATAATGTGCGCTGTACAGAAGATGGATTATTGTTTAAGTGGTGCTACATTTACTATAATAACTAAACATAACCGGTTTTGGACAGCTGGACAAATAAAAAGAAATACAGCAGTGGGCCTTGAAACTAAATGGCTATAAATGCAAAATTGGGTACTTGGCAGGGATAGGACAATACATTTGCGGTTTTACTGTCAAGAATTCCAACACAGTGGGAAGCATGTGTCTGTGAGATTGGAAGCTTGGGAAGATGACAGAGCTTACCAATTACAAATGATCAACTCATATAGATTGATAGGCTGTCCTATGTTAGAAGGTGAAACAGAGAGGACCCCACACGTTATGATTGAACCTCAATGGAGAGATATGATATGGGAAAGTCAAGAGGTAGCTTCTCTCAGAGCAAGAATAGAGGCAGTTTATAATTCCAATATGTAATACATGAAGGGATGCTATATTAGCTCTCATGAAGGCATGAAGAAATAGGACTGAGACTCTGCTTGCTATTTTGAGAAACGAAATATTAGAGCAGTTCCATAGGAAGATGGGTCATATTGGGGTTTGATAGGATCAGTCAAGTCCAGAGCAGGCGAGATAAGACAGCTTCGTTGATGGAGACGGATATCCCTAAACCATTTTAAAAGGTAAGAGTTGGTATATCAGACCCGTATTTAGAAACCCTAAGAGGACAAATATATATAGTGAGCTTTGTTGATTGGCTAACGAACTAGCCTAAGGCATATGCGATACCAGAATAGAAAGCCCCAACAGTATCTGATTTGATGCTGATGGAAATGTTTCCTTGATAGGGAGACCTAGTGCAGCTGATCACGGACAAGGAACCAGATGTAAATAACATATTGGCTGAAACCTTCTGGTCTTTTTCGCAAAGGATGATGTCATGGAGTTTTTGTATTCTGAGGTAGCCTAAGAATTTCGTTTCTCACAATTCATGTCTCGATTCCTTCCCGTCAAAATATAATCGTGGTCTGCGCTCATAACCAATGTTGTTCATGATGACGGTCGTCTTTGAGTATAGAATCCAGAGGTTAGCAGTGAATATTTCGAAGACAGTAGGGAAGCGTGTGACACTATTCAGCGGTCGCGTGAAAATTAAAAACGAGAAATAATTAATGGGAGAAGAAGCTATCACGAAAGACATACTGAGCGATGTTGTTTTTTTTAAAAAAAGAAAAGTGGTAAAGATTTTATTTTCAATTGCGAAAAAAAATTTTTTTTCGCAGAAGATAGGAAATTCGTAAGATCTCGGATCTGTCGGAATTAATTTATGCTATGACGCGGCGAATCAAAGATAACAATCTGCCCATGGCAATAATGAAAATTTCAAATTGGTCAAGTGGCTTACAAAACAGAATGCTGGAAGATAAACCGTAATCAGGTCAAGCACGACCGAGAAAAAAGATTAGCTGGGACCACCCCCAAAGAAAAAGGAAGGGAAAAGAGAAAGGTAAAGAATAAACCATTAACTATCTTTCGGAGATGTCATTTGGTTTTGGGAAAAGACACCTGTTTTATGTCCAGACCTGGACATGATAAGGGTTTGTTACCGAGACAGATTGTTGACGATAGGAGTACGAAGGCGTTGAGGTTACAAAGAGATTCACTTGACCATTCTGATGATAATCATTTGACGAAAATCTCGTTGATAAATTCCAGATGACATTCGGATAAGATAGAGATTAAGGACCACACTACGAGTCGTAGGGGCCCAGTCGGGGAAAAGAAAAAGGAAGATTTTTTTTTTCCTTTGAGCGATAATTTTAAACTGAGGCCAGACTAGCCACACCCACGATGCCGAGCGTTCATTGGATGAATGGTGGCATGAGCAATGGGCGAAGGTAACCATATGAGAAAGAAGGGAGGACTGTTGACGCCTCTGAGGGGATTGGTGTGAGATACCACTATGAGAAAGAATGGAAACATGTTGACGCCCCTGAGGGGTAGGTGTGAGATACCAATATGAGAAAGGAAGAATTTGGGTGGACGATTCCCTTAAGAACCCCTCTAAAACAGAAAATAATGGAATTCCAAAAATTGAAAGTGATAAATTTCCTGTCCGAAAACAAAGAAAATCCTTATTGTGGATTTAGAATTATCGAGGAACCCAAACCACGACAGGCCCACACCCGGTTTTGGTCTGCGTCCATATAAACGGAGTAGACAGTGAGAGTTCGGCAGAGTCACAGAAGAGTTCCAAGGAGACGCAGACAGAGTTGAGCTGTGAGCTCTGAGGCCAGCCTCGCAGGAAGCTGACTGAAAGATCCCACGCATTCCAACTTAGACTTCTAACCAAAAACAATTTATTCTTGAAGAACGACTTAGACTCACACCACCAAAACAAATTTTACGAATATCGCATGAAGATACCAAAAACCAGTTATTGAAAAACAACTTAAGATATTAAGACTCGCCTAACAAACGCAAAGTGTCACGTATCCATATTAGCGGTTTAGGAGAAAGACGCAGTCCTGTATTCAGCAACCAGATATAAAAATATTTGTTATACTTTTTTTAACACATTTGAACCTTTCGAATTGTTACTTTATTTTCTTTTACATATACTTGTGCGATGTCACCTTTTCTCGAATTCGGTTTGCACTACGGTCCGGCGACTGATTGATTTCGTCTCACCTAAGATCAAATGACAACGTGGGTAGTTTAGACTAGAAATCAAAGCAGTTACTTCGGTAATCAGACGTTGGAGGCGAGCTGGGAACGACAAAGCTGATACCGAATCTAACCAGATTCCCATCCGAATCAGCCAAGGGTTAGAACGTCACATTTGGTGCCGTGACAGCAGGATCACGTCACATTTGGTGCTGCGACCAATACCAAGTCACATTGGTCGTCACAGGATAGCACGGTGCAGAGAGGCCGGGGTGACGTCACAAGAGTAGTTCAGGTTAGCAGTGGATATCGCGGCAAAGTAGCAGAGCGTAGTTCTTTCTTCTGTTCCTCTTCGCTTGACAAGCTGGCACTGGACATTCGGATAGAGTAAACAAAATGGCCGCCTTTATACACGACGGATTGAATATTCTACGTCTTCTGATTGGTTAAGCTTCTATTGGTGGACTTTAAAGTCAGTCAAGTCATTTGGGCTAGCTCACTAGTTACATGATGTATCCAAAAATTGTAACAGGCAAGTATTAATACAATGCATGTGACCACCTCGTACCATCCACAGGGTAATGCAAAACTGGAGCGGTTTCATATGACCACAGGGGACTTATTGGCAAAATTATCGAAGGATAATAATGAAAATTGGGATTTGAATTTAACAGAGGCATTGACAGCTGTCAGATTCTCTATACTCTATCTCTAGGTTTTCGGCATATTATATGCTGTTCGTACGTGATGTGGCCTTGCCTGTAGATAACTTAATAAAGTCTAGTAGGAAATAAATGGAAGAAGACCACCATGAGCTGACAATAGAACAAGAACATAAGATATTCACACAGGTCAGGAGGAGGATGAGACGGACACAAAAGAAGAGAAATTAGAAGGGGGGGTAAAGGAAGAAAACAGGCAGAGTTAAGAGTTGAAGATCCTGTATTCTACAAAATCTAATTGTACCAGGGGTGGGAACCGTGTTACATAATAGTAGAGCAGACGGGGCCGGTGCCATTTGTAATCTGGAATCAGATGGCGGGAAGTTAAGAGGACACACGCTAACGATCTAAAATTATCTGAGGTGGATGGTTGGGAAAGAGCTGAACTAAAGAATAAGAAGAGAAGGATGAGAAGAACAATTCTGGTGGAAGCCGAGGAGATGAAAACAGATGAGGAATCTGTGGAAGAAAGACGGTTGATAAGGATATGAGAAAAATTAGGGAAATTGATGAGCAACAAGCTGAGCGTTCAGAAGATGAAGTTCAGTTTTATAATCGGAAACGTTCAGAGGAGGAAGAGAAGCTAAGCGAGTTGGAAAAGGAAGATGAAATACCTCTGTCCCATCTCCAGAAACAGTTAAGAAAGAGTCAAAGGTTAAGCCAGATTTACTTGTCAAGCAAAGATTGAGTTGGGGGCTAACGACTTAAATCCCAATAAGGGGAAATCCATGTAAGGAGGATGGAATGGATGGATTCTGTCTCGGACGTGCACTCCTGGGTGATTGATGGCATCGATTTCACTAGAATAACCTATCCAGTAAAACCACAGTAGAAACTGGTTGAAGAGGACGGTAGCGTGGATATCACATCATGCGGGGTGGGCAGACTTACTTATCGGTGCTGTCGTTGGCCAACACAAGGGCCCGTGTATGTTTGATGCAGGTATCGGTGAAAGTTGACCTTTTGGCGAATACCTCTCTGAACCCAATGTGCTAAATGCCAATTAGCAGCAGAGATATGCTGAAATGAGGAAAATTAAGAGAAAAATAGGGGGAATATACTAAAAAACTATGTACATATACAAGTATTAAACTGTCAGCAGAATAACGTAAGGACATTCTATTACATTTGTAGAAATGGCTGGCATAATGGAACTGATACTACTGATGATTATGATGACGGTAGGAGCCTCACAGCCAATATATGATCTTCAAGAAAACGAGTGAAGTAATAATAACGAGATTAAAATTGTTATTCACTTTCGTTGCTTTTGATGTCCATTCAGTTATTAGACAAGCAGAGTACTTTTGAGATACATCAGGTAATAAACTTACCTCCTTCCCTAACCACGGGTAGAGTTAGGACCATGACAGTTGCAAAATATCAATTTGAGTCAGCGTATATAGCTTAGAATTCGGCGAGAACAAAGTTTGTTACTAACGACAGAAGAATCAATGAAATGAGATGATGCGCTGGGGAAGTGTATCTCATTAAGTCCCATTTATGTGACCGGGAAACATAGATAGTGCTTGAATTGTTTAAGGGAGATAAAGATGGAATTACAGAGAAGTGACAAATAGAAGTATTGACACAGACAATATTACCACACTCTATAAGTATATCTGATGGAGTCTGGGCAGTTACTACCCAGTATGCAGAGGTGAACCTACTGGAACAATAATGATAGAACTCCCATTGTCTTTGAGAGAGTTACCTCTGCATTTGGAGTATCTATCTCCCTCCTCTCATATTGCCAGGCTAAAGAAAAGTACGAAGAAAAAGATTCATTTGTGAAATTGATCGAAACGGGTCTGTGTAACTGGGCAATATTATGGGAATCACTGGTAGAGAAATTGCCTGAAGTTACATTAAAAGAGATTCCGAATTTATTAAAGTCAGTAGAGAAAATTAGTCTGGAGAAATTGGAAGACAAATTGAATACTATGAGAGAAGAGAGTACAATTTGCAGAGATAATTCAGAGTCCATAATAAATTGGTCTGCCATGTTAGACATTTTGGTAGCTATTGTCACCATAATAGCGGCAATATGGAGGCGGAAAAAGCATACAGAGAAATCAATTAGTCCGCAGGTATTGGCGAGTGTGTAAAAGAACGAGAGAGTGACACCATTTATTGTTCTTTACCTAAGCTTATCGAATTCAGAAGAAGCTGTCGAAGGGGCAGCAGAAAGGATGTCATTTTTTTTAGCTATGTGTAAAGAAGATGATCTGACGAAGAACCGGTAATAGAGCCACGAGTAATTCGAATTAGCCAAAGGAGCTTAGCAAATAAGAAATTTACTAAATTTAAATCATAACTGGAAGTTTAAAAGCCTGATGTAATGAGCGTCACTTGAGGAAGACAAATGAGGACGGATTGGGCTGCTGACCAGAGGTAAATCTGTTGTTGGTTTCAATTGCTTGAACACTGTCTCTAACATTAAAGCGTAAAGGAAACCTGAATCAATTTTGCTTCATTTCTCACCTGTTCAAATAACCCCCATGATGAAATGGATCAGATTGAAGAAAAGGGAAATTATATTTATAAGAAGAAGAATCAATATCATGTAATACGAGTTGATATTTTGTTTATCTTTCCTTCTTGCTTCTTCGTTAACCATTTTTTTTTCCTCAAATGAGTTTTGAGCAGAGAAAAAAAATACAATATCTTTCTGCTACATATGAGGCTCGTCTCTACGTGACCGGGTGGATAAGAAAGAGGACTACCCCACAACTTAGAAGGCCGGAAGCAGTTTTGCTTCTGAACTACTTTTCAGAAGTGACCACTTCCTTGATAAGCAACGAAAGAAGAGAGATGGAGATAGAGACAGAGAGAGAGAGAGAGAGAGAGAGAGAGAGAGAGAGAGAGAGAGAGAGGAAAATAAATTTGTTTCTTATTAAGAAAGATATTTTACTTCTAATGTGTGTCGCGTCACGGCTCTCCATAACTTCCTATCATTTGTCTTTCTGTCCTTTTATTTTCCCGAATTGTTGGAGAATCTACAGTGAGACTGAACTGTAATTTCAACTAAATCAATACTGAAAATAATAGAGATAAAAATAAAAACGAAAGTGATAGAAAGCTGAATAAAATCGGCCAGTTTATTAGTTTGGATATATCAGACGCTGAAAAAGTTAGGTTTAAGACAAGGATGTGCCTTCTCACCGGACCTATTCAATCTTTATATTGAAGCGATCATGAGAGAATTAGAAATCAGACCAGGATTCATTATTACCGGCCACAAACTTAACCTAAGATATACAAATGGTACAGTGAACAGTGTTGGTAGCAAATACAGAACGGAAACTACAAGAACACTTACAGATGGTAGTGAAGGAAAGCGAGAGAATAAGGATTAAACATCAATTGAAAAAATAGTAAAAGGCACAGCCGACGGTGGAGTAATAGATAGCAGCTCGGATTGAGGAATAGGAGAGCAGTGTTCGAATTTCAGTCGAATCCATTACTTACGTGCTAATATCTTTGGGAAAGATATGAATCCTCTTCTTCTTCTCCCAGCTATGGGTAAATAGCAGGACAGACTAGGTTCTATAGCCTTGGGTGGCAACCGGTCTAGGAGAAGGAAAAACTCTGAATTCAAAACCAGCCTGGAGAGCTTTTGTGTTCCTTCATACTATCTTGCCCAAAAAACACCACTACTACTGCGGCTGCTTCACGCATGGTGCCCCTAGGACCCTAAGGGTCACGGGATTAAAAAAAAAAAAACACATCCAAACATGCAAATTAAAAATTATCGAGACTAAAATCAAACAAGTAAAACAATTCAAATATCTGTGAATTGTTTAAACAGCGGACGGAAAGTTCGACACTGATATCTGGAAGTGCATATAGATAGCTAAAGTGGCTTTACAGAAACCAAGCAAAGTATTAAGAAACAGAAAAAAATCCTTAGAACCAAATAAAAAGAGAACGAAACTCTTACACGATAACAGTCCTCCTCTGGGGCCGTGGATGTTTGATCTCCAAACAGATGAAAAGATATTTGAAGCAATAGAAATGTGGTTCTACAGAAGGATGCTGAGAATACATTGGACCGAACATGAGCAACGACGAAGTTTTAGAGAAAATGGAAACGAAAAGGACATTTATACCTAACAACTGTAAGATACATTTGAAATTTCAAGGGCATATAATGAGGAAAGAGGGCTTGGAAAATCTGATACTCACAGGACATATTGATGGCTAAAGAGACAAAACAAATCAAAGCATAACGTAGCTAGCGAGCTTGAGTAAATGGATGGCAGAACAAGGTTTAGGAGTGATAACCTAAATACAACTTTTATTAAGAGCTACAAGAACAGGAAATTGTGGAGAGCCATGATTGCCAACGCCCTGAAGGGACAGGGGGCATAGAAGATGCTGTGAATCTAGACATCTTAAACGGTTGTTATTTAAAATGATAACCATTGTTGTATTTTTGACTCACCGCAATATATGTGAAACTCCATTCTTCAAACCATTGTTAGTCGAAGGACGAAACGCAGATAATTATCCATCTTCTGTTTACTTTCCCGCTATTAGCCTAATATATTGTTATGGGACCTTACCCATAATAACATAATGGACTATTCCACACGTAATAAATACTGCGCCTCAAGAGGAAGCAGGGAGTTCAGTCTGAAGTCTGGAGTGAGGTCCGTCAGAAGTCCGTCAGGAGTCTGTCAGGCAGTCAGAGCGAGCGAGTCAGTCAGTCGAGTCAAGAGTCGAGTCAGAGGCAGTCCGAAACAGAGTCGCGTTTCAGACAATTACTACTAAACCTGATTGTTCATACTAACACTTCTACTTCTCTGTATATATTCCTGTTTGTAATATATCTGTGTTATTCCATATCCGTGTTCGAGTTCTTCTATATTGGTTCAATCTTGGACTATCACCGTGGTACAAGTAACCGGACCATAACATATATAGATTTGTATATCATATGGTCGATTGATATGTATATAATAATATGAATAATGGTGTCATCATAGATAGGTTTTAGATACGTATATAACATTAACTCTGGAGAAATGCTCAGTAAAATAAGAGAGTGATTTTGATATGCTATTATAATTTCTCCGTAATCAACAATTTCCTATGATAAGAAAATTCACGAATATCAACGGCACAAACTTTGAATGTAGTTGTAGATAAAAGAGAATTCTTCAGAATAAATAGCTTCTTTCTTGCTATGTCTGCCATATCAATACTTGTCCTCCAATTACTTCAAGGAAATATTTCTACAATGATGACTTGTAGGTCGACATTAAGGTAAACCAGAAACAAATCGTCCATCATGTATGATAAACTAATTTATAGATGCTAGATAAGTCGGTATTCTAGAAACAATAATGGAGACCCTTTAAGAAGAAGATGCATGCTTAATTCCACGTTATTTTATGAGTGTTATTCACTCCGATATGGTGGTGGTGAGGGTGATAGATATAAAGATAAATGTCGTAGGTAGAGAGAACGGATAGATTTACTAATTGTTTTCAAGAAAGAAAATAAGGCTAACTTTAGAAAGAGAAACTGCCAAATACGTGCCATTAACTTCTTGGTTCATAATTCATGAGAATAAAGAATTTGCTTCTCTAAAATCTCATCTGATTACGTTTTTGATGAAAAACATTTCAAATTTCAGAGTGCGGCCATCAAGGTGTTAATAAAAATTAAATGAAGCATAAACTTTGTTATTCTAAGAAAACAAGACAATATTAGCGATAGATGTAAAGACATAAAAAACAAATGGTTTCCAAGAGCATTAAAATATACGATGGACGGCGATCTTAATTGTCCTATGAAATATTTATCCGTGTTAACGGGCCTAAGGAGAATCTTCATGACATCAGACGTTCTCTCAGAACCGCTTATTTCACTGACAGTAGCTATTCTCTCTTATTATTTTAAAATGTAAATCTCAGAGAACATCTGCCAACCAAGCAATCAAGATAAAGCTGTTAAAAGTAACTACTGCATATTGAAATAACTCTAAATTCACGTCCTCAAATTTACTGATTTAAGATTGAGAGTTCCTGGGGTAGTTTACTGTTTTAGCATGTCGCAAGTCAGTGAAACACTGTAGATGAATTAATTTGATAGATTTAGAAACATGCGCAAGAAAATAAAAAAAAAAGTTTCAGTCAGTATTACTTAGCATCGACAAAAATGAATGAATCATATATTATTATTCTTGAAGGTCTGAGTAGATCTGTTAAAATCATCGAGTACAACACCATCAGCTCTTATTTGAAAAGGAAAAAATACATTTCTGTACATTTCGAGAAGGAAAACAACAAAGTCCTGCCCCAATTATGGAGAAAAATAATCAGTGAGATTTCTAATCAAAGAATCTCGGAATATTTAAGATGATGATTTGGTTATTATTAATAAAAAATTAAGTTTCTTAAATTCTCTACGGTTTAGTAACAATCACTCGACAGTAATATTGGAAAACGGTTTGTCATATAATACTTGGAGATTTCCAACGCACAGCAAATCATATACGTTATGGTTGGACGGCATCCATCTTAGAAATCCAATAACTAGAAGCTGCATTTCACAACTGATAGGAGTGTAGGTGATAATGTATTCAATAATTGGCTTGGTGATTCTGAGAATGGTGCCTCACATTACATTTTTTTATCTTTCAACTGAGGTTATTTGAATCAAATATGTTAAACTGATTGAAAGTAATCCTCTCATTGTTTGTATTAATAATGTAGACATTGCTAATGAAACTCTCGTCTGACTTCTAATTTGATACAAACAATAGTAATTCATTCAAACTAAGTAAGTATATCATCCATTTCTTGCCTACAGAGATGATTGATTATCACAGCGGGTATAAACATCATGCATGCCTTATAAGATTCTTTTACTAGAAGTTTGAGTTAATTTGTTAGCAATTAAAAACCTCAGAATATCAAGACAAGATTCGTACAAAAACACCCCATCCTTAGATCTACGCACACACATTGTGTCTGCGTGAAAATTGTATTTATTCAAAGAATTGGCTCTGCATCAATTAAGACAACTTTACCATTAGTCCCAGGATAAAATTTCAACCGAATCCCATCTTTCGGGAGAACATTAAAAAATACTGAAGTGAATCGTTTGATAAGGCTGCAATAACACTCTAAGGACTCATATTTGCCAGTGGATAAATGGATGTTATATTTAGCAGGTTAAATTGTGAAAAGAGAACACGTGTAAATATCTTTATTACCGTCGCGATAACATAATCCTGGGTATGACGATAAATTATATCCTGCAACAAGGCATCGGGAGGTTTTGGGGAACGTGGAACCACTTTTTAATTGCTGCTGTGTCCAGGTCCACCCTGACTCGGAGTGGTAACACCTGTTAGGGTCCCAGCTATAGAAAAATAATGAACCCTCAAAAAGGGGTCACACACTATGAAAGTGTACAAATACGTTTTTATAGTGAAGGTGCCAGCAATAAATTTTCACAGTAAAAAATTACCCGTAATACATTTTTGTAAGGAAAGACGAAAGTACCTGCAATACATTTTTTGTAATAGAAAAATTGCAAGCAATACATTTTTGAAAAGAGAAATTACGAGCAATACAGTTTTGTAAAATAAATTACTAATGCTCCCAAGGAAATTAAATCTGGTTATTAAATGACCCATAATGAATTGATATAACGTTAAAGAACCAAAAAACATCAATAGAACACAACTTTCGAATTGAGGCTAAGGGCAATCGCGAATCCCATGGCCCGGCATAGCATGTACTGCAGCCACAGTGGAAGTGGTGTTTCTTGGGCAAAACAGCTTGACAGAGCCCAACCCTCTCCAGGAAGTTTAGGCTAAAACTGAAATTAAATGATGACTTGAAATAATACGATTTGAATACAGCATAGCAAAAACGAAAACCAAATCAGCCGAACAAGATCAAATTCCCGCTATTCATTTTATTCTAGATTTTTCTAATTCTTTACAATGGGATCTCTCTCTCTCTCTCTCTCTCTCTCTCTCTTTCTTTCTTTCTTTCTTTCTCTCTCTCTTTCTCTTTCTCTCTCTTTCTCTTTTCTTCTTACTTGTGGTTAGGTATCTGAACAAAATGGCTTCTCACTAGCATCGTCGATAGATAAATGTGAGCTCTTTGATTAGCAACTGTCTCGTAATTTCTTTATCTGAAAAACAGTGATATCTAAAAGACATAAACGTTATAGACAACTTCCCGATGAATATAATTGACAAATAACTTTATCTCTATACTTTTATCGTCAGCCTGACAAAATATCTTGTCAAGAGTATATTTCCATAACTAATGAAAGAAAATATGAATACATTAGGCAAAACAAAGAGTTTTCTGTTGATTACTTTATGTTTTAGTCATTTGGAGCGACAAACTGTTACCAGCATTATCATCTTTTGGTGCTATATACCCTTACTATATAACTGCTAAAATTTGAAATATGTATTTTCGAAGCAGCATGGGAAACAAAAAGAAGTCGTAACAACTTGAAATCAAGAATTTTTTCATATGTTCGTCTCTCAAAGTAATTCTAATCGTTCATGCATCATTGAAAGGTTTAATTTCCCATTGCAACATCAAAATTAGCAATTTTTCACTTTATTAGAAACATGTCTTCAAGGGAAATTATGCTGGTTGATAAAAGACAATCTACAATTTATTAAATGTAAATATATATTTGATATTAAGGTTATCAGTTACTGACGGAGGCTTTCATTAAACTTACCCCAAATTATTATATGTTTCAATTTAGAATGATTTCAGTTTAGATTCGATGATTTCTCCAAAGAATTTATTAATATCTTCTAGATTGATGATATCAAACTATTTGTCAAAGATGAAAATGAGTTCAAGTCTGTAAAATGTTTCAGTGAATTCGGTATGAATTCCGGCAGTTAAGAAAAGCTCCAAAAACTATTGCTTTCAGAAAAGCAAAATGCTTGTTAGACGTCATTTGCTATACTAAGAGAGCTCCCAGTTAGAAACTATATCTTGCAGCAAGGATTCTGATCTGATTTCATACGTATGACAATAGACTACATCCTGCAGCAAGGCTTCTGATCTGATTTCATACGTATGACAATAGACTACATCCTGCAGTAAGGCTTCTGATCTGATTTCCTACGTATGACAATAGACTACATCCTGCAAGAAGGCTTCTGATCTGTTTTCATACGTATGACAATAGACTACATCCTGCAGCAAGGGTTCTGACTGGGTGGCGGTTGATTGGGGCCCTACGTATGACAATAGACTACATCCGGTAACAAGGCCTCTGATCAGGAGGTTTTGAAGAGAGTGGAAGCACGTCTTTATTACTGCTGTTTCCATGCCCCCCTGATCCGATGGCTAGTACGTGTGTTAGATTATCAGATATAGCTAAAAGGTTAACCCCCAAATAGGGATCAAAACACCGTGAAAGTATAAAAATACAACTTTATAGCAAAAATACTAGCAATATATTTTCATAGTTAAACTAATTAAAAGTAAAAAAAATTAAATCAGCAATACATTTTTGTAAAAGAAATTACTAATGCTCCCAAGAAAATTAAATTTTAGCATTAAATGATTCATAATGATTTGATATGCCGCTAAACAAACAAACAAATAAAAAAGTTCGTCTGATTCAATGCGTGTATAATAATGATAATTATTTATAGAAAAGACCAGTCCAAAATCAAGCATAAAATTTAGAAAAAAATGCCTTTTTTTGATAAAGTGTGAAGAAGTGTTTAAGCAGAATTGAACAAAAAATCATGAGATTATTATTTTTGCATTAATTAACGATAAATTTTAAGTAATATGTTTTATGAAAAATATGTAATACAAATGTGTATATAATATTTTACAAATTAAAAGCATCAAAATTTAAGAGTCGTCATTTTATGAGGCAATCATTAATTCTTTCATTTCTCTTTTTCTTTCCATATTTTTCGCTTTTCAACTTTTATAAGAACCACAAACACACACGAAATATCATTATAGTGTTGAGCGTGAAAAAATACATTAATTAAATGACAAGCTGAACTGCAGATTGCTTTATCTCAATTTAAAGCAGTGTTTCACTAATAAATATCACATAACTATATTCAATTTTTATTCTCTTACAGAAAAATCCAAAACCAGAAATAAGATTATTATTATCATTATTTTATTTCCTTTAATTTCTGGTGTGTAAGCATTTCCTCCTGGGTCCCACCCAGAGACTTATGGTTAGATATTTTCCACTGATTAATTAAAACACACACATTTTACATAGATAAAGCCCTTCGTAAGGTTTGGGCTGTACTTCTGGGAACAGTTTTTTGCATTTCTTTAAGGCATGGGCTTCCAGGAATCCCTTCAGTGAGTCTACTGTAATCTTTTCCGATCAATCCTAGGGCTCCAACTACAACGGATTGTTGATGTTCTCATGTGTCGCATTTTGTGATTTTGATTTCAGTATCGTGAAACCTGATACAAGATGATCAATTGTTTCTGGATATTTATCACAGAATCTGCATTTTGGTTTAACACAATATTTTTGCTTGATAATTTCTAGTTAACAAGCACTGATCCTGTGCAGCAAGGATAAAACCTTCGGTTTCAGCTTTTAACTCTGCACTACGTAGCCACTTATGGCTACGAGGTTTGTCTATATCTACATGTTCGGTACGGGAAGGAGAGTATTGGCCATGAAAGCGGTTTATCTTGCCATTGTTTTGTCTGGTCGGTTGCATTTGCTTTTGCTTTCTTTTTTTAAGTATTTTGTAGCTTCGGTCGGTGTATTGTGCTATACTTGTATTTCTGCACCCATTTGAAACTCCATTTTTAAACATGTTGGCTTCATTTATTACTTAATAAAGACCCTTACTACTTTCCTGTTCTTTGACACATATCATTATCCAGTCTTCTGTAGTTCTTTGAAGGCCAATTGTTGTAGTTTTGTAGGACAGTTCTAGTTGAACTAATTGTCTACCTCCTTTGGATCTGGGCACATAGAGACTGTCAACATCAGCTTTGGAATGATGCATGCGGTAGCAAGTTTTCTCGTTTTAGCGTCCATTCGCTTAATGTCAGCTATGGTCCAGTTAAGGGTTTTTAAGCTGTATGGCACCACATGGAGAGCCAAGGTGTTTTCGGCTGATATTCTGTTTTTTGAGTTCAGCTCTGTATTCAGTACCAGATGCACACGCCTGTAGTGTTCCTTTCTTACCTTCTCCTCCATTTGGGAATGTTGTATGCCATCTCCTTCGCTAATTCCTAGGTACTTATAGGCTTCATCATGCCCCAGTTCCCTAATCTTTGTGACAATGCCTAAATGTATTGTGGGTATTTCTATAACTCTCCCTTTCTTGAATGTTACTTTTGCACATTTATCTAATCCGTACTCCATGCCTATGTCGTCACTGAAACATTTTACAATATTGAGGAGACCCTTCAACTCATTGTCGTTTTTGGTAAAGAGTTTGAGATCATCCATGTAGAATAATTGATTGAATATTTTTGTCTAGTTTGTAACCATTTCTAATGTTGTTTAGTTCATGCGTAAGGAGTATTAAGGACAAACAAAACAAAAGGAGTGACAAGGAGTCTCTTTGAAAGATTCCACGTAGGATATTCATACAGTTGGTGTAGTGTGATTTAGGTATAGTGTAGTGGTCCATATACCCATGCTGTGCTTAAGAAAATTTACTGCCACAGAGAAGACTGTACATTTCCAAAGTCTTAAGGATTCAAAAGTGTGGCACACTATCAAAGGCGTTATGATAATCAATCCACGCTGTGCTAAGATTTCTACATCGTCTCCTGCAATTTTCTAGGATCATTTTGTTTATCAGCTGCTGATATTTGCAACCATATGAACTTGTTCTGCATCTGTTGTGTTCCAGTGGAAGAATGCTTTTTTTTCTTCGAAAAAAGCGTAAGTACGGTTCGTCAGGAGAGACGTGATCAACTTATACGTGGTGTGCAGGCATGTTATTGGCCTATAATTTTTCGGATCATCTGTTTCACTCATTTTTGGCATGAGATATGTAATAACTTTATTATTATTATTAGAGCCACTCTTATTATAAATGTCAAGTTTATTTACATAACAGACAGAATTATGTTCTTATTAACGAATTTCATTGCAATTATTTTTAAATATTTATTTTCTGAATGTGATCAATGTCATTAAATCGGACATCATCATCAAAGAAACAAAACAAACGTTAAAAGCATAAAAATCCGATACCCAGCTTCAAATCTAATGACCTGTATCAGATTTATTTAAGTTTTCTCAAAATATCTTAAAAATTAATTTTTAATCCGAAAACTAGAATATTCTATTTGTTTTTAATAAATATTTCTTCAAAATTGACGCTTCAGATTCAAACTCCTTCTCTGCACCTTTTTCAAATGTGCTTCTTCCGATGGATTTAGTGAGACGACCCACTAATTCAGGAATTAATATTCAGCTCAACTGAATTTAATTCTAAATCTTCTCTTCGATAATACCTTTTAATACGATTAAAATTTAAATCCGGATGACAATTTAGTGAAATTCTTCGGTACCCAACAATTAAATAATTACTGTATTCTTGAACAAATCAATATGAATGAAACAGAAGCAAACAAAATAGGGTTAAATATTATCAGAGGCTAAACTGTTGCCTGAAATACCACTGCCTGACTTCATAAAACAAAACTATAAGAACGATGAGAGATTTTATTATAGAAGAATCAATATTTTCGCAATGAAATTTATATTAACCAATAAAAGGTAAAAGTTTCACAATATGGAATATATCATGTAAATTTGAAATGTTTCCCCTTCTCATATAAATCTATTTAATGATACACCAGAAGATTCCCTTGGAGTAATATCTGAAGGAGATTGTATATATTCCATTTATTTGGTGTCTGCGAAATATTTTCGGTAATGTGCCGAATAATAAAAAATATGAAAACTATTGTCTTAATATTAAGCTTAAAACTTCTTAACTGTGACCTAAATGATTACAATAATTCTTAGCATTTATCTTAAACCATCAGCATTGAATAGATCTTTGCTTTTACTGCCTACAATACGAGCCTATTATCAGTTTTCATGTATTTATAGATAAAATATGGTAGGCCTAGTGTTAGGGTTAGATAAAATATGGTAGATTACGTTTTGTTATGTTAAATGTTCTTCATATTCAGCATCTTTTCCACGTGTTTATAATATCAACAACCGACTCTGTATATATTTGCTCTTAGTCTATCCCTTTATATATATGTATATATACATATTTTCATTTATATCAAATTATGTTTCCCAACAATTCTTAAAGCCATTTCTTTCTCGTTCTTGTAAATATTTTCTTGTTACTTTTGAATCTTCTATGATAACTGTTAAAATTTTCATATTCCACATACTTTCAATAATTTTACAATACCCTGTTTCGCTTTTACTCTTATATTCTTACTACTAAATGCTTTTACTCTTATATTCTTACTACTAAAAGACATTCTTATTACTAAATGAAAATATTTATACATCTTAAATTAAAAATAAATAACAATAACTATACCCTTTGGTCTCTCATAGCTGAAACTTCTCTCTCACGTGCCGAAACGTCTTAGGGATTGGATTGGATTTTTTTCTGATTGATCTCTTTAGTTCTAAGTTGAAATCATGATCCCTCTTCCAGTTTTGACTTCCTGATCCAGTTTTCCTCTCTAATTTTCCCTCTTTTATAAACTTATTCACCGTTCTTTTGATGGTTTATGAACGGGTTTGAAGATGTAAGCCAGAGTATGAATGTTCGCACCATTATCCGAAGGCCTGAATGATCTTTTTCTTCTCACCATTGCTCAGTTGGGAGGAAAGTATGTCTGACTTCAAACAATTTTAATCTCTGTTCTTTTCTAACTCAAAGATTTTATTTTCTCTGATACTTAGGATATATAATGTCAAGATGACTAAATATCTTAACTGAAAACATGGAAAAACTCAATTAGTTTAGTGATTTTTGGACATTAAACATTGTATGAGACAGCCAATTATGCTGTTACACTATTTGAAATTTATGATCTTACACTCGGTACAAATATATATATATATATATATATATATATATATATATATATATATATATATATATATATATATATATGTATGTGTGTGTGTGTGTGTGTGATATAACGATATATAATTTTATATAATATTATATATCAGCAAACTGGATTGAGAAAAATATTATGACATTGGAATTTAAAAAAAATATTATATATTTTTTTAGTAAATAGTTCGTAATTTGGGAAGTTTTACTACTTTATTTTCATAATCACCTATTTTAAAAAATACACGGGTATAGTGATGTCGTAAAATAACTACAAAAATTGAAGAGACAACTTATGAATATATTCACTTTTAAACCCCAACTCTTGCCAGTTCCGAAATACCTTTCGCTTTTTTTCTTTTCTTTATCTGGTTTTCTTCCTCCGTCCTTTCTCTTTTATTTGGTATCAATAACTCAATAACTTCTCTACCTTACTTCTCACATCTGGTGAAAAGAGGTCAACCTATATCCACAACCTTTCCTATATTACCCCCTGCATATTCATATATATATATATATATATATATATATATATATATATATATATATATATATATATATAAAAATTATTACCTATAGAACAACATTTCCGCCTGGAAAAACACGATTTCAAAACCCATGCCAAATTCACTATAATTGAGAGAATAGAAAAGTTCAGAGGAGATAACATTAGAAAGATTTTAGAGTCCCATGAAAATAATTGGATACAACGTCTAAAAACACATTATCCAACCGGGCTAAACTACAAATTTAACAATATAGATAGTATTAATATATAACGCTACAAATCAAAACCTACCCACATTTCTTACCCACCCAAGACAGACATGCTTACGGAGGTGTTGAGGCCTCACACTTATACACACACCCACACGAATATACACATTTACACATATCATACTCACTCACTCCCTAAGAACCAAATAGCACACACACAAACTAAACAGAGACACATCCCATCTCCAGGATCGATAAAACTGTCAAAATGACCACGGGAATTCAGAGAAGCATAGATCCATCCAGCTCTTTTCTCAAATAACAACTTAAAAGAGACTGTTTGACCAACACAAGGAATGTTAAAAGATTCATGTTAAAAAGATAAAAAAAAAACTAATGAAAACTATAGACAAAAGTTCATTTTCTCCAGCAAGACATGCATTTCTGTAGTTTACTGCTACCAGCAAGCAGAAATATTTCTCCTCCCGATGATGGCCATTTCGGCCGAAACTAGTCGAGGAATCTAAATGAAGTAATAATAAAAAAAACGAAAGAATATTAATCTACAACCCAGTGTGTCTGAAGATTTTAATTTTTTAATATTTTTTTATTCTTCAATATATATATATATATATATATATATATATATATATATATATACAGAGAGAGAGAGAGAGAGAGAGAGAGAGAGAGAGAGAGACGTACATATCTTTTTTTCTTTCTCCACCTTTCTCTTTCTCTTTTTTTCTCATCCCCCATATTAAAAATTCATTTTAAAACAAATTTTATGTTTGAAAATTCTTTTTTCTTCTTTTGTTCCTGAATGAATTTTAAATCCATTTATTTGCGAAACGGTTTGGTCTGATGAGACGAGATCGACTAAATTGTCTTGCGAAATAAAATATTACCATGGGTTTCTAAAGTCTCCGCTTTCATCATTATTCATTCATATATATATATATATATATATATATATATATATATATATATATATATATATATATATATAGACAGAATTGCACCTGACCTCAGTCCTACTGATAATCTTGGAGCCACTGTTAAGGAGCGTATTGTAAATGTTATCTTGCGCTTTGACAATGTTCCTGGCAAGATTTTACGATTGGAGTAGGTTTAAGTGTCTTCAAAGAGGAAACAAAATTTTAAGAAACCTCCAGGTCTCGTTTAAAAGCATGTTATAATCTGTGTAGGTTTCTGCTTAGTATAAATATTAAAACTAATTATCACCTACTCTTGTAATTGCTTTCAAAGAAGTAATATTTTTTTTATGAAACATACCCTTATATAATTCGAAGTAATTTTCCTGAAATATATCTTTTTCTCAAATTCAACAAAGTGTTCGTAGTATTATCACATGAATTTATCTCTTTTCATTTTTTTTCATTCAGGAAATATAGAAAACTTAATTTGACTTATTCAGATAAAAATAAACCTCGGCTTTAGTACAGATGTAATATTCTCAGTGACTAGCGTGTTACTCACTGTTTAATACCGAGTCTTTCATTGACTGATCACGTGTGTATTTTTTTCATATTTAAGCTTGAACATTCTTGCAAAATTATCTGATCCTACAAATGACATGAAATCTCATAAGCCAAAACGTTGTGTTTGTAACAATAAAGATGATTATATTGGCCCGACTAGCTGTAGGAATATTGACAATACTTCATCTGGGTATTTCAGTTAAGGCCAGGCGGCAAACTGGCCGAGGCATTGTCAAAGAGACTGATCGAATGAACCCTATAAATATTAACTCAAGTTAGTTATTATATTAACTTTAGGTACTGAAAAGCCAGAAATTAAATTAACCAAAAGAAGACTCTGGAGAGATAAGAATTAAAAGAATTCCAATTTGACAGACGAAGGTAATGCCAATGGCTTTATACGATTAAGCCACCAGCTGCTAAGCGTTGTATATTCTTCACGCCAATGTATCTCATTGTTTTTAAAATGTTTTAATAAGAAAAGGCATAAAATATCAAAGAAACTAATACTCATTATTAATCAGAATTTGAACGAACATAACTATTTACAGGAATGAGATTCTACGGGTCGTTATTTTAATAAAATTAGCAATCATTGTCACAATACGGAGAGATCATTGCATCTACAAAGTCAAAAAAAATCCGGCACTCAACTCTTTGATCTTTCATTAACATTGTTCTCGTTTTTAATTCTTAGTTTTCGAACATTTACTGTTAAATCAAACGGTATTAAAATATTGTTAACAAGATTTTTGTATGTTACAGTGTATATTAATGATTGTATGTATAAATGTCAGGACTAAGATTATGAAGAACTATTCGATAGTTAAATGGACTCTACACTCACGGTTAGAATTACGTGTTACTTTCGTTCGGACAAGATTCAAAGCATACCAATGGTTAGACTTTGATTAACGCCAGTACAATCAGGTTTACCAGATTGTGTTACTTTTGAATGGACATTGTTATTAAATCTTGAATTTATTTACGTGTGATTCTTCTGTAGTTCAGGCGACTAATGCAATGGAAATCAATCCAGAATTTGGTACCTTTGGGTGTTATTATAGACTAATTAGTTACTTTGTGGATTAATTTGACAACTGAAGTAGTTCTTAATATAGTTTTAGATACTGTTGACAATTTTAACATACATTAGATGAACGTCAGTCGCATCTAAAAGCTAAGATTCTGCTGAATTAAGGCTAATTACACTTGCGGGTATAATGTCACTACTTCTGTTCGGCGGAGGGTCAACATACAAATTGCCGGAAGTTGAGTGACGTAGCAAAGTTCAATTGGTTTGCTTGTGAATGAAAAACAGAGTAAGATACGAGTTATGTTTCAATTAACTAAAAGTTTTTCTTGATGCACTGTCAATCGGATAAAAAACTTTTAGGGAAACCAGTGTTGTCCAGTTCACGATGAGAAGAATTAATCACAAACTTATATATATATATATATATATATATATATATATATATATATATATATATATAAGAATTACGTCAGACAGGATATTTTAAGAGAGCGCTAAATACCCAATTCCAAAATATTGAATGTGCAGTGTTGCGGACAATTTTTTTTTTTTTTTACAATATATATATATATATATATATATATATATATATATATATATATATATATATATATATATATATAAAGAGAGGGAGAGGGAGAGGAAAAGAAGGTGTCTTGCCTAATAAAAAGGGCTGAAACAATATGAAGGGCGTGGCGTTGTTTACGTGTGCGCGAATACTAGCAGGGTGTCTTCAGAAGAAACATTTGGTGTTGTACGAATGACGTCTGAGAAAGAGGACCTCATTTAATTGCTTTTGTTGCTCACCAGTTCCTAAATTATATTCTATCGCAAGAGAAAAAAAAGTATCGTTCTATGCGGATTATATAAAGAAAATGTCGTAAACGTTGTAGTAGTGAGCAAATAAGATGTCAACACTATTGCAACCACATCTTGGGATGCTTAACGGTTATTCTAATAATCTACCAAATTATTTATAATTGAGGAAACAACTGTTATAGACAAAAAGCGTGAGTTTTATCTTCTATCTATGATATTTTTGATATACAGAATAAGAAATGTTAGCAAATCCTGAAATGTTTAAAATAATGAAATTAGTTTTTTTTTAAAGCCCAACGATGTAACTATCCACTAATGTGCGTGTGGAGTTGCACATAAAATAAAAAAAATATATATATATATATATAAAAACTTTAAACAAAGTTTTAAGTCTGTTAATTTCATTAGAGAAAAATAAAAAGAGAATATTTTTCTTCAAGACGGACATTTTGTCACTGTTTTCGTCTGATTCAGACATTAAATATTTTTACCTTCAGGAAGTAAAACATTTATTTTTTTATTTTGCATTTCATTTACATTTCTAAAAATACAACTCTAAACAGTCTCGTTTCTTTTATATTTTCTCCTTTTTATGTTTGTTTTTGTCTTCCTAAATCAGCATTATTATTTACCTTAATTTCACCTGACAGTCTTAAAAAAGGAAAGGAAAAAAAAAAGGTTCTTCCAATGCTTTATTACTACAAGTACCAATTATTTTATGAAGTACAATACTCCGCCCTTCAACCTCTCTCCCACAGGCGGGATGTGACAAGACTGTCGCTGCTCTATTTCTCCTTTCAGGGAAAGTGCTCGGACGAACTACGTTCCCTGATCCCACCAAGAGAAACATTCACGGCAAGGACACGCCATGTCAGCTACATAGTAGCAAAACAACGATATTTGCTCCGTATTCCATTGGTGATAAGTAATTTCAACTCGAAAAACTTCTTCCCACGAACCATTGCTCTGTGGAACCAAAAAGTGTTTTCCCGATCATTTCAATTTTAACCTGTCCAGCATTATGGATTAAGTATTAACTTTCACTCCTATCCCAACAAGTTGTCTCCTAACGTAGCCCTCAAACTTGAGTCATTCCCTCGCCTTTTATAGCAGTGAACTTTACTGTAAAAAAAACCCCCAAAAAACAAAAAAACAATGGTCCTTTGTAGCCAAGATGGCACAATTTAATATGGCGATCTCTCAGGCTATAGTTATTATATAAGTGTCTATTTATTAAACTGTAAGTGAAGAAGAACTGGGCAAGATTCCAAATCCATGGCGTGTAAGTTCCATTCAATTAGAATTATTGGAATTAATGGATTTAGTAAATATTTCCTTAATGTAAACTTATTGTAGTGAAGTGGTTGGTAACCCATTGTTGGTGAGTTTTATTCTCAATCGATACTCCGCTAGCTTTTCCTTGTTTCATACATGACTAAGTTTTGGTACACGTGGGACATGCGCTGCAAAATACTTGCTAGAAAGTTAAACAAGTTAGCTATTACTAAAAATCTGATCGGCAGATTTCGCTCCACCATTCTTACTCTCGTTAGACATAAAAGAAAAAAAAACAACTCTTTATGATCTAAGTAATGGATACTTGGTGATGCATCAGATCACAAGCATTGGTAAAATGAGATAAAAATGCAGAAACCTTCCAAAAAATGCATTTTGTAGATATTTGTTCTAACTCATATATATATATATATATATATATATATAGATAGATATAGATAATGAACTGGCTTAGATATATATATATATATATATATATATATATATATATATATATATATATATATAGAGAGAGAGAGAGAGAGAGAGAGAGACAATGATTTAATAGGAACAGGAATAAAATGAGTGTCTGTTTTCTTCTCGGATTTATTTAATCTGTACAGCGAAATGATGTGGAGGGTATTACGAAATGTATCAGGTTTTCTAAACAATATATTATATACATTATTTACATTATTCGGACTATTTTCCTCATCTTTGTCGCCATATTTATTACAACGTTTCGATCGTTGTACGCTCCGGCCCTTTTCAGGTGGTTGGAATGTCGAACTGAACCCTTTATTTCGCTCACTGGGGTAGACTGTTCTAGTTTCACGTGCCATGTTCAATGGATATCAGTTATCTCCTGTTAATTTCCCTCTGAATGTTCCCCACTGCCTTAACCGGCTATTGAACTCACACTCTTTGTGTCCTGTCATTGAATCTAACGCCATTATCCACTATGCCATGTGTCTTTGAGGATATTTGTGTTTCTGAGTATTATAAACCTATGTACGCTATCCGTGCAGCTGCGGAAAGAAATATAAAGGGGAGACAGCCCGCCTCCTTAAGGTAAGGCTTCAAAACACCAGGAAGCTGTAACACGAGGGGAAGTGGAAAAATCAGGCGTGGCTGACCAGATATGAGAGAAGGGAGATCACCGCCCTCTGTGGGATTAGGTTGACATCATAGACAAAGAAAACCATGGGAAAATTTGTAAACTTAAGAAATCGGCACATATGCTAGGCCACAAAAATCTCCTGAGCCGACCAAGTAATAAGGAGTGCCAGAGAAAAGCGATAATAACAACAAAAATTGCAATGTGAGCACTGGTAAAAACATGTTTAAAAAGCAAAATTTGCAATATAAGCAATGGTAAAAAGGTTGCTGAAGACATTAGGTAAAAAAGAGAAAGATAGAAACTAAAAAAGGCTGTAGTGAGCTAAAAAGTAGAGAGCACACGTGTTTATTCCAAAATATTACATTTTAATGCTTCGTTATTATAATAATCTATCAGCTACAAACTTCACAAGACTACGAATAGATTAAAGTACTGGGCAGTGAATTATGATGAAAATTGACTCAATATATCAAACTTTAAATGTGCAATGAAGAAATCGGCTTAAAATCGATATTTCAGCGTAGCAGTAAGAGGTAAGAAGTAAAAAGCAGACGTAAAATTCAATATCTCATAAGAGGACCCGAAAATCTCATTGTAGAAATGTAATCTACACATCTTTGATGATCGATGATAGTTACTTTCGGAAAGATTAAAGAAAACTTGGAAACAATTTCAATATTTTGTCTGAAATGATCTATGTCATTATCGCAATCTTTTAAATAACACTATTTCATCTAAGCATGAGAATCCGCAGATCATTCTGAAACTCAATGTCTGTCTATATTTCTGTGATGAGGTACTGTAACTATTTACACGATTTACATTGTTCGGACTCTTACGTTGTTTCTGTCGTTGTATGCTTCAACATTTGTCAAGAGAATTTCGAAACAAACCCTTTATTTAGTCTACGAATGTAGATTGTTCTAATTTCACGTGCCAAGGCTTTTTTGGAATATCTCAGTTTTAGTTAATTCCCTTTAGTAACTTAAGTTTTTGATCCCTATGGCCAAGTACTGAACTCAATACCTGACCAGAGAAGAGGGAAAAAGAATATAATAATCATAGTTGGTCTTCTTGGGATTCAGATGATAATGTATATTCGTAAGTAACTATAATTATTTTACACTTACATGCATAAAGCAATATTTTTGGTTTTTCAGTTAAGCTTTGAATTTATTGATTTCTTGGAACGTGTATTACGAAAAGGCTACAAAGGCCGTAGAAGATTAAAAAGAAATATGTTAGTCCCCTAAAATTACTTGGAGAAGTTACATAAAAGGTAGTACATGTAAAAATACTAGGGATAGATGTAAGCTTTGCCTGGAAGACAAAATTTATGATACTGGTTTATTGGTAAACTTTTTCCCCTGAACCCGACACTACACAACGTCAATCAGTAGTTTAGCACATTCACAGGTTTTTTTTTTATTTGCCTATTTTCTTTTTCCCCTGTGTTATGTGTGGTTATCCACGGTTATTTTTTATGAAACTGTTTTCCCCTATGATGCTTAATGGTGGTTAACGGATTATATAAAGCTCGCACCGCCTTTCTTTCATTTCCGTTCAAGATGTCCGAAGATCGCGTGAAACTGGGGCTAAGACTAGGGCCGTCCTTTCATAGGATTTAACGTTACTAAGCGTTTTTATTTTTCGGTCGGTCCAGGCAATCGAGGATTCGATCACTTTACTGAGTAGGTTAATTTGCTTTTATGCCTATATATATATATATATATATATATATATATATATATATATATATAATTGGCCCTGATCTGTCATCTCGTTTACTATCACTCTCTCACAGACGCGCCGTCGCCTCTCTCTGTCTTTTCTACAAATACTTACATGACAATTGCTCCGATGAGCTGCTTTCACTGGTTCCCAGACTCCATGAATTCAAGTGCCCTACGAGGCTGGCATCCCGCTCACCCCCTTTCATTGTAGAAACTTTTAAACGTCTCTTCTACTCCAATAGCTTTATACCACGCACCTCCCGCCTGTGGAACACCCTTCCCAGTTACTGTTTCCCTGAGAGCTATAATCTCCAACTATTCAAATGTAATGTCAATCGACATCTCCAGTTACCTTGATCTATCCACTATCCCTCTCCTCATCCTTTCTTCTATCACTCATATCTGCTCTCGCTCCAAATCTTCTGCAACCCCCTGCATCCTAGTGTAAAGTGTGACTCAAACACTATCGAGAAATCAGGCGTGCCCCAGATTAATAAAATCAGAAGCAATTCTACCTCCTATTCCCCTCAAAAAGACAAAAGGGAAATATCATGTCCTAAATTACGCAGTAGTCAAAACCCAAATAGGTTAAAGAAACCGCCGGACCATGTTACCATTGTGGTAAATGGCATTGGATGAAATTCTGTCCAGTTACGAACAAAAAATTGCAATAAAAGTGGTCATAATTTAACTTCGTGCTGGTACGCCAACAGAACGAGAAAACCCAAAAATAAAATTAGGCAAGCTCAATCTGACGATATTGCCAATAGGAATTTAAGGAAATATGTAACTGTGGATATTTTCAATAATTCCATTAAATTCCAGCTTGACTCGGGTTCCGATCTTTCAACCATTAACTGGCGTACTTGGCGAAAATTAAACAAGCCGACCTTACTAAAAACGGATAAAACAGCAAAATCCATAACTGGCGAAAATATTAACATTTTAGGCGAGGTAATACTTACAGTAACACTAAATGGAGTTACCAAAAAGCTCAAAGCCTACGCATTGAAAACTTCAGATAACTTATTTAGAACTGATTGGATAGAAAAATTCAATCTTTGGGATTACCCAATGAGTACATTTTGTTGCAAGATACAAAGTACAACGTCCAATTTGGTAAATCTCAAAAAGGAACTCAAACAACAATTTCCCCAGGTTATTTTTTTTCTGGTGGCCTTGGGAAATGTACTAAAATGACAGCTAAGTTCAAGGTGAAGGACGGTGCACAACCGGTATTCAAAAAGAAACGGAATGTCCCTTTCGCTGCTCTAGAGCAAATCAACAAAGAGTTAGATAGACTCGAACAAACAGGTATTCTGTCAAAAACAGATTTCAGCGAGTGGGCAGCACCTACGGTCTACGTAAAAAAGAAGTCCAATCAAATACGAGCCAACGCGATCAGAAACATGCCGGACCCAGATAACGTTCAAGCGTTAAAAAGCTTCCGCGGTCTAGCTAACTTTCACCAAGGGTTCATTAAGAACATGCAAAATTTGAGAGGGCCTCTCAACCAACTTTTAAAAAAGGACAAACCATGGCCATGGACCCCGGAATGCCAAGACGCATTCGAGATCAAGAAAACGCTTACTTCAGACCTCTCCCTCACCCATTACGACCCTAGTCTCGACATCATAGTCGCAAGTGATGCAAGCTCGTACGGCATTGGTGCTTGCATTCTTCATAAACCGCCAGATAGTTCCCGAAAAGCTGTGGCTCACGCATCACGATCTCTTGTTCGATCTCAACATGCCCCAAGTGTCTCCTGAAGCGCCACGCTCAGGAAGGAAAAGGAAATTTACTCAACCGCTCGACGTAAATCCCAAGAGGAAAAAAGTATTAACAGTTTTATTTTTTTCTCTCCTTTTCAAAAAGAAAACTCTTGGAAGGGGGCTATTGTGATACCGGAACTACCTACACAATAGACTCTTCATTGTCTATATTAAGTATGCGATACAACACTCTAGAGAGACACAGAGAGACAGCGAGAGCCGCGTACGACTACCAGTATTGGGCACTAACATATAGTAAGCTCCGCTTACACTATCTCACACTATCTCTGTAACCTGTTGTTAATATATCTTTCTTACATCTAATCCGTGTTCCGTGTTTTCCTTCTGTGGTCCCGACTTTGGCCCCACATCAGTAACCCTAATATAAGGTTATATGTAAGCATGGTAAGAAAATATTGGTTTGTTTTTTAAAAAAAGCAAGAATGTAGGAAATACAAAGCTTACAAAATTACCAGGTCAAACATGAAAATAAGAAATTAGATAAAGATATTGTATTTCACAAAGTTTTAAAGTAGAGAGTTTCTTCCAATCTCTCTGTCTGCCTGTATCTACACACACGCACATTATATATATATATATATATATATATATATATATATATATATATATATATATATATATATATTGTGCGTGTGTGTGTCTTTTCGATATTATCGACTATTATCCCTCTATATCGAAGGATCTTTTCACCTTGGCATTGGACTTCGCCCAGGAATATTCTACTATTTCTGAGTGTGAAATTGACATCATTATGAAGTGTCGAAATTCTGTTCTGATTTACAAGGATGAACAGTGGACCAAAAAGTCTTGCAACAACAATTTTGACATTTCCATGGGTTTTTGGATTCTGCTGAAGCTTCGGACTTGGTTGGATTATTTTTTTTATATAATTTAAGTGCCTTTGATAGTCTAGATTCAGATAGTGTAGGATTATATAGAGATGATGGATTATTAGTTGTTAAAAACTCAACTAAAATTAAGGTAGACCGTATTAGGAAAATGATCTATAGAGTATTTAAGGATTTAAGTCTTAGGACTATAGTTACTACTAATGTTAGACAAGTGGATTTTCTAGATGTCACCTTAGATCTTGCTAACAACATTTTCCAACCATATGTGAAGGTTAATTCCAACCCATTATACGTGCATCCTAATTCCAACCACCCCCCCTTCGGTTATCAAACATATACCCTCTTCCATTGAATTTAGAATTAGCGCTAACTCTTATAATAAGGAGGTTTTCAATAAACATAGTGTTTTTTATAATTCTGCACTAAAAAATAGTGGATACAAAAATACCACTATTCAATATAAAAACCCTGTTGATTGCAACCATAATAAGAAAAGAAGATCTAGAAAGATTATTTGGTTCACTCCCCCTTTCAATGTTATGGTCAAAACTAAATTAGGGCGTATATTTCTAAATCTAATCAAAAAACATTTCCCCAACCCTGAAACTAACCCACTTAGTAAAATATTTAATCCTAATACCCTTAAATTAAGCTATAGTTGTGCTGATAACCTGGAGCAGATAATTAAAAAACATAACAACATAGTCTTTAACAAGTATAGAAGTTCAAAAGGCTTGACAAATCAACAGGTTACTAACTGCAATACTAATTATAAGAATACAAATAACAACTTATGTAATTGTAGGAATCCGAATAATTGTCCACTACAAACTAACTGTGGAATTACTTCTGTAGTCTATCTTGGTACTATTTCAACAATTGAAAATCCAAATATAAAGAAGTTTTACATTGGTTCTACCATGAAAACATTCAAGGAACGCTGGCGGGGGCATATGCAATCCTTTAATCACAGTGAATATAGGTACATGACTTCATTATCCAAGTATTTTTGGAATCTAAAAGATAAGAACAAAACACCTACGGTTAAATGGAGTTTGGTTAAGAAAGCTCGTACATGTAACTCCCTATATACCCCATGTTACCTATGCCTTAATGAAAAATTTGAAATTATTAGATTTAAAAACAAGGCCAATCTCTTAAATCAAAGATATGAACTTACAGTCAATTGTAAACACCGTTATAAATTTAACTTAGTGTAGGGGTCGTATACTTTAAATGATAATGATATGTCGCTGTATTTTTAATAGATTAGTGTTTTTATTGCATGATGGTCATACTTACGATATAAGTGTGTATTGTTTACCTGCATAGTGTTATTAGTGTTGGTGCAAATGTGTATATATTTATTTATGTGTTGGTTAGAGTATTGGCACTGAGGAATGTGTAGGTTGGTGTATGTGTATTTATTTATTTTTATATATATATATATATATATATGTGTGTGTGTGGGTGTGTGTGTGGGGTGTGTGTGTATGTGTATATATATGTGAGTGTGTGTATATATATATATATATATTATGTGGGAAGGTATGGTAGATTATAAGAGAATAGGTTAATAATTGTTGCGCTATATGTGTATGTGTGTGCCTATATATGTATATGTGTATGGGTGTGTGTATATGTATGTATGTATGTATATATGTAAATATATATGTATGTGTATATATATATATATGTGTGTGTGTGTGGTTGTATATATGTATATATGTATGCATATATATATATGTATGTATGTGTGTATATGTAAGTATGTGTGTGTATGTGTATATGTATAAATATGTATATGTATATGTATGATAAAATCACGGCAGTATAATGGTTGGCCAGCATGGTTCGCTAGATTGGGTGCGACTGAGTAATGAGTTAGTTCCTCACTGGGTGCCCCCTAATTTCGGCTTTATGCCACTATATATTTGTATATATATATATGTATGTGTGTGTGTATGTGTGTACGTATGTGTGTATATATATATATATGTGTGTGCATATATATATATCTGTATATCCTATTTTATTGTGTATGTGTATTTATATTTAAGTATATTTCTGTTTGTACGAATGTGTTTATATATTTGTATGTTAGACTATATGTATATTGGTGTGTGTTGGTGTTTGAAGGTATATTTATGTATCTATATGTTAGTTCGTTTATATATGTATTTGGTTGAGTGTTGTTGTATTTTTATGTATGCATGTATATATGGGTAGTTGTTATTGTAGATAGATATATTTATATATATGTTTATTTGTAGATATGTATGTATGTGTGTATATATATTTTTGTATGTTTATGTATGTATATATATGTGTGTGTGTTGACACCTATTATGTATGAGTTTGTTTGTGTGTATGTGGGGGTATGAAAACTTTGGTATATCATGACTGTTTTTTATATATGTAAGTATGTGTGCATAAAAGTTTGTGTGTATATATGTGTGTGTATTTAGGTTTATATGTATATGTGCGTGCATGTGTACTTGTTATCATAGATATGTATATGAGCGTATATGTTTATGTTTATATATTTATTTGTATGCATTTCTGTATGTATATATGAGTGTATATTTATGTGTGTTAATTTGTTTTTGCTCCCGTGTATATATATATATATATATGTATATAGTTGTGTGTTTCTTTATACTGTTTTTCTTTGCCTAATATATAATGAAACTATTATCAACTTATATGATTAATATATATTTTTATTGATATTTATGGTTTTAGAATTTTCGTTTTAATATATTAAATAATATTATTTTTAACCATTTTTATCTTTGTATATTTGCTCCCTTAAATTATAATTCAATAAGTGGTTAGCATTTATTTAAGTCTGAAATATTTATTGGTTGTGATTTCTCATTGTCTGTCATTGTCTGTGGATGTATGTATGTGTATCTATCGGTGTCTATGTGTATGTAGAGTGTATTCACTGTGTGTGTGTATTAGTGTTAGTTTCCACGTCTCCTTTTTTCATAAAGGGCTGTAGAGATGTTCATGTATTCCCCCCCACCTCCTCCTGTTTTTTTTTTTTTTTTGTGTGTATGTATGTGTGTGTGTGTGTGTGTGTGTGTGTGTGTGTGTGTGTGTATCTAATTATGTCTGGATGCTTATGTATTATAATCTGATTGTGTTTTTGTTGTTTTGAAGCGTGAGTTTAAGACCACATTCACAAACTTTAAAATAAAAACGGAAATGAAAGGGAAAAAGAAAAAAATATATATACATGTATTGTCAAATGACCGGATATATTGTAGCGTCCTTGTCGAACGTAATTTCAATGAAGAAATGAATTGAATAAACATATATATTTTTTCTTTTCTCAATAATTTTGTAGTTTTTAAACTTAATAGTGATTAAATTTGGATTTTAAAATTGCCAGTTTTTAATTTTAATATTAAATTTTATAATATAATTTTATAATTATTAGTTAGTATAAATTATTTTTAATATTACACGTATTTAAAGATCTGAATAGCTATTATAGCAGGATTTCGTTGTCAAGCTTTTGAATCTTTCTATACTTCGTTTTTGATTGGTTATTCTAGCTTTTGTAACTATGTTTCCCCCTAGTGTAGGATCGTTAATTAATCTGAAACTTTTAAAACCATTTATTTTCTTTTCACTATCATCACTTGATAAGACACAGAGTGTGTTGAAACAAAATGGCTATTTTTGTAGTGATCTTATAACATACTTATATTATAATTTTTTATAAAAAATAATTATATATATATATGTATATGTATGTTTGTATATATATATATATATATATATATATATATCCGATATAAATTCCAACGTTCACAGCATTAATCCAAAAGAGGGCTCGATACCGATAGTAGTGCGATAATTATTTATTTATTATAATTTTATCATATAGACAAAACCATTTTTTAGAGGAAATCACGACTTCTAAATTTTAATCCACAAAACACGTTCATTGATTACAGAATTAGTAGTGATAACCCCAACATAAATACATGTAATTCAGCTCTAGAATTTTTATAGAATTTTTTATATCTTATTTTCATGTTTGAATAGAATTTTTTATATCTTATTTTCATGTTTGACCTGGTAATTTTGTAAGCTTTGTATTTCCTACATTCTTGCTTTTTTTAAAAAACAAACCAATATTTTCTTACCATGCTTACATATAACCTTATATTAGGGTTACTGATGTGGGGCCAAAGTCGGGACCACAGAAGGAAAACACGGAACACGGATTAGATGTAAGAAAGATATATTAACAACAGGTTACAGAGATAGTGTAAGCGGAGCTTACTATATGTTAGTGTCCAATACTGGTAGTCGTACGCGGCTCTCACTGTCTCTCTGTGTCTCTCTAGAGTGTTGTATCGCATACTTAATATAGACAATGAAGAGTCTATTGTGTAGGTAGTTCCGGTATCACAATAGCCCCCTTCCAAGAGTTTTCTTTTTGAAAAGGAGAGAAAAAAATAAAACTGTTAATACTTTTTTCCTCTTGGGATTTACGTCGAGCGGTTGAGTAAATTTCCTTTTCCTTCCTGAGCGTCGCACTTCAGGAGACATTTGGGGCATGTTGAGATCGAACAAGAGATCGTGATGTGTGAGCCACAGCTTTTCGGGAACTATCTGGCGGTTTATGCAGAATGCATAACATTCTCAATTACTACTAGAATTATCGCTACAATTTTTACCTACTCAAACGTAATACTGTCCCCTATCTCCATCTTTCCTCCCTTACCTCTCACTCTTAGGAGCCTTGTGAGATGATGTGCCTGGACTTTTGACCGGTGTTTATCAGCAGGAAAATTTCCACAGACCAGTCAACATTAAACACTCAATCCATTCATCACCAGACTGCTACAAACAAGCACTATTGTTTCACTCCGTCACCTATTTTTTTATGCATACTTTTTTTCTCAAACAAATGGAAAAAAGGAAGTGATGTTTCATATCCGGCTTGCCTAGATGCAGGATTGTTCATAACCATTTTCGATTCTCACCCGTCGAAGTGCAGTTGAAATGCACTGAAACTAAGTTGCATCTTTGTAGTGAGTAAAATGGTTTTGTCTATATGATACAATTATATATATATATATATATATATATATATATATATATATATATATATATGCGCTGCGCTTCCAGGATATGGACAATCGAGACTCCCAATATAGACTTGGACTAAAGAAACGTAAACAGAGAAAATTAAAATCGTATAAAATGAATCGAGTAAAAGTTATCCCAGTTTTGAAATGAATAGCATTCAATAGAAAAATAAGAGTAAAAATAGAAATGTTCTTCGTACGCATATATCCATCACAAAGGTGATAAAATCAAATTAATGTTTGTTCGAGATTTTGGTCAAAGCGAACTTCATATTAATATCAATGCATCATGTCTGTGTCGGGTTTTTTTTTATGTAGATCGGATATTTCTGACATTTTAATTAAATATTGACAAAAAAAAAATCCACGAGAATCGACCACCTCTGACCGATCAACTATATTAACGATAAACATACTTTACTGCACAGTTTCCGTGGAAAAGACGCAAAGCATTTATTCCTCAGTGAAGCTGTTTCTATGATGTATCCTGAGCATAATGCTCCCGTCAAAATATATACAGGGTGATTGAAAAGGATCTCCCAATTTTAAACTACTTATAATTTATATATTAACTGTAATTTTTCCAAGAAATAGATACGAGAGCAAGCATTTAGCATGAGATTTTATTTAAAATTAGATATGTCCGCCAGATTTTGCTACCAGCTTCTCGAACCGTCTTGGAATCGTGTCAACTGATTTCACCAAGAACTATTGTAGTATGAAAGACATAACTTCTTGTATTCGCCCTTCATGTTCTTCCAAAGTCTTTAACCAACTTAAAGAAAATTCACAAGTCGTTAAGTCAGGACTCCTGGATGGCCACTCATATTAAAATAAGGAGTTACTTTTCAATCTCCATATATATATATATATGCGATAGATAAAAAATTGAAAATATAGAAAGTTGTATTTTATGTTGGTTTCATTTAAAACTTAGAAATAAATTATGTCAGAAACGGGTTAAATAAAAATTTTTTAAATGTTTTTTAACATTTCTGTTCCCATCATGAAGACGAATCAGTTTTATTTCCGCATGTTCCAAATTTAAGAAAAAAATCCACCCGTACATTTTTCCCAAGAAGTATTGCTTCCCTGATGTGAAAAAAAATCTCAAACTGGAGAGCAAAAGTAAGAAAGTTTCTTCTTCCTAAAAAAAAAAAACGCCCAAAAAAAAAACGCCAAAAAAAAAAAAAAAAACGCCAAAAACAAAAAAACAAAAAAAAAGCAACAAAAAACAAAAATGCAATACCTACCCTGCTACCTACATCGTTACGACAGATTCAACTTTCAAATCTTCGATGGTTGAGTTATCTAGTTTAACTACAGTATGCGGGTGAGGTATTTTATAATTTTAGAAGCAAAAATCTACCCCAGCCTGTTCATATATTAGAGCTCTTTTTTTGTTACTTGTACATACCTGTATTCATATACCTGCGCAATCATATATATCTGTGCAAATATATATATATATATATATATATATATATATATATATATATACGCACACAAGCATATACACATTTAAAAATAATTAATTCAAGGGAGATTACTTGTTCTTATTTAAACAAAAACAAAAGAAAATTAAACATAAATTTGTATTAAAAAATAAATACTTCTTTACATTAAAAATAAGCCGTAATTTATATAAAAAAATAAAATTAAAAAAATGAATTAGGATCAAAATATTTAAGCAGATATTTATTTTTATGCCTACATGTAACCATCAATTCATTTCTATTGTTTAATAAGCTAGGGTTATTTAAGCGCTTTTCAATTTGACATAATTTGCGTTTATTTCCTTTAACGTTAGCCCTAAATATTAGCCCCAGTTGATTAATGGTGAGATAACATTATTCTTCAATTTCCAGAAACAGTTAGAGAGGGCAGTACTGTCTTTGTATTTTAAATTATTTCATGTCATTCGATGATGGTAAAAACGAAATTTCCAAGGATTTTTCGTGGAACCAAAACAAAATTTAACTTCAAAACTGGAAGGTATGTTCGCTCAATATAAATACATTGGCCGTTTAAGAGACAGACGTATTTTTCCGGCAGTTACATTTATATTTAGAAGAATTTACGGGTTTTTTTTTTGCTAGAAATATGTTTGTTTAATATAATATTGTTATGATGGGAAATATATGTGTCTATGTTATTAACACTGCTATAGCTGATCTTGACATTGTTTTTGTTAAAAAGAAGAGACAGTATGGTGAAACGTCAGGTGTCACGGTTTTCAGCTAGGGTGGACAGCCGGGTGTTTCCAGTATGGTTCTGATGTTCTAGCATGTTACATGTAGTGCTATGACACCTTTGCGACGCTAGAGTTCTATTTCATTCTTTGCTTAAATTATTTCTTTATAATATAAGATATAAGCTTTACACTCTAATATATTTACATCAGATCCGCAGTACAGTAATAATCAGAATCTTGCAAATGTGTAAAGCTAAGATATTTTTACTCTACTAATTGGATTATATTTAAGTCCATGTCACTTTAATAGATAAACACATACATCGGGCTATAAGATTTTAGCCACGCTTGATTACGGCAATTTTGGCTTGTTTCATAACGTCTCTTCTTTTTTCCGACAATACCGTGTTAGTATCAAGCTACTCTCATCTATAAACAATAGTTGACTTATAACTAGCAATGAAAGTTCGCCGAAGTAAGTAAAAATTTTGAATTTCAATAAGGGCAAATAATAGGGTGGCATCAGTATGGTAAGTCAAATAGAGAAATTGCTATGTTTTTCCAGGTTACTAATCAAACGGTTAATACTATTGTCAAGAAATTTAATGAAGAAGGCCATTGTCGTGTGGAACGACTTTCAGGAAGACCAAGCATCGTTTCTGAACGAACAAAAACGGCACTAATAGGGAAATCATGAAAGTCATCAGAGCGTCAAAGATGTCCCCAACAGCATGGAAATATCGCCATATGCGGTGAGAAAGACTCTGAAAAAGCTAGGTTATGAAAGAAGAGTTGCTAGATAGAAGCCCTTGATTTCAGAGATTAACAGGAATCTTCGTATGACTGAGCGAGAGAATTCGAGAGTAAAGATTATGAATTTTGGCCTGAATAGCGACCAAATATAAAATGAAATTAAATACAAACTATTCATTTTAAATTTGTGAAATGTGTGCTAGTCAATACTCAAAAAATAAAATCTATACCAGATACTTTAAAGGTTTATGCTGTTTAACGTTCCATATCTCTTCATGACAATGATGTGTTGTAAATTATCTTATAATGTTGCCATACTCGACAACGACGTGATGGTCATACATATCAGAAGATCACCGAGGATGAGTTTATTCAACTAGATCAAATAAATCCTATAACGATGACCTTCTTTGAAAGTCACATATGCTGGGCTGCAAAAGCCGCGCTAATCTTCTGCTGGATTAAAAAGCCACCTTAGAAACGAAGCTCGTTTGTGAGTTGACAATTAATTGAACCATATACAATTAATGATACGGCAATTACCTATGAAGATGCTGTAATCATATATATATATATATATATATATATATATATATATATATATATATATATATATATATATATATGAGGCTGTTTGTGTATGTAATAGCCAAAAGTGTATAGAAACTTTGCTCCAAGTTTCAGCAATGAAGCGTTCTACTGACTGTTTAACAAATGAGAAACGAACCCAATAAATAGAAGATTTAAAGATAATCCTGTATATAACATTGTCCCCACGGAGATAAATCAGCAAAGAAAACCCCAGACAGATACAGAACCGTTCCGGAGGATTACATTCACACAGAAATGACAAAAAAGCATAAATAAATCGTAGAGCTGAAAAGTCTTACAAAGTTCAGTGAGGTTTCGTAATGTTTTTTTTTTTCTTTAACGGTTTAGAGACGTCTAACATTTGTGGCCTTTTGGTTTCGTTTACACACACACACACACACACACACACACACACACACACACACACACACATATATATATATATATATATATATATATATATATATATCGATACTTCAAATATACAAATCAACCATTCGCCCTTGCATGGAGTATTGCTGCATATATGGTCTGGTGCACCATCGGTTTACCTCGGAGTTCTTGAAAAGATCCAGAGGCGGATATGTAATATAATTGGGCCTGATCTGGCATCTCGTCTACAGTTGCTCTCTCACAGACGCGCCTTCGCCTCTCTCTGTCTTTTTTACAAATACTTTCATGGTAATTGCTCCGATGAGCTGCTTTCACTGGTTCCCAGACTTCATGAATTCAAGCGCCCTACGAGGCGTGCAACCCGCTCTCACCCTTTCACTGTAGAAACTTTTAAATGTAGCCGTCTCTTCTACTCCAATAGCTTCATACCTCGCACCTCTCGCCTGTGGAACACCCTTCTCAATTAGTGTTTCCCTGAGAGCTATAATCTCCAACTATTCAAATGTAATGTCAATCGACACCTCCAGTTACCTTGATCTACCCACTATCCTTCTCCTCATCCTTTCTTCTATCACTCCTATTTGCTCTCGCTCCAAATCTTCTGCAAACCCCTGCATCCTAGTGGCTTCACGCCTTGCTCGGGGCATAATTCTTAAATATATATATATATATATATATATATATATATATATATATATTAAAGAAAATTAAAATTACAACAATCTGAATAACGATGTTAATTTTGAACTGGGTATCTTATGCGCATACCAATGGCTAATAGATATTCTGATACAATTTTCAAACGCTTCCTCCATCTTTTGGTTTATTAACACACATAACAGTACACCGTTTGTTTTTAAGCTTTAGACGGTGACGCCTTCTTCGATAAGGTTTCTCGAAGTTAATGTATCTGTGTGAGCTGTCGACATATGGCGTTGACACAAAGCCTTTGTTCCTTTTGTTCTATTCGAATCGACTAAAAGGGGACACGTTCTGGTGCTTCAAAATGCTGGGTGATTAATTGATGAACATGTTCGACGTTTTCTTTTATACTAATATTCACCTAGTGCAAAGCCACATGAGATTTACTCTGTGTTATGGAGATATGTGAGCGTAAGAAAAGGAAAGAAGTTAGGCTCATGGCGTTATGCAGGAAAGTTAACAGTTAACACTAGAGTTGAAGAGGTTAAGATTGTAGTGATTTGGAAAGCATCTTGTAGAGAGTTTGTTCTACAAAGTATCAGTTCCTAGGGGGAAATAAAGGGGAATGTACTTCTTACAAATGGAATAAAGATGAGGATGATTCATTCCTGTGTATTTGACATGACAGTCTCAGTTGCAAAGCCTAGGGGGGGGGGACTAATGAATGTATTTTGAAATCGAAATAGCGATAGAATTGCAAGAGGCTCGCGAAATTTTGTCTAAAATCCTGAAGCTAATTTGGTGCTTCGGTGTTAGCAAAAGTGATAAAATAATGGATCAACCGTCCAGAGACCAGAATCTAGACAGCCATTTATTCTAGACGGATGACGTATAGTGAAGGTTACAGTGGAATACTTCACTGACTCTTGGAAATCTATTTTCTCGTTGCAAGTCTATAGCAGTTTATGCTTCCCTATATATTTCCTGTTATGCTGTAAACCAATTATTATGCATCTCTTATTGCATCGTGTGTGGTATCATCTAAGA